>LUCM01008471.1:0-95470 GCA_008360955.1 Fasciolopsis buskii
TGGGTGCCACTTCTGAGAGTAGCTTCTTTCATCGTATGAAACCTATTAGACTACGCTGGTTGGGTCACGTGTTGTGCATGGCGAACATTCGTCTACCATACCGCGCCTTATTTTGTGTTCTTCCCAAGGAATGGAAGAAACCACCTGGCGGTCAGCAGATGACGTGGCAACGTGGAATAAGAAATTGTACAGTGAACGTAGGTAATGTAGGTGTCTTTCGTCTTGCCGGTTGGGGCCCGAAAGGCCCAGCAATTGGCTGGATGGAAACACTGAAGGATATGGCAGTGGATCGTGAACAGTCGCGATCGTGCTGTCATTTTCTATCGAATCAGAATGATTGATATGTGCGTTTTTTGAAGTTAACTAGTGTTCCGTGTGTTGGCTACTGCAGCATCCTTGTCTTTTGGCGCCCCTTCTAAGTCTACTCCCTGTTCTTCTTGGATATTCACTCTTTTTGTAGAAACGTGTAACTCTGGGGAAAAGGCAGCGGTCAGTGAGGCTAGCCATGCTGTTTAGCGCTGAACGATGCTGATGTTTTTGGTAGAAATCAGTTTGCATAGTTGCATTATATGCAGTTAAATTTGTAGCTTCTGTCATGTTGCCCTATAGCAAGAGACGACGGGTGATTCTTATTGTCGGCCGCACATCTTTTCGCTGGTGGGATCAGGAATAATTTCAACTGCCGAAGCGAGATTTTCCACCACCAGAAAATGCATTGTCTCTTTGGCTACTGTAGATAACATACTGGTGCCTGACATCGTTATTCAGCGCCAAACAGGACAGTTGGCCCTGCGGATCGCTGCTTTTCCTGCATTGAACCCCTGGTTTCGTCGCTGGTTTATGTGATTTCTTCATTTGTGATATACACGTTAATTGTTGCTGTTACAGATACGTAAGTGCGCTATTTTTCTGTTCTTGGAGGTTTCCATGTCCTCCTTCTTGCTGCTTCGAGCTATTCGAACCAGCTGGTGCGTATCATATCCACACAGTATCTTATTTCTGCTTTAGCTTTTCCCTGCATGATAGTTCGTGAGTGCTTTTGCAAGTTGTTCACGATCCCTGTGTTTATAATTTCCTAGAAGTTGCCGCTCGACTCATTGTGGTGGTAGAATAGGCAGTAATCACTCTCTCTCTGTCGTTAAACCAACGGAGTTCCCCGTGGCTTGGTTTAACGGTAATAAGGTAGTGGTGGCATCCATGAAACGATCGCGTTTGGTATCAACCTCTGAGTCGTCCGTCACCTTACTATATGGGCGTTATTGTGTGCAGTTGAAATTTGCGAAAATTATCTTCACTATCTGTCAAACCGGAATGCGTAGAAGTAACAGAGATGGTAGGTAATTTTGTTTCATCTTACATGGTTCATTGAGGAAGCATTTGTTTGACTTTTGAAGCCGAGAAAAGCAAATTAGCAAACTAACTGAAAGAACTACGATCGTGCAACCACTTTCTAAATTTCATCCTCTAAATACATATCGGAGTGTCGTTAGGCGTGATTAACTGGATACCAGGCAAAACTGAAATGCCGGATGGTTTGAAAGATCTTCAGCTGAATAGCAGGCAATAATCACTGATCGGTAGATGACCGTTACTAAACTAGTGAATGAGTGCAAAAGCTTTGATAACTTAACAACCAGCTGGAGTTTCACGATCCAGGGATAGGTGCGAAAGGATGCGTGTACCAAAACCCTTTTTATGATCTATTGATCATGTTTCAAGATTTAAAACACTGCGAACATACCGTGGCGTTGAAAGATCTTCATAAATATTTAAGGTTCACCCTCAGGCTCGTTGAAGCGAAGGAATCCGTAAATTTCACCGAGGAATGTATACAAAACGACTGGTTTCCGAAGATCCACTGGAAATCTTGACATAGATGTCATGTTATACGGTAAATCACGTGGACCAGGAGAAACCCAGCCAAGAATAACAGATACGTCCCAAGCACTAAAGAGTTATAGGAGAAATATCGACTGACATTTTTGGATTATGTAGAGCCGGTCTGTCGCGGAGCACGCGAGAAGAAACGGAAAAAGCTCCCCAACACTCGAGGTAAAGGAGCGCGTTTCAAATTTTTCTGAATATCCAGAGAGTTAGTTGCTTAGCCATTCTTCGATATCACTTGCTAAAATACAATTAGAAACATTATGTCGCTGACTTATGTTTTGCCTGTTGCACTCAAATGATCAGATAGAAAGAAAAATCAAATTCGAGAACCTAATTATGGTTTCATGACCTAGTAACTGTATCATCTTAGTCAGTGGACAGCATGAAGACCTCACTTGTCCTCAAATGCCACTTCTGTAAGGCCCATACCAAATAACATAAAGAGGCCATCCGGTTATTATCAAAGTCAGACAAAGGAACAGGTTGGATGCTGCCCGGTTTAGATGATTATGACATAAAAATGATGGCTATATTGGCGGACGATTCAAAGTTCACATGTAAGGCAGGAGGAAAAGATAAAAGGAATCTGGCGAAAATTTTCGAAAAATTTCATCACCAAAACACTTTATGAAAAGTCAACACCATGCGGTTCCCCAACCACAAATACATTACAGGTTGCCGTAAGTGCATAAGACCAACCTATCTCTTCGACCGATGTCTGGTTTGAATGATTCTGCTTATCCCGCTACCGCACGCTTTGCTACCCCAATTCTGGAACTAGTGCACAGGAAATCACGCGTCCATCGTGTAAAAGATTCTTTCACCTTTATCAAAAGGATAAAAGATCATAATCTGACCGTTAAGATTGTGCTATCCATGGATGTGAAATCATTAGTCCCAACTGTTCCGTTGGTCGAGACAATGGGTTTTATTTGCCAGTGCTTGACTGAGAACGATATCAATGTCGGGATTCCTCCGACTAAGCTAAAGGAACTTATTCCCAGATGCATGTGGAGTATACGATTTCTGTGAGACAGGAGGTGCTGCAGAGAGAAGGGTGGAATATCCATAGGGTTACCGCTCGAACCTGTTCTTCCAGACGTGTTCTTGATCGAACTAGAAAGCGCAGCGCTGCGGGACATCATCCATATTGTAGATTTCTATATTGGATATATGGGTGACACGTTCATCATTTGCAATTCTACGAGTGACCCCAGCGAATTACTGCGTGTGTTTAACATTGTACATCCGACTACCATGTCCACGCTGGAGTTGGAGAGTGACAATTTTCTCGGGTTCTTGGATTCAAGCCGGGATCGAGTGGAGAATGGTCACATACAAAGGAACGTATTTCATAAATGTACTTGGTTGGGATAACACGTGCATTTTCTTTAGCTTTATCTCTCTCAGTCACAAGAGAAATTTGATAGGCTGCTTGACCCACGGAGCATGGAGGATTTTCAGTCCTGAGACACTCTATAAGGAGCTGAGGTATACTCGGGACGTGTTGCAGACATGGTTATCCGAATAGATTTGGTCGCCGACGTACCGCTGAAAGAGATTATCAGTCTAGAACACAATTGCTGAGAAAGAAGAATTGAATGTATATTATCGTCTTTTTTAAAGGAGACAAACCTTTAGGATTGCTAGAATATTGTTAATAAAAAATCATTGGAAGAACCCTCTCTGCCGCGCATTTGCGAGTTTTGTCAGAGACAGCCGTTTATAGTTCAAAGGTCCGAGGATGTTTTGCCTCACACGTCTTAATCTTTTGTTATATCAGTTCATGTCCTTGATATACATAGTACATCGACACGACGAGGTGACTGTTCATAAGATCGGCAGAAGGCATTTCGGCTTCTCTTCTTAAAAGCACGATAAAGGCGATAAACAGCACAATTCCACAGCATTTGGTCGACAACGTACATCGAATGGACCTGGTAATAGTATCCAAGACAGTCCTAGCAACATCAAGTTTTAACATTAAAGTAGTGCGGAAAAGGTAAGTCATGACTGCCGGACCTATAGTGACTGGAATATTGTAGCTAGCGCTATGTAAGCAATGCAGTCTTGTGCAACCTTTGTTACTTCCTCGGCCAGGAAAATGAATACGACAACCCCTAATCCATGTTCAGTCTCTGTCTAACAATTTTCAGGTTCATTTTATTTCTTTTCACACTTGTACCTGAATTTGCTCGTTTGCACATCTTGACACACGCATCCCTTGGCATCCACCTCTGAACCATGAAACTGCAGTCAGTTGTTAAGCTGCCGGATTTGTTGCATTCATTCACCGGTTTAGAAGTGACAACAATACATTTTACCCGTGCTACTCAATACTATGCATATAAAATTACCTGAAGCGATATATCGAGAAGAAATTTCTTCCTACTCAGAACCTTTTTCCGTGGCCTAATGTGGATATTTCAACATTAATCGACGTGAGAAAAATGGTGCATACACACAATGCTAAAACTGAAAGTAAACACATCGAAATTTTGTTTGTTTCATACTCTCTACATTTTCCACCCACAATGCAGCTTTTCCATCGTCATATTTAAATGAATTAACTTAGCTATTCTGATATGTTAGGTAGCACATTCGTTTGAATAATGGGCTTTCTTCATTGAAAACTAGTTGGCGTACTATCCAGAAATCACCGATCTTTGCAAGTATTTCGCCCAGCATTGTTCAAGGTTGAGAGAATGCGATTGCACATGCATACGCACAATGCGTACAACAAATAAACTGCCTTCCCTCTGATATGGTCACAAAATTGTGTGAGAGTGAATTCCTTGTAAACCTCGAATATTTTGTTTTAAATGGAGGCTTATGAATTTTCTCAAATAGCCGCTCGTTCGAGCAACACGTCAATGGTAAAACTGCAGTTGTCCTTCGAGATGGCCACGAGGGCGTCTTCGTACCACGATGAAGATGAAATTCGCGTGCGATAACGGAGCGATGTGCAAATGCGTTGTCATCTTGGTAAACTGCCTCGGAAATTTCGTCCCACAAGGAAGTGTGTCGGATCAGAACTTCCACACAAACTAGGCGAATGATGATACCGTCGGGCAATACGACCTCACTCCGACTCTCGCAAACGTTGGCGCCCTAGACATGCATGGGTCCTCCATCGCAGATCGGGGTTGTTTTTTTATCATATCACCCTAGTTAATTGCAGACGAAACGCTTTTTAATACATTTTATTCTTATGCCCGAATAACGGAAATGCTGATTTATGGATCTAAATAATGCCAACTGATGGGGACCAGTCGGAATTCCACAGCGTTTCATTTGTGAAGCTAAATTTCAGATCTCCGTTTGCTTTCCTTAATGAACACGGCGTTGATGAGGCACTTACATTTTTCATGTGATCAATAATTTAGAAAAGTAGTTGGTTCCCCGTATTTGATTCTTTTCTGAATGCTCTGCTGATGCAAAATGTCGGCATAATGTTGAAAGGCAAATTTCATTCTGTTATAATTGAAGAGGTACTGTGAGAATCGTAGGTATATTGTTTTTAGGCATTGAGTTGCACAAACTAAGTCTCATATAAAGCTGATTGGTTATTTTCTTATCTCACAGGTCATGTGGACCTTACTGATCATCGGAATCTTTTGTCTGCGTTGGATCTTATTCCCGATGATATTCTGATGGAACTGCTTAAAGAGGACCGTCCCAGTATGTGGGATGACGCAGCCGGACCGAGCAACCTCACCACCTACTCTGCACCGCACGAATGGGACTCACCCGGTTGGCCCGTGCCAGATGACTCTGAGGATCCTATCTCAGAGACTATGTCGTCTCATGCGCAACACACAGATGGACCAGACTCCTCTTCGGCGGTACCGATGCCAGCGGCAACCAGTTGTGACAGTCTAAACGAATTTGTTACGGCTTCGGACGAGCCACTAGGACAAAGCTCAACAAACTGGGTCCCATCGCCAGTTGTACACGAAACCTGGTCGCTGGCAGTAGCCAACGAACACTCCACTCCGGATTCAGAGACTGCATCTTCTCGGTCTGATCGGGGACTGAGTAACTCGTTTGATTGTCCCCGTTTAGTTCTGTCAGATCTCACCGCGGCTTTGATACTTCCTGAGGTGGAGCGTCGTTTACGCGCCAAACACGAGGCCTCACAGCATAATCGCACAACCTATACCGCTCCCACAGGTGTGTCTCCTTGCTTGGTATCCACTCCTATGAGCACTAATGCAGTGATGAAAACTATGTCCACAGTTTCAACTTCCGATGTGAATACACGATACAAACGACAGGCCCTTGGCTCTGGGAAGCGTCGAAGAAACGCGTCTGAGTCCTCGCCCACTGCACACCACACCAAGCACAATATCGCAATGTCGCAACTCGATGTCCCTCTAAAGTCTGGAAAGCATGGATCAAGTCAAACAGAAACAACCGCGGCTTCACTGGGTTCCGAAATATCCAGTCACAGTTTGATCTCAAAGGAGAACAAAGTGAGTGCCAGAGTCTCCGAGCGCTGTTGCCATTTCATATTGTTGCGAACTTGTTCATATGTACTATCAGCTTATGCTGCTGTTCCATGTATTTACATATCCGGTCGATTCCCTCTTTTGCATACATGGTATACGATTACTGAGAAGACAGGTAGCCCATATCCCCTAGGATCCATTACACTAACGAAAACCACGGCACGGAGAACCAGATAAGATATCCATAGTTCGAATGTGGTAACAAGCCGGGTAACAGTTCACAGGTTTCTCCATAGCGTTCATAAAACGTGTACTGTGAGAGAAGAAATCCCCATAGCCTTTAGGGCTCATAGTTCTGGTGGGCCTGGCAATCTTGAATCTGAAACTTAAATGGATATGATACCGGCGGTGGTCTGGTGAGCTAAGCGCTGTGACCAAAGAATCAGAAACGCGAATCCCAGATCTGCTGGTCCCTTTGGTAGTAGATACCGATTCTCTTGGTTCGTTGCCGCACGTGACCCAGTGAGAAATTATGTAATTCTATGCCGCTTCACGTTTCAGGGCTATGGTTGCCGAGTAATGGGCCCTAATGGCTCTGTGAGAACCCCCTTCCATTACACTCATGCGTGAAGGATGTCATAATGAAAACTACATAGTCTCAATAGATCTAACGCGGTAAATATCAAGATGATGTTGAATTGCCGTCTATCGCCAAATTGACCGGTCGACTTGGGATTCGAATCCCTGTTCTTTGAAGTGGAGAACGTCTAATTTGAGTTTTGTTCGTCGATGTACCACTAAAGTGACAGACTATGGCACGATTTAACCCTTGAGCTTGGAGAAAATGCATACCTGATTCATTTGGCCGCCACTTTTGAGTTAATGCCTTCGCCATCATATTCGCGAATCTACTTCTGAAGGCGAATTTCACCTAAGTAGATCTTTGTGGAACAACTCGAGGTATGGTTAAATGGGGGAAGCTGCAGCCATTACTTGCAGTCCTATCCACTTTCTTCAGAGGGAGCCATTTTCTTATTCTAGTAGAAGATCCTTTTGGACGCGATTTTCTTTCGTAATTCTGATTATGTCGGATTGTTTGTATATGTCCTAGTCAAGAATCAAGTTTTCTAGATAAGCATTGATTTGTAATTTCTCTTGCTTTCCATGGGAGGCAATAGAATCAATTCGGGAAATATTACCTTTACTTTTCCACTTCGATTCTTCTTTCATAATCAGCACTCGAAAATAAAATGTACACAAGCAGTTGAGTTTAGTTTCATTCTAGGATCCGTTGACTAAATTTTCACCGTTAGACTAAATTTGGGGCTTATACTTTCGTATTACAAAACATGGAATATACTTTAGGGGCTAGACCCCTTGGTCAATAGATATACTGTAACAGGGGTAAGTGTGGAATCGTTTTAGTTGCCCCCTCCGCAATCGACCATTCACCTGATTGAAAGTGAAATAAAACACGTATACACCAGTCCTGTATCAGAGATAGGTTTTCTGAAGAGGCATTAGGCAACAGGGCCAGATGTACTGTCCCCCTTCTTCAAGAAAAACATTGGGGAAGTATCAACACCAGAGTTGACAAAACTTCAGGGGTCAATCCGGGAAGTGACGAGATTCCTAAGGACTGTTGTGAATCGGTGATTGTGTCCATTTACAAGAAAGGTTACGGATTCTCATGTGAAAATCACGTTAGAATTACTTTGGTAACTATCGCATCGAATTTGCTCATGGACCTTGTTCTCCGTCGGCCACCTAGTACTTGCGAAAGGTGTATGCGTGAGAATCAAGCCGGTTCCTGACTCGTTCGTGGTTATATTGACCAAATTCTTACTTTGCAACAAATCTTCGACCAATGATTTCCGTTCTTTGATCGGCAATTGGCGTTTGGCTCAATCAACTGTGCAGTTCCTTGGCACTGCCCCTCACTGAAGGGTATACCAAATAAATTCACTTCACTCATCCAGTCTCTTTATGCAAATAGCTAAAATCGAGTTTTCGCTTACGGCGATGTTTCGCCCGAGTTCATCGCGTCATGGTTGACTTCTTTTACCTTTTATTTTCAATTTTGTCAATGAATTGGTTCTGAAGATAGCCCTATTTTTGTGTGAGACTAGTAGAATTCATATTTGTCTAGGCAGAAAATTACCCGACTTGGAATATGCTGACGACTTTTTTGTTGACCAGCGATGGTCAAACGGTCAACATCATTGCGTTTAAGCATGAAAGTCGCTGATTCCATTCCTCCCACTGCCAGTCGAAATCCCCACTCGTCAGCCCTGTCGGCCGCATTCTCCTTCCTGGAGGTGATGTACATTTGCTAAGTAATAATAGAATGATCACAGTATGGCTCTGCTGTTGGTTGAAATCGCGTGAAAATTAGCATCGCATATGCCATTATCTCAATGACTGTTACGTGATCTATTGTATAGTCGTCGTTTGACCTGAAACCGTCAGAATATGTGATTTGTTAATAAAAATGCAGCAGTTATCTGCCCTTCGTTGTTGGCTACCAAATATTTTCTAGTTTTCTTGATACTTCTTATGTTTAATGTTGGTGAATTCTTTAATAAAGTGTGGTTGACTACTCCAGAAATGGGTGATTTTTAGCATTCAGTACCCCGCTTGTAACCCGATATAATAGTTACCTTGTTACAAATGAATAAGGTAGCCGCATTTTCTCGACTCTTGAATCTGCCTGTTTATGTAATCCTATTAATAACATTTGTACCAGCCGCGACCTCTTACCAAAACCTTCCAATCCTTCTTGTAATTGTCAGCGATCTCACGGGTCCATGACACAAAGGCTTGACAACGCTGTTGACCTTATAAATGTGTCGCCTTCTTCGCCTTCGTCTCATCCGCTGGCTGCAGTATCGCCCCACCGGGCACTTCCATCGCCAGTCAACGCAGTTCGCTGGTTTGGGAAGGCCGCTTCTTTCCAACGATTGTGCCCATCTCCGGGGCTAGATTCTTTGGACGATGCGGTCTTCCTGCGATCGACTACTACTCCGGCACGTGGTAGTCACTGTGAGCTAGTCGATCTCGGTCTTCATGCCTCACCCAAACACTTCGGAGCCCAGCCGAAACGAAGACGGCGCAAATTGCCAAATGTGTATACAGTCAGCTCAGATTTGGCACCGGTCATGGTTATCCCCAGTAAGACTAGTCTACCCCGACGACACTCGTTGGTCTATTGCAATCTGGTTCCTTCATCCCGCTCACCGCACTAAACAGCAGACAGGGTCAGTAATTTCTTACCACTCTTCTCACTTTCTTTGCTATCCATCCCGGTATGTTGAAAATAAAAAATCATTGGTCTGTGATGTGCTTATTAAACTGGTCTCAGTTCTTCTCCGACCCCTCCATCTCATCATTCTTGCATTATCCCGGTCCAAAGCTGGAAAAGGAGATTCAACCTTGTACGCAATCTTTACCGATGTGTCAAACATCCAGTTTATTCCAGTTTCGGATCCATATTTCTCTTTGCATGTTTCCTTCCCGTGCATATTTTTTGAGTGATTTCAATATGGAATTTCTTTCCATACCACCACAAGTTTATTGCACAAATACGCCAATAATTAATCGTATGCCCCAAGCTCCTGTTTGTTATTGTTGCAGTTTATTGTCCGACCAGGATTCTATGAGATTACCTGAGCCATATGTATCCGGAATGTGAAAATTCCTCTTATCCGTTCGTCCTCATAACTTCTATCTGCCCGTCTTTTCTGCTTTTCACACTACCAGTACTGCTTGTAAAATATCGTATTTCGAGTTTCGTCTGTTGTCTATTATTCCTTTTCTTATAGTTGTTACTCCCACTCTGCCCGTACAAGCCAGTTATCTCATCCTAGCTCATTGTCCCCGTCGCCGGTTGACTCAATCTCCCTCTTACTTCTGGTGTCTCTTGGCCACACAGATATGAGCAACCAAATGAACACTTCCGAAGATCAATTGCTTTTTGTTTTCTCTTCGTATTTCTTTGCTTGTTTCATTTGCTTTTTGTTCCCGTCGGTTATTTTCCTCGTTCTTTACATGTGCGTTCGATACACTGACACAACTGAATTCACCCTATGAATCAGACTTCCCCTCTGCGCTGCGTCCTTGTCACTGTAACCCTGGTCACGTGATCTTTCACGTGACACCAGGTGCACTCACACCACCCGGCTAGACAGACAAACAAAACGTTCGATCGACCGAGGAGGAGGTGTGACGACCGTATGATTTTTTGCTCTCCCTGTTCGCCAGCTTTTGTTCACTGGCACCCCAAAGCATGCATCCGATCGTTAGTTTCGACGTTTCTGTTCATTTACGGACAGTCTTCTTTTCCCCCAATTGCATTTCATTTCCCCGTTCGTCCTACACTGGATTTTGTCCGATCAGTTCCTCTCGGTTCGGCATTGTTTATCTATTGCACTACCTCAGACCGTGTATGGCTGCAAAATAAGTTGCGATTCAAAATGGGTTCTATTTTGTTAATTTATTCTCTCTTTTTCGTCATTTATTGTCGACACTTGTTCGCCTTGCTTGTTGCTAGTTTCACGTCTGCTCGCGTTTGCCCATTTATACTAATTCACACTGGCTGCTTAGTTGGTTGGTTCATTCATTCTCTTGACCTCGTGTATTTGATTGAGCGGTATTCTCTTTCTCTTGTCTGGTTCCACATACGTCGATTTATTTCCCTATTTATCTTGATGGAATCACTTAGAACGCAAAAAGAAAGTGAATAAATAAAAACACCACCTATATAGTTCAGGCACCTGAACTGAAACATGTTCAACTCCTGATAGAAACGCTTGTCTTCTGTGTGCCAACTGACGACTGGTAGGTTACGATGTGTTTGCCGTCTTGACGTACCTTATTCCGCTTCCTATTTTTGCGCGATTTCCAACAATGTTGCGCTTTAGTTCGAGCGGATTATTGTGATTTCATTTGATACAAATCGTGTGATTGACGAATTCATGCGCGGAATATTGGATTTGTGACCAGAACCGTTGCAACGGAAAGCAGTTTGATCTGCCTCGCGTACTACCGTTTTCCCCTCTCACATTAGGTCCCCAAAGTGATCTTAGAACTAATGCATGCAGTCGGTCGTAAAGTGCTTTTTTGTTTCACGATTACGCTTGATAGGTGTAGTCACTTGCATGTTGTCCCATTATTTGGGAGCCAACCAAAGCCCGCATTTCATGCATGGTCATAAACCCCAGACGGTAGAGGCTCTCTCAAAATTTTGTTTTATGAAGAAGTCTACCAAAGTCAAACCATGCAATTACGCTATTTAATCAGAGACGGAATTGTCCTGATGAATGTGATTTGGAAAAGACATCGTAATATACTTACCTATGTCACTTAGTCTTGCCTGTTTTGATGATATCTCACAAGTCACATCCGGTCACTATCGTACCCACAGACATACAAGAACTAGTCGAGCTGAGTAATCTATTTCCAGAATTTGCATCTCGTTCGTAGGCCAACTGGCTATCCCCCCGGGCAGCCAGTTCTTTTTACTAGGGACTATCCGGCATTGTAGAAGGGCGTAACTACCGCTTCATTATTGTTACCCATTGCCACCTCCCACCAGAACGGGTAGAATCTATCAAAGGGTTGTTCCATTCACTTACGACACAGGTGGATTAGAGGCTTGTCGCTCCAAAATGGTTAAGGTTTGAATCTCAGGTCTACCAGTTACTTTGGGATAAACGGTAGTTCACTGTCGCGTGACTCGTTATCACAATACCTGCTAGGGTCTTATGTTGTTCTATCTTACTCCAAGATTCGGGGTTATTTTGCCCGGTTTCCCTCTCCCCGTGTGTTCTCTGGCCCCTACCGGCCGTTCCCCTTCCACTGCACTCATTTTTCTCTTTATTATATTCACGATGCCCCTATAGCTCACCACACGGGGCAGGCGGCGGGAGTCTTAACCCTAGAACCTCGAATGGCATAGAGCCACATGAGGTCACAGTATGTCAAGTGTAGTAACGAGCCGGGCGACAGCGAACTGCTGTTTGCTGCCAAAGTGACCGGCCTATCTGGGATTCGATTGTCTGACCATTTTGGGAATGACAGGCATCTGATCTATTTGACCACCGCCGGTCAAAAAAGCGGCGTTCATTCTAAGGTTCAGTCAAAATCGACCTTGCGGTTGGGATTCAGAGAAACCCCATTGATTACTTTGGGATGGTTATATAAGCCGGCCACAGAAGTTAAAATGACTTTTGTTGAGAACATCTTTGTTTAATTGCCCTCATCACTTTGGCATCAAAGTTCGAACTAAATTTTGTGATCTTCGCATTTTAGCAATTTCTGATTTAGTTCTTGTTAGTCAAGTCGAAGGGTCATACTCGAAGGCAACTATGGGGAATGATTTCTGATCCCAATCGACTGGGACTATTTCGGGTTCTCCGTGCTACACTGCCTACAATTTCGATTCCGATACTGAGAACGCAGCAAGTCTACGATCGACACTAGATGTACAATCTTGCATGCTGGCCTGTATTTCAGAGCTAATGAGATTGACGCTGTCAGTTTGGTTCTGAAGATTTTGGTATGCTACATGTCCCCACCAATCATTGCCCCATTTGCTCTAGTTTTGTTAGCTACAACGCAATACCAACTGCTCGAAAATCGTAAATAGTAGATAACAAAACAGAAGATAAAAAGTAAAAAACAGTGAAAATGAATAGTTTTTGGTTTGGAGAACTCCATCGGCTATAACAATCAACCATATCACCCAATCTCTCTAAGCATCTCCCAGGTTTATCCCTTCGTCGCCAACATAGTCTTTGAATTAACACAGTCAATCCGAACCCACTGGTTTAGGTTTTGACAGTTTTTGTCATTTCGCAGATCGACCAACTGAACCTATCTTCCAGCCCATACATATATCAGAGGGGCATAAATTGGAATAATAACAACCGCCATGATATGTTAAGAGTCAGTCGAGTTGTGAATTCTGATTCCGTTTGCCTAACTTCTGCCTTGTCCACATAGTTTGCAGACGCTGGTGCTCAACCGATGGATTATAAATTCCCTAACCGCCAGGCTGCTGATCCGTATGCTATGAGGGGCCTTACGCTGTCTGTGCACACTCGACCTTTATTTGATAATTGAGTATCACGTCTGTGTTATGATTTGGTCAAGTTGATATAATTCAACCGAAATTCATCTGAAATACGGCCATCTGGGCAAAAAAACTACCGGTTCTACTTAATTCTAACACTTCTGTAGGTTATTCATTGTTCAGTGGTTTTTATTTATCACTTCAGTATCCTCCGGCTGGGCATTCATCGATTTCGACTTGGAGTAAAATACGTTTCTAGGCCAGCCATACTGCAAAGAGGCCTATCGTTTGTAAATTGTCGCAACAAATCACGTGACTTGGTCTTCCGGTGTGAGTTTTGTCAACAGTTTTCAGCGAAGCAGAACGTGTCTACTGTAACCCAAATCATGGCTGCTTAATTATAGCCTAATGCTATTGCACGATAACTAGGTACTACGGCAGTATTCTCCGTGATCATGTTTTTAGCCCTCGCTCATGGTTTTTCGCTTCTGTACAATATGATTCTTGGGAAATTCCCGTTGAGAAGTAAGTACGTGCAGTGGCAAACATGTTTGTTTTCCGTTTTCTCCAAGTGACTTTATACAGCGCATGCTTTTGGATATTGTAATCGAGCCCACTCGGCATCCTCGAAAACCTGTCGAATCTTTTACAGACCCCGGTCATGGGTGTGAATCGCATCCCCCCCCCAAAAAACCTATAATTCCGACTACCACTCGTTTCACACAAACACACACATACATGCATACAACAGTGGACTTATTTTGACTACTAGAACTGTAACCTATCACCCCTCCCCTTTCGTTTGCAGTAAATCATGTATAATGTTATGTATTGACATGATTACGAATAACTGAAAACGAGCTTGATCGTCACAGTGTTGTTTCTTAATGGAATAGACACGGAACTTGGGTGGTGGTTACGTCAGCGGGCCCCGGAATTGATGAGCAGTTGTGATCGACACAATATGTTTAGTTTTGGTGACAAGCCAATGCAGCTAACTTTAAGCTAGAGCATTCGATTCGGTACCTACCACCACATAACTTTCTCCAACCCAATGAAATAAACATTCATTATCAAGAATCGCCTGGCGGGATGTCGAGGCGATTTACGAAGTTGTTTAAGGCTACTTGCCACAAGGCATTCCAGAACATTTCCTTTCTTACTTGTCTCTTATAATCGTCGTCCACTAACGTTTATTGAAATTGCTCTCTTGAAAGTGGATTTGTCAAAATGTATTTTGAAAATGAAGCGGCAATTTTTCAATACTTAAAAGCCTTACTGTTATGCCGCTTGCTAAGCACATTGCTCACAGATCCGAGAGCAATGAATTGTGGATAAAATCATGGGCGAAGTCCAAAGTGCCATCGGCGGAGGCCAAAAACATGGGCGGAAGTTAAAACACCACGTGCTGTGGCCAAACAACATCGGAAAACACTGTAATTCATAGTCGGGCTAATAAACGATGAACCGGTGGAACGATGTTCGGCATAGTGTTAGTCCCCTTCGACAAAAGCGTTCCACGATTGTGGAATGTATGTAAATTAGATATTGAAGTGCGGTTTCGTTGAGGAAATTACTACTGAACTCGTACTGTCTATTTGGCAGTCGGGTTTACATCGCCCCGATCTCTTCGTTACCAGTTTCACCAAGACTTGCCATGATATGGTTCGGGGGTACTCCGCTTGACTTGATCGTCATCACAATCTACACTCCAAATCTACATGCTGAGCCATCCTCCAAAGATGCATTCTACAGCGAACTTCAGAGTTCGATTAGCTGTACCCCAGTGAGCGACATCCTTCTAACTGCATGAGATTGGAACGTCCATACAGGGCCAACGAATGGACTTACTAATCGCATACTGGGGCTATTTGGCCTCGGTAAACGACGTGAAAATGGAGGTCATTTAGTCACGTTTGTGAACCTCGATCGAATGTTTGTTACCAATACTTGGTTTCAACATCCAAACGGGCACGTGCTAGCGTGGTACTCCAACGACAGTAGCACAGCCCATCGGATCGATTATACTCGGTGCACTCTCGCTGGTCATCATCAATCGAGGACTGTCGGGCACACCATGGAGGCCCACCGAGGCACACCAATGACAGGACCACATGCTGGTACGCGCTAGCCTCAAGCTTCATCATTCAACACCACAAAATGCTTGTCCGCACCCCTGAGTGGACATGTCCAAGCTAATAATCTGGACCACATTCAAACCATGCCAAACTAGTCGGGGAATAGTAACAAATGAACTGTGGTGGGGTTAGAAGTACACATCATTGGCGCCTCCCTTGAACAGCTAGGCAAAATGAAATGGAGCAAAAAGAGCTGAACACCTGGGGAAATTTTTGACAGTTTTGTCAAGGCTGGGGACACGAAGCTCAACAACTCATCAAATGACCATATCCTTTGCCGCGATGCTATAGACTCAGCGAAAAACGACCAAAAATGGGGTTAGCGTTAAATCGCAGACCAAATGGAGACCCCAATTGCTTTTTGAGATTTTGAGTAGCTTTTCGGTCTCATACGCTGCTTATAGAGGAAAATGTAACCCCGTCCTTCTAGGCTGTACGAAAATAGTAATCACTTCATATCGAGATTTGAACAGAAGCTCCATAGATGGGTCCAATACTTTAACCACCTGCCCAATCGCCCTCTCGTTCAGTCCATCTGTGCAATATCACCATCCGACATCAAAGCAACATGAAATCAATCTCGACGAACGGGAATGATCTCCTCCAATCAGACAATGAAAAATAGGAAGTTCTCCGGTACGGCATTCCACCCGACGTTCCCATATTTTGCTTGCCCAATGTGCTAGGTTCACTAAGTAAGCTGTTTCGTCATATTTGGTGCTTTAAGCAGTCTCTAAGATCTCTGCAACCTCTGCTCTACTCCTTACACTAGAGAAGAGGGACGCGACTGTGTCCGAACCTTTTTCCAACCACTCCGCTTTGTTGTTGTTCGCGACGTACAATCACGCTCTATCCAATGTGTATTTTGTCGGGGATGGGGTTGTGTTGACCAGACCTTCGCATTACGTTGAATTCTAGAAGAGTAGTGTAAGTTCCAGCAATCCTCCCCGGCATGATTCATCGACAAGCAGTTACTTTGGGGCACAATTCGATGTGATAGACTGCCGGAAATGTACGTTATGTTGTTAGAAGCATAATACTCATCAACAGCCACACATCCGCGTCGGCGGTTAGGAATTTCGAGAGTTTCTCTTTGACTTCGGTGTTTTCCAAGCTTGTCTCCTGTCACCGGTTCTGTTCAACTACGATATATACTGCATAATGCACTGCGTCCACAGCAAATATTAAAGAATATGGACTGGCCACGATTGTTGGATCGCTGACCTAAAATTCGCCATGATATCGTTATTCTGGGAGAACATTTCGAAACTGTACCATCCGCTCTTCATCCGATCGCATGCGAATCGATGTCTATTGTTCTGGACGTGAACAATTCAGAATGAAGTTCCTCACCACTTCCTAATGCCTACTGTTTTGTGTGTGTGTGTGTGTGTGTGTGTGTGTGTGTGTGTGTGTGAAACGGGTGGAAGTCACAGTTATAGTTTAGAGGATGCGATTCACACCCGTGCCCTGGGTTTGTAAGGGATTCGAGAGATTTTCGGGGTGGCCAATGGGCCAGGGAAGCTTCAGTGTTTGCTCAAACTGCTTTTGGGTACACAAAGGGGGATCGTAGAGACGGATGCATATGGCTTCAGATGTAGATAAGACCTGGGACTTCACCAGTTTTGATAACCTATTCCGGACTTTGTAGATTATTCTGAACGCTTCAGCAACTCACTAAACGGCTGAGAGGAATTTCAGAGCCTTCTCAGTAGCGTAATGGCTAAGGCGTTCGACTTAGAATTGTTCGTCCCGGGTTCGCCTCCTAGTTCGGGCGCGGTGGATGTGCACTACTGATGATTCCCAACAAGATTGAAACAGCTGTACAGTGCTTCCATGATTACTCAATGGTGAGTTGAGCGATGATATCACATGGTGAATTATTTCGTGCAAAGATTATTTTATCAAGACCAAACAAAGGTGCAGAAATTGTAATCCTCAGCAGAAGGGACTACACAGAAAAGATAGAGTCTGTACTAGGTGACTCGCCGAAGTTCACGACCGAAAAAGATAAAACCATTCACACAGAAAAGTCGATTTCCAAGAAAGTACGGTTATTGAGACAGAAGGGAGTCATAGATACAGCTACGTCTGTACGGATACAATCAACCGGGATGATTATTCCGAGACTATACGGACTGCCGAATGTAAACAAGGGACGTGGTGCCTTTGAGACCTATCCTCGACATGAGCAACTCGCCTTATCACATGGTAGCAAAGTGGTTAACTAGGTTGCTGGGGCCGGTGAGGTTAGTGGTCTTTAAGCACAGCTTAGGAGACATTTTCGACTTCGTGGAAATCATCAGAAATTCAGATCTTTCGGGAAAGCCGATATTCTCATTCGACGTCGACTCATTGTTCACAAACGTGTCGATCAGTGGAACAATTGATTACCTATGCAAATCCATTCTTGAATACAATATCGACGTAGGCGTTCCGGTGGACGAACTGATGTAGCTCCTTTTCATGTGCACACAAAATGTCCGATTCAAATTTAACGGAGAGGTTTATCGTCAAAAACGGGATACCGATGGGATCGCCTTTTAGGCCCCTGTTCGCGGATGTCATTATGACAGAACTTGAAAATACCCTATTGCAACCATTGACCGTACAATTTTGACTCTACAAACCTCATATCGACGATATCATTTGCACAGTAGAAGATAATATCGATATGGCACATATGCTGCACAAATTCAACAAGGCCCACCGGAATGTCCGATTCACACTTGAAAAGGAGGAAAACGACAGCATACCATACTTGCATGTTTGCCTAAGTCGCCGGGTGGATGGTTCCGCACAGCTGTCCGTACACAGGGAACCTACATGGAACTACCAGTAGATTCATTTCAGCAGTTTCGTGCCGCTTAAAGTAAAAAGAAATCTTATGCTTTGCTTAGTCAATAGGGCACGGAAAATCCGCTCTAAAAATACCATAGAGGAGCTTTTTTTCGGCAGAACGGCTGTACTGAACGTGGCATTGGCAGTCTGAAGAACGACATAAGAAAGCAGCTGTAGAAAAGGAAACCCTTTGCATCAGTTTGCCCTGTAAGTGTGACACTGTAGCGGACGTCGCCTATCACAGATTGTCCGGAGCTGTCGACAAGACGCCCCACGCAACAAAACTGCAAATCCTGTTTACATCAAAGCCGTTCGTGCATTCACGCCTAAACGATAGTGTGCACGATTCTATGCCCTCATTCTATGTATACTCATTCACCTGGGCCCGTGGGGCAGCGTGCATTGACCGTACATTCAGACGCCTATCCGAACGGGTTCGTGAACACCATTCAGCTTGCTTAAACGCAGGAATACTTAAAACTATCACCAGTGCTGTGTGGTCAACCACGCAGTGAATGTTGCTGAAGCGTTCAGAATAATCTACAAAGTCCGGAATAGGTTATCAAAACTGGTGAAGTCCCAGGTCTTATCTACATCTGAAGCCATATGCATCCGTCTCTACGATCCCCCTTTGTGTACCCAAAAGCAGTTTGAGCAAACACTGAAGCTTCCCTGGCCCATTGGCCACCCCGAAAATCTCTCGAATCCCTTACAAACCCAGGGCACGGGTGTGAATCGCATCCTCTAAACTATAACTGTGACTTCCACCCGTTTCACACACACACACACACACACACATATATATACATAAATACACCACTACACGTATGTTGACTATTAAAACGGTAGCCTACCAGCCCTTTTCATTTGTAGTAAATCATATTTAATGTTATGTATTGGCATGATTACGAATAACTAAGAATGAGCTTCTCATTAGAATCCCATTTGCATGGTTAAGATCGTGAATGGATGATAAATTCATTTGAGAATCACAGGGTGATTCGTGGAAGGATTTTCGTCGGTGAGGCAAGGCTAACGTTCAGAAACAGGACACGGCCCAAAAGTATTGGTTTTTATTCTCAGTAGTATATTTCGCATATGGATGGGTGAACAAAATTTCCCCGGAAGCAGACGACCGTTTTCTTGGTTATTGTCGCTGTGTGTATCTCAGTGTGGCCTGTGGGGTTGTTCAGAAATTACCAGCATATATATACATATATATATAATGTCACTGCACCCACATCGATGACGAAACTTTGGAGCACCTGGGTCTCATCGAGCACCTGGATTCTACTGTCGTACTGACTGGTCAGGCCAGAGATGAGGTAGATTGCTCCAAAAGATCGATCACACAGCTTGGTAAAACATTACGGTCTCGAAGTTAAATAAGCCCCCTCACGAAGCAGAGCATTTATTGAGCTGTTGTTCGTTAACTCTACTACGCATGCAAAACTAAACGATACACAACGGCTGTAAAGTTTAGGCCACAAGTATCTTCACCACACGGCAGAAATCAAGTAATATGCCCGTGTCTCCAACGCCGTCGTGCGTCAACACTATATGAATGTCGAACGACCTTTGTCTTTTAACTTACTTCCTCTATTAATGAAATAATAGTGTATATCCTTTTTCTGGAAGGGAGCTGCGGCCAACAAATGGCTGCCAAGTGGGAAAGTTGACCGGCGGTGAGAGGATTCGAATCCGCGACCTTCACGTTCAAATGTTTTGGAAGAATCGAATTTCTAATGAACGGTTTTCGATATTCATGTCCCGGAATTTCGTCCGCATGTTTTTGGTTGGTGTTCTGATGTATCTTGTTGTCCTGTTACACTTCGTTATCTTCCGTCTCTTGATCTCTGTGGGCTGTGGTATACCCACGCGAACTCAGATCACATTACTATTGGTAATTGAGAAGCAAAATATTTGATTCATTTCCAATTTGTCAAAGATTTCATTCAGCTCTTGTTCGCGGATCCCAATTCTGACAACGTTTTCGTAGAACAATATTTCACACTGTGTTGCTTGTTTTAGAAGTATCGACTAGTGAAGCCGCATATCCAGTACCAAGGTCAAGGGTCAAATGAATTACCGAGGTACCCCACTGAATTCAGCCAAGTGAAAAACCCCCTGAGAAAACAATCAATATGTATGGATCGATTTAACCATCAAATTGTATGACTAATGGGCATTATTTGTGATAAATTGATGTGCAACATGGTTGATAAATGCACGTGATCGCTGCCAGATTTCCCAGTGTTTTTACTAGCCTGAAGGAATTTGCAATAGATTCGAAGACAGCTGATTGATCTCGCGGAAGGTAGCAAAGTTTTAATTTGCAACGCATACCAACTACTTTTTCTTATTCCCTAGCCCGGTTTGTTCCTTTATAGTTGTTTCACTAAATTCAGGAATACCCAGGTGACGATCATTCATTTGTTTCAACTTATTAGTCATTTTGTTTCTAAAATTGGTCACCATGGCGATGGTTATCCGAATCTCTCCTTTTCCCTATGAACTTCGGGTGAATTAACCAGTTTAATTAACATCGAATTTCCGTCTTAACTCCGTCCCATAATCTCAGTTCCTTGTTTTGGAAAAATATTTGCACTCACGTGTGGTGGGCATTGCTTGAAAGTGTAGGTACAGCCGATGCATTCAATAATTTCTTTGTAAATATCCTAAAGACTCTGGCATTTGGGAGGTATACAGAAGTAATAGCAATTATCATTAAATTATGTACAAGTTTTTCTCTATATATCTGTTTGTAGACTGCGACAAGGCGAGTTAAGCATGAACGAACATGGTCTTCGTGATAAACTCATCTAACCATGAAAATTGAATTGTCGATGGGGTACAAAAACTTCATAAGCTTATTCGGAAAAGCTTCAGGATTTACTCTAGTTTACATTCATAAATGCTAATAGAATCGTTTTCCTAACAGAAGTACTTATTTTACCGAGTTTTCTAGCCACAAATGCGTTTGTATTTGAATGCTAAATTTAATTACGTAATAATTGGGTTTACTACTGGTTTCTGATGATGAACAAACCAATTTTTATTTATTTCAGGTATTCAGACTTAAGTCAGCGCTGACCTTACTTCAAGGTCATCCAAACGCGCTACGTTAATAGGTCACATTGTTGTCGCGATAGTGAAGTAATGAGCAAGAACTAATGAAATCTTTAGGTACAGTAATGGGAAGGGTAGTGAACTGATAAAAAATCTGGCTCAGTTTGTCTTTTTATTTAAAGATATCCAGCGTTTTGAACCAAACAATCCCACCAGTCGTGCAATATTAAACGAGTAAACTATACTAAGCGCCTTCTTCATGCATGAAGTTAATCACATCGGAAAGTGAACATTGAACTATCTATACTCCCGCTTAACCTTCACGACAGAATTTCCCTCTAATCCGGAGGCTATTTATTTCCGGTGTTTCATGCACAGGTCCAGAAAGGTTGGACTGTAATTTAAATGCTTTAATTGACAGTGGATACGCAGTATGGATTAACAGCGCGATGAAGCAGAAGATGCAACCGTGCAACTATATCTATTTTCCAGTGTGACTCTTTGATTTCGTTGATGGTTACATTGGATGTGGTGACCCGCACTATGCTAAGAAAGTGGGCATTTCTAGTAAAGCTTTCTCAAAAACAATTTTTCTGCTTTCTTGTATCCGTCCAAGTTGCTCATTCTGACACGAAGAAAATGAAAGGCCTTTTCCATGGATCAAGAAGTGATATGCGAAGGATGAGTAAAGTTCGTTCCAGTGGTGTTGGAGATTGTCTCTTAATTCTGAGTCTGCAAGCGATATAAGTAAATGCTAATTTTTCCTGAAAGTAGTCCCATTTTGAACTCCACCTGAATTTAATGAGCACGTTGTCTCGGGTTGAACAATTTCTTTCAAACATGCTCTAAGTTGGATGAAACCAAGCCTAGCTCTGGAGTGTGGTTCGCGTAAAAATACTGCAGCCTAAATGTTAATGTTATCCGAGGTAGGTTTGACATCCTAGCCTTATAATTCTATGAGGATAGTAACGTCGAAGTTGCAGGACTACTTGAGGCATGGAGTAAAAATAATCTCATAATCGAGTTGCTGCCGACCATATCCGTATGCCTAAAAAATATGCTGGTGGGTCGCGGAAAGGCTGTCGATTAGCGGTGTTTATGAATTTTGTATTTCTGGCAATACACGCGTCACGTTATTGTGCATAATTCTTGCATTGTACTCCCTAATAAGCTGGTAGGGCGTCGGGTTTGAGATGGGCAGATTTTGACTAAAACCTTTCAATTTTTACTTCCTTTATTAATGAAATGTCAGTTTACATCATTTTTCAGGAAGGGGGCTTCGGCCAACAGATGGTTGCCAAGTAGGGAAGTTGACCGGCGGCGAGAGGATTCGAATACGCGACCTTCCCGTTCAAACGTGACGACCATGTCCGCTGGGCCACTGCCGGCCGAAATGGGATATTGACGAGTTTTCTGGCCTATTTGCTGGCTGTTTAATCCCAAAGCTTACGACTTATTACTTGAATTCCTCGTCACTTTCCGTTAAATGATTGGAATGCAAACTCGAGTATTTTGTTCCCTTAGTCGTTGCATATTTGAGTTTATAGTGTTCATATTAAGTTTTTTTCATAAGTTGGGGCAATATCCCACTCGACATTTTCCCTTAATCAATACGTTAGAAATCACAAAACCTTCTCCATAACTAGGAGTTTTTTTAAATAACGTTAGTGTGATTTTTTTCTCCCTCAAAAACGCCAATGTCTTCATGACTATGATGATCACGTGGGCACTCATTAACGATCGCCTCAGATAGTTAACAGGTGAGGTGTTCCAGTTCTTTTCTTTCTCCCACACTGTAGTACCTGTCGTTGTACTTCAGTTGATCTACATTACGACAGACAACTCCTAGTAATCCATATGAAATAGCATCACAGTAGTTACTTCCGTGGTTTTCAGTAGTAAACTGAGTTGTTGTATTTCATTTGCGCTTGTCATCTAAAAGGCAGCTTAGATTCTTGCCGAATCAATCCAACGATTAGATTTGATTTACCCTAGCAGTATTCAAATCCGTGCCTGGATGCTGTGCACGCACTAGTATCGCGTTTACTCAGAAAAATGTGATGTGACTGTTGTCGGAATCAAGTTAGCGAAACTCATTACGCCTGTAATTTAGGCAGATAATCAATGCTTGTTCTGTAAAAGATCGGAACATCCTTCAGCGTGGTATCCAATATAAGCCGGTTGAGCACACGATGTACCTAGACATGTATTTCGTCTACACATGGGCCCAAATCCAGCCAGGGGCAACGACTTTTCTCATCTGGATTTATGCATTTTTTCTCAAATGTGATGAGCCAAAAAACGTCTTTTCGCGGCTCTCATGTTTCTGTCATGCGGTGAAAAAAAGTCTACTAGACTGTAGTAATCACCGTGATGAACTACTCTTAACATCGTTTTCTCTAGGAAGCCAGAAACAGTGCAGATAATACAGTGCGAACACATTCACATACAATGAATAAACCGTCGGTCGCATTTCGCCCTCGGAACGCACACAAGAAGCATTCAAGTAGACAGCTTAAAAGTTTGGATAACCGAATGGTGTGCCGCTATATATGTTTCTGTTTATTTTCCCAGTGTGAACCATGTGGATCTCAGTCCACAGCTCTCATATCGTACATACGAAGGCAGATTTAAAAGAGAACGCTAGTACCAAATGCGGAAAAGAAGCGTTTGTCTTCAGTTTAGTTCAGATGGACATGTAGTCACAGGCTTTGTGGTTTAGAACTCCTCCTCGCGAGAAGAAAAATGCCCATAGGTTGTCACGTAGTCGAAGGTATGCTTTTCTGCTTGGTGCTACGCTTCGTGTGAAACTGTTTACTTTGCCAGTTCCTTATGAAAACAGAATTTATACACCGGAAGAGTAAGAGCCCTATTGAATTTATGTTTATATTGCTCATAGGCAATTTAGTTCATTCGCATTCATAATTTATTGCATATTATACCCGACCCATCCTCTCGTACTTCTTCGTAACGGATATTTTCACTGCATTCTCCTTGAGTTTTCAGATTTGATCTTGAGTAAGTATTTTTCAACGCGTATCTTTTTGTCTCTCCCTTTAGGAATCGACTTCTAATTGATTATGTAAAGACTGATTACCATCAGAATTATACAGTATCATGACGCATATGTTATTTTAGCTCGCTTCATAAGATTCTTGTTTAGTATGAATCGATTGCTGTTTCATAAAATCAAATAATTGCTTACTTTTGTTTATGGTGTATTTACTTTTTCTAGATCACAGAATTATAATTTCACTGCTTTCTCATCACGGTTGAGATATTTTGTCTCTCTTAGTTTTGACTGCAGCATAATTCAGTTTCATAAGCTGCCACCATGTTCCCACTGCAATCCAATTTTAGGATATGGTAAGTTGAAAACCCAATCAGATATATATTTCTCATCTCGACCATTTTAACTCAATCTGCTTTTGTTTTAAGGTGCTGCGAAGAGCCGGGAGTTATAAAAAGTGGAAAACCCATTTGCGAACTACTCATCCAAAAGTCGACGCTAATAGTCAGAATTGAACTGGCCCCCTTTCACTCCCCGGGAAGATGCTGTACATCCGAGCCACGATGGGTACGGATCTCGAGCGCCAACTACATAAGTGAACATCCAGTTTGGGGTTAGCCACCACTCCAAAGACACACTAAATGACCTGGTTTTAGTCACTGGAATAATTTTATATGTCGCCTTCCGAGTAAAGCGAACAGCACAGATGGGCAGGATCCAAAGAACTATTTTCTTTCAGGTGCCACGAAGAGCCAGAAGTCATCTGGAGTGGATGTTGTTAGCTTTTTATGAGGACTATGATGTCTGAAATCAGGGATTCCGCTGCAAGTATTCCACCACTGGTTGAAGTGGCATTTTTTATTCACACAGGTGCTGATTTCATTTTAGTTCCTGTACATTTCGGTCTCAAAACTTTCACCACGAGTGATTTTCATTTGGAGGGATTGACCGACGAAGGATGCCGTTGTTGCTCCTTTCTGTAATTTCTTTTATTCAAATTGCTACTGTACAACTTTTCAGTAGTCAAAGTAAGTCTCCAATGTTTTGAGGCGAAGATGCAAGTAGCGGTTCAGAATAAGCCAGTCGGTATTTTCCGGATCGCTGTGGCCACCACCGTTAATGTTTGTCGAAATTTGATTGCAATCACGTATGACTGGTTTATAAATGACCCCGCATTTTTCACAACCCACCCTTCGGAGCCACTGGCAAGGTATACCTTAAGCGTAAAAGGGTTCAATTCACAGTTATAGAGGATCACTAGCCTAACTCTGAGGTGTTGAGTTGGGAATCGAATAAAGTCGTACTAATGCATTTACATGGACCACTGGAAATTTTGCCTAATGATAAGAAGTACCAAAGCCAATGCATTTGGATTTATTTCTAACTCTTCCAGAAAACGATTCGGTGGTTTTCACCATTTTTATTCGTTTCGCATTCAGAAACCCTGAAAAAAAATCACTGTATCACTTTTAATTGGTAGGTAATGACTGATTTCGCGTTTGCCAAGTCAGTTACATAGCTCCAAGCTTCTTGCTGAAACTCGTCAATTAACCACTTGTTATTCGGTCCTTTCACTGGCCTGAAACTAACCCTACAGCAGTCATTGGTCACAAAACCGGGTGGAAATTTTCAAAATGGTTTCGTCTTTCAGGATTACCTTCTTTGGATGAGACAAATGAAGTAGGTAAGTGATAAATATTCCAATTTCTTTTCTGCTTACCATGAGGCAAACGTACGACAATTCAGGAGAAAGGCCGCGGTTATTAAACGGCTGTCAGTGGGTCAGTGCAGTCGGACGCGTGACATTTTCGTTCAGAAGCCGTGGTTAACCGCCTGAGAATTACGAGTGTGTAGCTGACAAGAAATGAAATAAAGGACTCCTGTTTTTTGACGTCCAGCAATTTTCCAACGCACCCGGAGTTCAAACAAGAGTACCATAAAAAAACACAAACTGTCTGCTACAAAAGCCAGCATGAGTTGCACTAGCTAAAGTAATCAGTAGAAAACATGAGTGGTAGGGGGATTTCTTTTTATCTTTATATTTTACTCCTTCGACTAATGAAATAACAATGTACATCATTTGTTTCAGGAGAGCCGTGGCCATCAGAGGACTGGCCGGTGGCAAAGTTGATCAGCGATAGGAGGATTCGGACTCACGACGTCACATCCAAACGCCACCACCCAATCCGTTTGATAGCCCCGAAATAGAAAGGAAAGACGTTTTGAACAATGCCCATTGCAAATGGGCGCATCACGCGTGAATTGTGTTACCCCATTCATGTGACTTGGAAGCCTGGTCTAAATTTCGTCAGCAGCGCTAAATTTAACGGCAAATTGTTTATTTGTTCTTACCCAGGTCGTGGCTTTTCAATAGTTATCATACCGCGGACAAAATTGACTGTTTATAGGTTTTGTGTTCTCTGTGATCTGTTGTAATACCCGATTCTAGTTTTTAAGTTTTGTTGCGCTGGTTTTACCAGGCATGATAAACGTATATTTGCTGTTGATACTTTCGTGAGCTTTCGTATTCATCCTTCACTTATTTCCTGGCAGACTCTGATATGGCTTATTCTTTTCTTCACAATGATATCGGCGCTACGTCTTTCCCAAGACATATATGCAGTGTTTACCCAACGTCTGTTGTTTCACTTGGGCGCTTCCTATCCTGTCCCCTAACGGAACTTCTTCGACCTCCGGATCAACAGTCCATTAGAAACCAAGTTGAGGGTTCGCATTACACACATCTTTTATAATCACTAACAGTAGACCTTAGACACCAAACCAAAACTGGTAAAAGATAGCCATACGCCAATAAAAAGGGAAAACTTGCATTTTAATTGCTTTCCAAAACTTCTAAATGTGACTGTAAGCATACTTCATCAAATTTAACACAGCGCAGATAGCATATGATAATTTCGCTTTCGGTAGGGAGTCGGGAAGCATCCTCCGCAGAGCTTTTTTCCTACAACATTAACTGCTAACAAGGCTCTTTTTTTCGACCTGCTGCGTTACATTCTGAACTCATATTTCCGAGACTGCATGGTCGGAGGCTGTTGCTTTCCCTGGATTATTCACATCATTCACCATGAATCACATCATATATAGGTTGGATTGTGTGGAGGAAGAAAGAAACGAAGCCCACCTTTTTTCTCCATTTTCTTGAGATCATAGGGTGATACATTGTAGGGATGACTTATCAAGTTATTTGGTCTGGATTCGTTCGTGAAAACGTACCGGTTTCCATTGTCATGCCAATGAAACGAAATATAATGCGGTTTTCGTTTTCACCCTTAGGTTAGCTGATGGACTGTTGTCCACAAGATTTTGTTGGCATAATGCTGCTTGTTTTAAGAAATCCGAAGTCATGGGAAACCGACTTTTAACGACAACGCCAACTCTGTGTATCAACTTTAAACACGCGTCTGCTACCGCACTCGAAACCAGCTAGATGGACTGGAATATGCAAGCGTGTTTATATTAGCCCCAAATCCTCTAAGCGACCATGTGAACGAAACTCGTCCAAATGAGCAGTTTATCGTTTTATTATTAAAAATAAGCCCCTGAATTTTGGTGATTACTTGTTTTCTTCTTGGACCGTTCACAACTTAGTGAGGTTTCTCCGTGTCAACCAAGTATGCTGTGTAACACAATGATAACAATTTTTCAAGCAGTTGTCTTCCATCTAGACATTCATCTTGGTGTGCTCGGTCAGTTGATCCATCTGAGACAGACATAGAGGACTACACGTGCACACATACATAAATACACATTTACACACAGACATACTTACATAGCGCGCACACGTGCGTGCACATATACACACGTATATACATCATACATACAGATCTCTCTGCTAACTGATGCGTCTGCCTAATTCTCTTTCATCAAAGGCATTTGGATGCACCGATTGACCATCGACTGTTAACCAATCGGGCAAACGACCCTTCGACCGTCGAAGGACCCGAGTTATCCGACTGTACGTTAGGCGTTGGAGTGAATCGAGTTGCGGTGAAAACAACCGATCCCCAGTAATAAACCTATCTGAGTTTACAGAACACTATTTCCCCTACTGTTTTCTGCTGTTCAATACTAAGAAATTATTTGCTTCGTGTTTTTCTCCCAGTATTCGGACAAATCATGCGTTGATTCCAAACCCGTGTTCTCGTCTGGCTATCGGAACGAATTTTGAAGCTATCGGAGACGGTAAATTTTGTGCCGATCATTTTATGTGTCTACCTGTAAAATCTGATCAGCTGAACTGGACACGAGTAAAGAATCAGCACCTTATTTCCTACTAAACGCCACAGAGCTTTGCTTTCAATATAAATTTGCATGTATTTGATCATATTAATGTGCATTCAGTCCGTTTTCTGAAGTAGCCATTGCCTATCTGTTCTATTCACCCCACTCTTCTTCGTGTCTCACCGCCGACTACCTGTGTAAGCGGTCGTCCCGAGCGGCAGAATTGGATTGCAGTCACAGGAGTTCAGCCCCAATCCTTAATAGGTTTCCCCATTTTTTACCTATTAATAACGAGTCCTTTGTTAAAGATTAGTTTGACACATTTCTTTTTGCCTGGGTCTGGTTTCATTGTCCAGAGTATGATTGGTAAGACTCATCGTGGAAGGGGAGTTAAAACGTGGAAAAAGACCCACAAGACACATTGCAAACAAAACCACATTTGACTGATTAACTGTCTTTCCTTATTCCATTTGATATTAGTCACATTCAATGTGAGGTAGTGATGTGATTATGAATCACTGAAAATAAGCTTGTTTGCTAATAAGTTACAAATTCACCAGAGATAGAACAAAGAAATGAGAAAATAATTTAGAGCTGTTTTGTAATGACTACTCGGTTGTTTAGTTTCGTGAGTCGCCAAACCTTGCGTTATTAATTCATCGGGCATATGCCGACACCACTTTTGTACACCTTTTCGGCTGGGAAAGTAGTTCAATTTTTCAACTTTTCATAGGTGAGCCTGCTCACATTGACCACACTGGGCCCGTTCTTCTTAAACATACTTCTACTGGTAGTCGATTCCAAGTTAACTGCATACCCCAGATCCAGATTGACAGGAACTGTCTGTGACACGCACAGTTCACGACAGTGTCCAACCGTAGCGCTGGATCTCCAGTTGGAGAATTTACTTTATATATATCTGTAGCTGAAGTGAGAAGGCTTGGAAACTGAAGTGCGTATGCTGGCGGTCTAGGACAGTCTTCCTCTCAAATTATCCGTGAATAACAATAAATCCAAAAGAAGACCCATTTCATCATTTGTAAACAATCGCCGTGACTGCGGTGGTCACCACTAAACATGTATCGAAATAACTCTCAGCACAATTGTCCGGTCTGATACCCTTGATTTTTGTGCTCTTTTTAGTCGAGACAACGGAGGGGACTTCATATTCCCCAGATTATTTCAAATCAATCTTTCATCACAATTCCGACAACGACTCTTCTAAAGAAAACCCATGAAGGTGAATATGTACGGACGCGTTGATTTCTTCCCCGAGGGTGTCATTTTGGGAGCATTCTCTCTCCTCCTTTCTCTCGAATTTCCGTCACAACCACAATTATCCCCTACCCTTATCATTCGATGCACGATCAACCAGTGAACATAGATGATGAAAATTATGGTTGATTGCGTTTCCGATGGGCGACTGACGTAATATACCTCTCATCATTTTAATAGAATGTTTACAGTTCATCAGTTTTGACGTATTATTGACCGCAGGGTAGAATATGCAGAATCAATTCGCACACCTTGTTGGTGGGTTACGTAACCATCTTTTGCAAACTATGGCTAATTTTTCGGCTCATGGAGGAGCTGACCGGTCTGAAATGAGCATAGCAGCACATCTCACTCACATTGACTGTTCAGAGCATCCTCGGTTTTACTGGACAGATGTAGCCGAGTTCACCACACGTGGGTGGGACCAGTCGCTTTCTGTTTTGCCCCCTTACACACGCACGCACACACGGGCATACACATACGCACTGTGGCACACAAGCCTCAGTTAACAAGGCAATCATATCGATAAAATAAGCGAGCATTCAATTTCGGGCCATTTCATTAAACTGAACCCACGACTATGTCAAATACATAGAAGCACTGCTTACTGACACTCGACTACAGGCCCTCTTTTCTCCCCTTTCTTTTGTTCTCGCCTTACTCTTGATTAGTACTCAACTATTGTACACTATTACAGGATGTGGGTAGCGGTTAATCATAGACTACTGAGTGAGCAATTGGGTGACGATGGCGGGATTCGAACCCATTACGTACATAATCGAGCCCCACCATGTCGATGATCTAACCGCCACCGTTTTGTTTATGTTGACGAGGTATATCATGCTTCATTTCATGATCTGATGTCGACAAAAACGATTGGATTTAAAAGTGCTTTGCTCACCAATTCGGTTGAAATTAGCAACACTCCTTCTATGGAGAATGACAAATCCTAAGGGGAGAAATGGATTTAAATATTTTGTTCATCACCGTGGTGTGTAAGTGCAAAAGTAAAGGTAGCATCCGTGCGATTTATGTCTACCTTAATTCTTCCAACCATTTTTATTCTGCCAGATCCACAAAAGGCCGTGTCCACCAGTGAAAGCAAGATAAAGGTAATTTAGAATCCTTTTACAAAAGAAAATGGTATAGTGCGGTTTTCAAAGGATTCTTCATGGAACGTTGTGTATGGTTCCTTAATGGTGTGTGACTACCACCATGGACCGCCTGTCATAACCGTTCATCCTTTGTTAGTACCCTAGTTTGGGCACAATGGATATGCAATGCTAAGCATTCCCAATAAGAAAGAAACAGATGTTCAGTAATTCCATGGTTCCCTAATAATCGATCGGGCATTAGTGCTGCACGGTGAACCCCTTGAAGATTTAGATGTTTTTGCCCAACTGCCGTTGATTGAAAAGCAGACACCATAAAAGTGATGTTTCTTCTCCAATTTCTTCAGATTCATCAAAATGTGGCAATAATGCTTATTACTTCAGCCGCGGAGAAATAGGATTCGAAGAACGATATCCATTGCATTAATTATAAACAGTGTCGTATATGGGTGAGAGAACAAACTACTGTGGTATTTAGACTTTTAATTAGTATAGGGAATTCGATCGGTCAAGGCAACGATGGGATATGAGTTACTGAATTAGCTTCTATCCATGCTACGCCAATGAGGTCAAAAAGATGACCACGACAAAGCATAAATAAGTTGTATTTACAGCTCATGCGTTCATATGCAAGGTTAGAAATATTCTGATTGGTGGAATCCACTCCGTCCAATCACCTTCGCGGAAGGTTTTGATTTCATGACTGCTTGTCGTTACGATTCTCGTTGACTGATTGTCTATGCACGCCAGCGTGAAGCTGTATTGGACTGTATCACGTGGCTTACATGTAAACCCACCAGAATCGCCCCAGAAGAACGCGACTGTTTTCGCGGATATTGACACTTGCTAAATGAATGCTCTCGGGACTGTCCTTTTCCTTTTTCCCTAAACATGTACACTCCGAAATTAGCTTTCGTAGCATAAACTCATTTGAACTGCTAGAAGCGTGCACGCACGGTGAGCCTATTTATGAACCACAACGAGGATTTGTTTACGGCTTTCGTCCGTTAGTCGAAGACAACTTTCAGAAAGAGGACATATGTTCCGACTTTTTAGATTTTAATTATAGACAGTATCGTTGTTGTTTTTCTTAGAAAACTCGCCGCTGTAGATGCTGAAGTAGCTATGGAAACTGCCGAAATGAGCCATGGTGGGCATCACCACCCAGAGCTATTACGGGTACCTTACAGACATCGTATCTATTATGATTCGTCTTCCATCTTTACTCATTCGCAGTTCATCGTCTGTTACCTAATAACGGATAGCATTCTTCATACTGTTTCGAAATCTTACTAAGATATTCATATTGGTGTTGAGAATAAGTGAAATGCAGGTTTCGAGAGTACCAGAAACTGCATTTAGTTCTCAATATTGTCTTGATCTACAGTGGCACAGAATTCATCATGCACTGCGCCTGAATTGAAGACAGTAACCCTCCCGTCAATGCGTTGGGAATCTAGGTTCAACTCCAAATTCATTCTTATCAACTCGCAGTTGGCTTTTTCTCGGTAATGTTGTTATCTTTTTATAATTCTCGATGAATTTATCTTACAGCATCAATCTCCAACAATTCACTAAGAAACCATGGCAATACTATGGTATATCCACTGCGGCCGAACTGGAAAGTGAGCTCGAGATGAACGTAGGAATCCAACGTCTTAGCCACTAAGTCGACCGGGCAAGGCCTCAATGGGCTATCGAACTTCAGCTGAAATTGGTCAGGTCCACGAGAAACCAATATGGGGATTCACCCTAATCAAACTGACAAATGTCTATTAGAACTGATAAGTTAGATGTCGACTATAGCATTTCTTGGTCATGTTTGTGATAATTGTACGATATCAGGATGTTTAAGTATCAAGTCTCACACTTGGGCACTCACATGCAAAAAACTTGGTAACCTGCAATGATCAACAACCTATAGCCTGCCAGCTGAGCATCCAATTGCCAACTTTGGTTGCACGATGCGGAAAATTTGACAGCACAATATGACCAGCCCGAATGAGAAGAACTATGATAACATTTTTTCACACTCGCATTGTTAATTCCGATACCAGTTCCCATCGATTGAAGACACTATACTGAGTGCCACAACAAATGGGAGAACTTGGTCTTCTCGAAGTAGTTTTTTACAATGAAAGGCCAAAATAGGCGCTTTTTGGGTGATGATCGAGTAAATGGTAAACACGAAGAAGACAAAAGAAACATTTTCGACAAGTGGAATGGTGTAAAGATAATGCCGGCAAATACATCCATGGGAGGTGCAACAGAGTAGGAACGAGCAGTGCATCATCAGTTTGCTTTATATTTATGTACATATATATGTATACTTCCAAAACTTCTTATTTATCGTGCACCGCTTGTTAGCTTTCAAGGCAACAGTGGTGAGATTTTCCCGATCGGAATTCAAGATTATCTTCAAACCAAAATGTTTTGGTTTTCCGAAAAACATTCTCCTAATCTGTCAGCTTATTTGATATCTAGATCACAAACATGCCATCTTAAAATTTGTAGTCCACGAAAAAATAATTATCCCTTTTAAATGTGAACTTTTCGTATGAAAATGATGCTTTGCTACCCATTTTTCGGAATACGAAACAAAAAGAAACGTTTAAATTTGCTTGCAAGGACCGTCCCATCTTCATTAACTTTTATGACCGTCATAGCACCCCCATAGTTTGCAGGAAATCGGTTGAAGACTATTTGTCTCTTCAGACCGTCATATCACCAACAGGCTTATCTTTCCGGTAAATAATAGTATTGTATTATATTGTATTGTATAGACTTTTGCGTACAATAAATAATGTCGCATTTCAGTCAAAAAACTTAAGGGTACAAATAAAATAAAGGGAACATAAGTAAATAAACAAAATAAAAATATTAAATATGGTCTGGAGATGGTTCAAGAGAAATTGTCCGTTTGCATTCACATCAGTTCACAACTCTAAGAATGCGTCTGTGTGTATGTGTAATTGGTCAATTTGTCACACGATCAGGTTGTAGACCACTTGTTGGATAATGGCAAGTGGGCCAGGGAAGTTTAAGAGTCTGGACAAATTGTTTCTGAGCGCATAGAGGGGGATTACACAAACGGATAGATACGGCTTCGGCTGTGTTCAAGATGCGACACTTGACGGTTCTTGATTGTCCGCTCCTAACTTTGTAGATGGTGCGAAAAGCACTTGTCACATTCACCGAGTGGTTTGACTCGACAAGGTGTGAACACACCGCGCTAGTGATTGCCTTAATTGTTCCTGTGCTCAACCAAGCCGGGAGGTGTTCTCGAACGCGATCGGACAGACGCCTGGTCGTAAAAAACATAAGAACTCATCCGGGATTAATCATAACATAATGACTGGTTGCTCAGGGATGCAGCTGAAACTCGGTCACGATTTGTCAAAATTCTTGCTAAATATGCTCAGTGGAGTTCCCATAGATATTGGGTCTGGAGGGTATGGAATGAAAGACGGATCGCGTAGAAATATGAGACCGACACGTTGAAAGGTCGTTGTGCAGAGGATGCGTGGGGTCAGAAAGAAGTTTGTTGGCAAATTTCTCATTCTGAAAAGTGTTGACCACGTAGATTAAGGGACAATTTGGTTAGTGGCACGAAGGACACACGGCTAATAATTGATAGCCCCCGGTGAAGAATTTTAAAGTCTTTAAAGTAAATCTGGATATATAACTGGAGAACACTGAAGAAGGATTGGAAAATCATTGGTATACACATCGGGAGATGGTGCTTTGTTTCACCTTACACTGTCGAAGCTTCCTGATTTGAAATGACAACCGTCGGAGAGTTTTTCCGCAGGCAGAAATATGAGTAGTCCACTTCAGATTTTTGTCAATAGTAACTCCTAGATATTTTACAGATTCAACCCTGGCAAAAGTTTTTGAGTTGATAGAATACGTTTCGGATGGGTAGGCCAACAGAGAGAGAAAGAACAGACATTCGAAACATATAGATTTGTTGAGATTAAACTAGCACGTGCAGAGAAATCGTAAACAGAAGATAGGTTGTTGGAAAAACTTTGAAAATTATCGTTGTTCGAAACAGCTTGAGAGAAGGCAAACTTATCAGCATGCTTAAACAGATGACAGGGGGAGCTAGTTGATAAGTCTCTGATGTAAGTAGAGAAGAGATACGGTGAAAGAACAGCACCCTGTAGCACGCCTGGGTTGTCAATAAGCGGTCTTGAAGTTTTGCCATCCATTCGTGTGCCCTGGGTTCGGTTAGTAAAATAATCAGACAGCCATGCTAATAAGGGTTTAGGACAAACAAATGTTTCAAGTTTGTGAAGTAGAAGAGACCGTGGGACAGAATCGAATGCTGACAAATAGTCTAGAAAGACGCAACGCGCAGCTTTCATTGATGTGTTTAAGGACTTACACGGGTGGTGAATGAGGTAGGCGACAGCGTCCAAAGTGAAGCTGTTAGTTTAATAGGCAAACTGAAAAGGGTCCTCAGGAGGATACATAGAAGAACGTAGGCGATTAAGTATAGCACGCTTCGTCAGTTTAAGACCGGAAGACGTTAAGTCGATGGGGCGAAAACGTTTTGCTAAAGCAGTGGAACTGCTAAGTTTTGGGATGGGAATAATAGTGACGGGTCTCCAACGATCAGAGATAGAAGACGAGCTTAATGATGTGTTATTCAGAGAAGTAAATGCATCGGTCAGAGCCGCAGCACTGTGCCTTAAAAGAGCTGAAGAGAGACTGTCAGGACCAATCCCTGTGGTAATTTTAGTGGTGCGCAGGTGGAGCACCCCTTTTCTAAAAAAAATTGTAACTGTCACTTCATCACCGTGACCAAATATTACCGAGGATGGATGAAAGCACGATTGATGCTGTCGACATCCGCAGGAGTTTTCGTATGCTTCTTGTTCTTCCCACACAATAGTCGAATGCTTTGCCATAGGAATCGATTGTTGTTACCACTCAAGGGTCGGCTGGCGAATGTTGTGTCGATGCGTTGGACTTCGGCTTTTACTAAGTTGGAAATATGCCGCACGCTTGAGTTACTACGGAATTTGTAGAAGTGCTCCTCGGGTCTTCTTAGAGACTTCAGTTTCTGGGTGAAGATAAGGCCACTTGAGGTGAATAGTATTTCTGAGGGACAGCATATATCAAAGATTGAGTTGGCCCTCTTTGTGAAAAGTTTGACACTGTTATTGAGTAAGGGTTCAAAAGAGAAACAGGTAGATGCGAATGAAAAAGATTTCTGAAGAAGAATAAGGTTGTTGTGTGAAAAGTTGAGGAGGCGAATTTGGATTTGATTTGCTGGCCTGAAGGAATGGAAAGCTGACCTAGAGTATATCTTGGGCCTTAATAGAAACAGACAATAATTATTACTTGATATGAGAGCAAGCAGTTTCGGGGAAAATAAATCACGGTGGTTGGTAAAAACTCTATCTAAAATGGAACAGCCTCTGGTAGGAAAACCGCAGAGGTCAGTAGAAGTGAAACAGTTAGTGGTAGGGAAGATGCATGGTTAAAATCACCTACGATAGTATACTGACCGCGCTCCAGAAAAAAAGCGAAGAAAGATGCGATATTTTGTTGCGAGCTAAAAGGTGCAATGTATAAATTCTTTATGATAGTGCTCGTACGGCGAAAAAACCTGGGATGACGCTGTCACGCGACAGTCACTTACGTTTAGCGAGTACGTATAGACAACTTCGGACTTGCCAGACCAGAAGTTTATGTATGTTGCCAAACTGCCTCTAGTCTTCGTGTCCGAACCTATGTCCTGCCGATGGAATCTGAAGCTGTCTATCGACACTAGTGGATCAAAGACATCCAGGTGTGGCCCCGATTCTTTTATGCGATTGACACAAGTTTGAACATGGATCGGTGATTGAAGTATGAGGGACAAATCTGACATTTTCGTAAACGGAGAGCGGATGTTGGTACCCAGCAAAGCCGGAATGAACATCTTGGCCGGAAGGGTGCATTTAAGAACTGCCTGTCAGCCAGCACGAGTGCCTCTTCTAGATGGATAAAAAGATCGTTGAGGTGCAGCAATAGCGGGATTTCAGTCCATGTTGAGAAGTAATACGGTTTTTAAACAACAATACTTCCGATCGATTGCAGCGGCGAACGGAAACAAATATCCGACAAGAAAACAACGAAATAAGGATGACCGAATTGTAGCGCAGCCGGTCAACGTGCGCTTTCATACCAACAGCATGCACAGGTCATATGACCTACGAACCAGTTGAACCAAGCTGACTTTTCGCTGATTAGGCTTGTTGTTTATCTCGTCTTCTTCCATCTAGGCATTGATTTTTCCCTTAAATTGCTCACACAAGCTTAATCGTAACTCACGTGACACTAATTCCTTTGTTAGGTAGGCATCGGACTAGCNGTGAACTCACAGCAAAGCATGATGTGAGTCTAGAGGTGTAGACCAGAGTGACCGACGATCCTCCATTGATTCCGACCACCAGTGACCGATGGCAATGTGATCGATCTGAGCCCAACGGGGTGAAGGCGAAGGGGAGTGACAGGTGAGCCGGTGTCGCTTTTTATGACAGAAACATTCTGCGACCAAAGCAAACCTGGATGAGACGATCTTCGTTGTCGGTGCGATCTGCTGGGATGTTAAAGTGGTCTGCAGGGTGTCGTTCCGTCTCCACTAAGTACTCGAGTTGGTCGCTAAGATAAGCAGCAACGGCCGTTGAATGCACACTTCGGAGTGACGGTGATAACTTGTGGTAAAACTCGTCTTTGAGGCCAGTAGAACCGCAACCAGTGGGTGCATACACAGGTTCGACGAACAGACAACGACGCTTCAGTGCACTTCTATTGACACCTGTAGTACTGTTCAGTCGAACGACTAAGATCCAATCTAATAGTGTGCGCTGCGTTCGCAAGCTAGCAACCCTCCCAGCCTAGCATAAGCACGAACGCTCGAGGAGGATCGCCCGACACGCGAACAGTGAAACGTGAGTATGAGGTTGCATCTAGGCTACGAAGAGTGCTCAAGGAAGTGTGCTTCTTTGGGCGCGTTGGGAAGACGCAGCATACATCTACTTTAGAAGTTTCAAGAGTTCTGTCACGCGACAGTCACTTACGTTTAGCGAGTACGTATAGACAACTTCGGACTTGCCAGACCAGAAGTTTATGTATGTTGCCAAACTGCCTCTAGTCTTCGTGTCCGAACCTATGTCCTGCCGATGGAATCTGAAGCTGTCTATCGACACTAGTGGATCAAAGACATCCAGGTGTGGCCCCGATTCTTTTATGCGATTGACACAAGTTTGAACATGGATCGGTGATTGAAGTATGAGGGACAAATCTGACATTTTCGTAAACGGAGAGCGGATGTTGGTACCCAGCAAAGCCGGAATGAACATCTTGGCCGGAAGGGTGCATTTAAGAACTGCCTGTCAGCCAGCACGAGTGCCTCTTCTAGATGGATAAAAAGATCGTTGAGGTGCAGCAATAGCGGGATTTCAGTCCATGTTGAGAAGTAATACGGTTTTTAAACAACAATACTTCCGATCGATTGCAGCGGCGAACGGAAACAAATATCCGACAAGAAAACAACGAAATAAGGATGACCGAATTGTAGCGCAGCCGGTCAACGTGCGCTTTCATACCAACAGCATGCACAGGTCATATGACCTACGAACCAGTTGAACCAAGCTGACTTTTCGCTGATTAGGCTTGTTGTTTATCTCGTCTTCTTCCATCTAGGCATTGATTTTTCCCTTAAATTGCTCACACAAGCTTAATCGTAACTCACGTGACACTAATTCCTTTGTTAGGTAGGCATCGGACTAGCTAATTCCAGGTTTTTGGTCAGAGTTCAAGCACTATAACGGATTCAAATCTATCGTCCGTTACTAGACCACAGGCAACCGGAAAAATGTACAGAATCCTGCATGCCAATGTCATCCACTTCTTTGTTTGTGTGGAAACTTCCTGCCTCGAGCCACTGAGAGAAGCTTCAAAATGGCAAGTGAATAAATCCTTTACAGTTTGGACAACCATTAGCCATGTACCAACGTGTTCTGGGATTGGTTGCTACTTTACAGCATTATCCGGTCAAGCAGAAAAAGAACGGGAAACACTGAAGGGTCAACTGTAAAATAGGAAGTTGAAGAACTGTACAAAAGGAGCAAGACTTCGAATGCAACAAAGCCACTGATCGATGCACTTGGCCATCTCAACTATTGTCTCCAACCATCACTTCGGAGATCACGTTGACCTCAACCGGAAAATCTGACTGTACCTACACGAGCCAGTACACTGGTTAAAGCCGTGATACTCTTTACCCATGTCATCGAAAGGCCACTCCCAGCCATCCCCCAACCACTACCTGTCTCGAATAACAGCATGCAATAAGGGGGTCGTTCTGTGGGCATGCTAAATAATGTCCCAGCCAATTTAACCTATTCTGATTCAGTGCCTGTTCTAAAGACCGGACTCTAGGACCCAGTACCTTATGCTTGAATTCTGAGTTACTCACAAAATTCTCCCACCATTTTTCATCAATACTACCATGACAACGGTGTCCAAACTCCGAAAGTCTTCCCCCATTTGGTCTCAATGGCCATGCTTCGGAGCCGTCGAGCAATTCCGACCTCACCGCTGTCGTGCATACTTGACCTTTGATCGTTGACCTCATTTCACCCCCCCCCCGTCGCAAAAGTCTCAAATCAACCTACACATCGGGCCTTCTGTGTGCACGAAGATACTTCATCTGATATGCGACTACCAAGTGAGATACAACTAACCAATTAACTAAATCTGTCCACTTCATCCAGTTGCTGCCATGCGAGAACGAGGCTCGGCTTTGAGCCACTCCAGTTTTACAACAGCATTTTACACTTCGAAGGTACAAAACGCATACCGAACATACCCACACTGTCGTCCAGATAATCGAGGAAAACCTTGGATCTTCACTCAGTAGTACAAAATGGTCGGGATATTCCAAGCCTGTCAGATTCCTATCTGAGCAAATATCAGTGCCACTATTCTCACACAAAGTAGGACTATCTCCGTAACCGCTTCAATAACAAAATTAAAGAACTAAGATGGAACAGGGCAACCCTGATGAACACCGCTTCTTGTGGTGAATTCGAGTGAAACATCGCCATGAATGCGAACCCGGCTTCGTCTGTTTGCATGCAGAGATATGATGAGTGAAATGAATACCAAAGCAGTGACGATCGACTTAGTCAGACGTAGGTTCCAAATCGAGAAATCATGGGTCTCAGGACTATGTGCATATGTTCTGAGATCTGCAGCAGTGAAAATTTGGTCAATACAATCAGGACCGGAACAAAAACCAGCTTGATTCTCATGCATGCACTTTTCGCGAGTACTACATAAGCGACGGAGGATGATGCCCACGAGCAGTTTGCATGCGATGCTCACTAAACTAATTCTTCTCTGGTTTTCACATGAGAATCTGTCATCTTTGCGAATCGACCCAACCACTGATTCACAACAATCCTTAGGAATCTCTTCACTTGACCAGACTGATCCCAGGAGTTTGTTAACCTCGATGTCACCATTTCACCGCCATCTTTGAAGAACTATGGTGACAGTCCATCTGGTTCAGCTGCCTTATACCTTTTAAGAAAACCTATCTTTCTGATCACCTCCATTTCGGATGGAGGGCCGGCATCCACCTGCATTGGTTCACTTGCAGGCACAAGTGGAACGCCCATTGTGGTCGTGGATCAACTAAAATTATTTTGCCCAAAGGACCAGCCGACCGTCCTGAATGTGAATCACTGTGCCGTCGGATTCCTTAATCTCTTCGCTTGTGTCCGAATTCCGTGGACCAGTATTCCTAATCAGTCGGTCAAAGTTGCGACTGTTTCCGATAGCCGCAGACTTTTTTATTTCCTTACACTTTCCTACCTATCTCTGCTTCTGATCCTTTCTCAGACTCCTGGTCAGCTGACATCTCAGGGGTTTACTGCTCTTGGTGTATGTTTCGTCCGAGGACGGGACTGCGACCATCTAACAATGCAACTGAAGTCGAGGATACCCATCGTTTCCTAAGTTTAGGTGTCATAAGCCCTTCAAGGCAGTTTCCGCGGAGTTCAGAGCTTCTTTGATCTGCTCTCAGTGTTCGCTCGGATCCTGAGCGTTTTGTTGGAACGACACCCGCATTGAGGGTTCCGGTTGAAATTGTAGTCGGCGATGATGGTCTAGAATCAGCTGTGTTAGACAAGTGGTTTCTGTGCTGGTGTGACCACGGACTGGACGCAAACAAAGGTGAACTCACAGCAAAGCATGATGTGAGTCTAGAGGTGTAGACCAGAGTGACCGACGATCCTCCATTGATTCCGACCACCAGTGACCGATGGCAATGTGATCGATCTGAGCCCAACGGGGTGAAGGCGAAGGGGAGTGACAGGTGAGCCGGTGTCGCTTTTTATGACAGAAACATTCTGCGACCAAAGCAAACCTGGATGAGACGATCTTCGTTGTCGGTGCGATCTGCTGGGATGTTAAAGTGGTCTGCAGGGTGTCGTTCCGTCTCCACTAAGTACTCGAGTTGGTCGCTAAGATAAGCAGCAACGGCCGTTGAATGCACACTTCGGAGTGACGGTGATAACTTGTGGTAAAACTCGTCTTTGAGGCCAGTAGAACCGCAACCAGTGGGTGCATACACAGGTTCGACGAACAGACAACGACGCTTCAGTGCACTTCTATTGACACCTGTAGTACTGTTCAGTCGAACGACTAAGATCCAATCTAATAGTGTGCGCTGCGTTCGCAAGCTAGCAACCCTCCCAGCCTAGCATGAGCACGAACGCTCGAGGAGGATCGCCCGACACGCGAACAGTGAAACGTGAGTATGAGGTTGCATCTAGGCTACGAAGAGTGCTCAAGGAAGTGTGCTTCTTTGGGCGCGTTGGGAAGACGCAGCATACATCTACTTTAGAAGTTTCAAGAGTTCTAGCTAGGGCAGCTCGTTGCCCTATTTGGGTGAGTATGCAAACGTTGAAGGAAGCTAGTTGGAGTGAACACAAGTTTCAGTACTGTTTGGGAACTAGATCTTCCCTTAATGCTGCCCTCAAGTGAATTCGTACAGCTGCAGTTCTTCGGGGGACTTTGCGTGGTCCCTACACTAGAAGAAAGGAAATTCGTGAGGTTCCCTATAGAAAGAATGCTGAAGGTATTCGCGATTGCCCACATCACAGAATAGTTGTTTTGGGAACACTAATCGAAGCATTTGCCTGAAAAATCTTGGCCATATGGCAGTGGCGCGTTAAGCGAGCACGGGAAATCGGAGTAGGCGCATTCTTATCACTAACGCCCCTGCTCAAATCAATGGCCAGCGCGATCTTGATTGGCCTGTGCGACGACCAATGCAGTATGGNTTAGACAAGTGGTTTCTGTGCTGGTGTGACCACGGACTGGACGCAAACAAAGGTGAACTCACAGCAAAGCATGATGTGAGTCTAGAGGTGTAGACCAGAGTGACCGACGATCCTCCATTGATTCCGACCACCAGTGACCGATGGCAATGTGATCGATCTGAGCCCAACGGGGTGAAGGCGAAGGGGAGTGACAGGTGAGCCAGATGTGTATAAGAGACAGGGTGAACTCACAGCAAAGCATGATGTGAGTCTAGAGGTGTAGACCAGAGTGACCGACGATCCTCCATTGATTCCGACCACCAGTGACCGATGGCAATGTGATCGATCTGAGCCCAACGGGGTGAAGGCGAAGGGGAGTGACAGGTGAGCCGGTGTCGCTTTTTATGACAGAAACATTCTGCGACCAAAGCAAACCTGGATGAGACGATCTTCGTTGTCGGTGCGATCTGCTGGGATGTTAAAGTGGTCTGCAGGGTGTCGTTCCGTCTCCACTAAGTACTCGAGTTGGTCGCTAAGATAAGCAGCAACGGCCGTTGAATGCACACTTCGGAGTGACGGTGATAACTTGTGGTAAAACTCGTCTTTGAGGCCAGTAGAACCGCAACCAGTGGGTGCATACACAGGTTCGACGAACAGACAACGACGCTTCAGTGCACTTCTATTGACACCTGTAGTACTGTTCAGTCGAACGACTAAGATCCAATCTAATAGTGTGCGCTGCGTTCGCAAGCTAGCAACCCTCCCAGCCTAGCATGAGCACGAACGCTCGAGGAGGATCGCCCGACACGCGAACAGTGAAACGTGAGTATGAGGTTGCATCTAGGCTACGAAGAGTGCTCAAGGAAGTGTGCTTCTTTGGGCGCGTTGGGAAGACGCAGCATACATCTACTTTAGAAGTTTCAAGAGTTCTAGCTAGGGCAGCTCGTTGCCCTATTTGGGTGAGTATGCAAACGTTGAAGGAAGCTAGTTGGAGTGAACACAAGTTTCAGTACTGTTTGGGAACTAGATCTTCCCTTAATGCTGCCCTCAAGTGAATTCGTACAGCTGCAGTTCTTCGGGGGACTTTGCGTGGTCCCTACACTAGAAGAAAGGAAATTCGTGAGGTTCCCTATAGAAAGAATGCTGAAGGTATTCGCGATTGCCCACATCACAGAATAGTTGTTTTGGGAACACTAATCGAAGCATTTGCCTGAAAAATCTTGGCCATATGGCAGTGGCGCGTTAAGCGAGCACGGGAAATCGGAGTAGGCGCATTCTTATCACTAACGCCCCTGCTCAAATCAATGGCCAGCGCGATCTTGATTGGCCTGTGCGACGACCAATGCAGTATGGATTTAATTGTTCGTGTTATCCATGACGGAATTTCGGTCGAATACCGCTAGGGAGTCTAGTCTGTAAACAGGAGAACGATTAGAGTTTCCAACCGAAGCTCTTGGTTCTAGCGGATCCTGCCAACAAGACTCCGGGGATTGGTTGAGGGGAAGCCCATCTACGTAGATCAGTCATTTTACCATTCGTTTTTCCGATAGAGTTGCCAGCTCAAATCAAGCTCCAAACCAAAGAACCCGCGGATCACCTGGTCAGGGCTCTACTCACTGACCTTCCAGGGAGATATGCCATCCTGCATAGCTCGTTAGGTCATGGAGGCATGCAAGCCGTCACACCATGCCAAGGTGCACTCTGTTTGTGACATGTCGACCGTTCAGAGCAAACGGGCCCGGATGCGTGCTCTGCACGTCGATCAGTTGACAGCACATACAGTTAACCTCAGAAAATCACCTCAAGATATCAAAACTCAACTCACTTACCATGAAAAGGCATGTTTTACTGATCACAGTCCTAGTGCTACTATGATTTCGCAGCACTCTGTTCTGACATATCCATGAGACTTCCGCGTTCAAGGATTTTCAGAATACTCAAACATTTCTTCAATGAAAGTTTCTCTTTTTTGTTATATCCAAGAAGAACTTCATGGACCTTGCACTGCCGAAGTCAAATGCAATAATTGATCATAGTTTTAGCACGAAATACCTATCCTGTCTTGATCAGTCCGCGGATGAGAAATCTCATCCGATGGTCAGGCGCTCAATCTAAAGGCTGAGGGTTTGAATCTTTCCCTAATTAATAATTGACTTTTAACCGTGGTCACCTACCTGGATTTGATGTACTTTGTTATCTTATTAACAAAGAAAGCAGAAGATAAAACCTTTTTCCCTAAATCTGTGACACTCATTCGAAACTGATCGGAACCAGCAAATTTTTACTGTGTCATCTACCACCTGAGCTGCGAGGTTCCTCATGCCTGTGAATTCTAACGGGTTGTTGGTTAGTTCATAGGCTAATCCTTTTCTGACAGTCAAAGGCGGGACGTTCACTGTGGTAGATACCATATGCTTGCATACTTGAAGAGGATATTGATTTTTGAAGGAGGCGTCCAAACACCGTTCAGCACGGCACCTTAACTTAGCCGGTCGAGCTCACACGGTTCAAATATCTGGGTTCGAATCTTGCCGGGGTCCAATACTTTCCACAGTTAAATCTATCTTACGTTCATTAGGTTGGTCAAGCCAAATTTAAAAACTAGAATTTGTCATTATACAACGAAAAAAATGAATTCAGCTGATGTGCAGTGAAATTAACACTAACTATCCAGGCTGTGTAAATTAACAAGAGAGGCCTTAAGCATGTTAGTCAGGAGGAAAGTGAAGGAGCATTTACAACCAAATGCGTTTTCACAGTCAGACTCATTTTTATATTGCGCCATCGAACAATCTCGAAACTTGTATTTACTATCATATATTAGAAGAGAAAAAGCAACTGAGCAGGAGACGAATCAAAAATTTAACTGGGAGAAATGATGGAGATAAAAATGTGTCCCAATGATCACTCGAGGAGAACCGAAAGAAAACAAAAATGCTCAACCTATAAATGTTCTACTAAGTCTTACCATATCAGATACCCGCAACGAAACTGAATGTTTCCTTTTCGGATGCGAAGAAATACGCCAGTTAACATAAGACATACGGAGTATTTACTATAACGCAAACTAACAAGTCATATGGCAAACACCACAAGTAAGCGAAATCACTCACTTTCCAGCGTATCACACCGTTCCGAAATTGGATACTAGTCCATAACTGTCTGCTTTTCTTCAGCGTCAGTGTTTATGATTGACGTGTGAACTGCCAAAAAGTCAAAAAACCTCGTTATTGCCCTTTTAAGGTTGATCATTTCAAAAGACCGCAAGTAGCTGGATGCCGTCCACCTAACAAGCACCTGTAGGTGGTGCGGTTTAAATACAACTAATTAATTGGACAATTAGGTAAGTAAAGATGAGTGGAATTCGACTACCAATCCCATCCACACTCGCGGTAGTTTTCGAAACGGACGGTTCTCGTGGACGAGACAGGTTGATTGTCTGGCAAACTCATAATTGCTGAGTTCGGACTTCCCGATGGAAATTCTTCATAACTAACCAGGGTCACATAACAAGTGTGAAGGAAGAAAACCACCGTTGAGCTGGTTTTGAAACATTTATCATCTGAAGGTTGACCTTAGAGATACGAAACAAATGCAAAGGTCATTGAAGTTGTCGCTTTGGTTCTTCCCAGTTAATGATACTCTTGACAATTAGGTCAAAGTGAAATGTACCTTCACGGATGCTCAAAAGAATGATCTTAGAGTAACATATTTTAGTTATACACTTCATATTAATCCTGGTAGCAATAATTAAGTAGCTGTTGCTGAATCTTACTTTTATATTATGTTGGTTTCGTGCTGACACCACACATACCTAGATATTTAACTTCCCCAATCGCGAATACCGCGAGACAGTTCACGTGAACCAAGGGCTGTGTTATGACTGCAATTCTATTTAGTCCTAGCTGACCTATTATTTCATTGATGCAGGTTATTAACATACTCGCGTGCACTTTGTACGAAAATGCAAAACTTATTGAACTCAAACACTGTTCACTGATTTCTTGCTTAGCCAGTTTGTAATTAGCCTTAGGAAGATTTGATCGCATTCACTAAACTTTGCACCGTGTCACGCATTTCTATGCACAAGCTCCGGTTGTTTAAGTGTTTACTAATACACTTAGAAATAGGAAAAGCCCAAGTATGGTACCGCATGAAGAAGATTAGAATGCATCTGTTTTATGATTTGCAGTTCTATCTAAACCATGCTGATGACATTACCAGTAGAACTTAGTTGTTTTGACTTCGTTTAGAGGAGTTTTAGAGGAGTAAACATTCTATTTAATTGATAGTGTGACTCGAATTCAGACAGGTTTTCCACCATGTTTACCGTTCAGTGAAAATCCCAGTATGTGGTTAACTAGGGAGAACAAATTTCACTTGAAAAGACTTTTTATCTCCGCTATTAGATTTTGACGAAAACCATGACACGGCCGTCATCTAAGTTAGTAGTAGCAAGAACAATAATAATCGTAATAATAACATTTATGTCCAGTTTCAATGCTGGTACCTAATAACGGTGGAAAACCTATTCGGGGAGGACTAAAGTGGTTGGTTTAGGTGGTAGGAAACTGATGATTTTTCAGTTAGTTGCAACCAGAGGAAGGACGAACAGGCTTCACTTTTTTGAACAGAATTTAACACAAAACTGTATGAGTTTGTGGTTCAAGAAAACCACTCAAAGCCTACAGGTGACTGTCTTCTGATTAACCAGGCGTGTGGTTTTCTGACCACAAAACGGATCCTACTGTGAAGCTGCTTCCCGGTCGGCGCAAACTGCCACTGAGGTTTGACATGTTTAGCCCAACTTGATTGCGCTCAGCCAAGATTCCATTTGCAGAATTCTAGCTAGGTCAACAACGAACGTGGTTCGCGAGAGGGCGTTGGAAAAGTGAATCCAGGAGTACCACATATGTCAACTAAAAGGTCATTGGAGCATGCCAAACGAAACCACATGGGCAGATAGTTGGTTGGTCGATCAAATCTGAAACGGATGGGAGATGGGAGGGGTTGCAAGGGACCAGCGAGTAGATGGATGGGGGAGAAGTTACATCCCAGGTGCTCGTAATTAGATAGGACGGATCGGTTAGAAGGAGAACTGGAAGCTTGAATGAACTGAACTGTAAACAACACCTGTAAACGTTCGATTTTCAGGTCAGATGTGATCAGAAGTGACTGTTAAAAACTAACTTGACAAACAGATTGCTGTCGACTTTTACTTCCATCAAAATCCATGAGTTCGTCTATAGCTGAAAGCAAGAGTTTTGTCTGGACTTGGTCTGCTTGCCCTAGCTGAAAGAATAAACCCGTTATCTTAAAAGGAATGTAATGGAAGGTCATGAATGGAACGTCTTACTGGCAGTCCTAGTCAATCGAGTAAGTGGATTTTCTCCGTATACTGGTTCGTCTAAGACGATTTGAAAATCAAACTGATTAATTTCCCCTGCAGATTATTTTTTTAAGTTCAACGGGTTTTCGAAGCACCAGATTCTATCTAACGCAGATCAGAAGAAAAGTACATAGAATGTAAAGTAAAATTATAGATGGAATCGGAAGCTCATGGACAAAGGCTGGGAATTTTTAGGCTAGTTGGAGTCGATAAAGGTAGACCGTACACCCGTCAGGGTCCAAGTGTATAGTGGGAATGATTTTGGGACAAGCACACTTCGACAGCGAGCCTATCAGCTGGAAGCCAATTCAGTCACTTTTATTCTACCTATAGGTCACTACCAGGATAACTTGATCTTTGGAGCTCATACGCCAATTCTCACCGAAATATCGCCAGGTCGGACATTAGTAAGGCAGCTCAGCACGTTCCACCATTAAACGAGACTGCTTCTATAAATGTGATTACTGTTTTGTCGATCCATACTCAGCACGACATTTTTACTAGGACATTGATATGGTTCTTTGTGGCCAAGCGGGCATATCAATATTCTGTAGTAGCGTGCAGCGCAGTGTGGGTCTCTATCGATCATTCAGGAGTGAACTCTGAACCGTATGATAATGGTGATTTTTCATAGATGTGATGGGTTGGTCAGTGCATTATCCACCGACGTTGCGCCATGTATTTGAGTAAGTGCTGTAAAACACGGATTTGCACAATAAATACATTATTTTACTGCATTTCCACCATCAGCATACAGTAATACGGGAAATACATGGCTAGGTTATGAGGATTAAGAGTATAATGGTGTGACCAATGCCTCGTTGTAATTGGGTGTTTGTGTCAGCCGATGACTCTGAAGATGTTGCTGGGGTTGACAAATTGCCTTTTCTATCAGGGACATAGAAATATCGGTGACCTGAACCTGGCTACCCTGGTTTATGACGTCACTTTGGTAAATTATCTTCCTTTCAGGAATGTTAGGTTTATGGATGACGCAACTGTCCAGTGGTCTGAGTATGCAGAAGGCTGTGCATTCACGCTCAACGTGAACTTTGGGCCGTCGTTCTTTCACTAGTGGTCTTAGAAACCGAGTCGTTTTGGGAGCAATAGTTGGTTTCGCTAAGCATTAGATGCGTTTGACAAATTTCTCAAACAGAAATCATGGGCCAAACACGAAAACCATTTCGACCACATTCTCAAATCCGCTTGGCCTGTCTCAGACAGTAAAGCATCTCGTTGTGATACTCCTCGCCTAACGTAGAAAATTTCAAAAACTACTGAGGACGGCTTTATCTCTTGTGAAAGCTGTGTGGACGAACGATCAATTCGAGATTTCTATTTTCTTCTGTGTCCATTGTTCAATTAAAGACAGTGGTATTCCTGTCCCTCTTTCCATCAAAGGTTTAAACAGGCCAAGAAATCACCTCACAGCAAACAAGCCAATAGTATCAAACCCTGGTTCATTTGCAAAACGACGGTAAAAATAGCAGACAGTAAAAAATGCGGTCTATCAAACTACTTCATCAGCCTATAGAAAATCATGGTCATCGAAATGAAACTTTCATTACGTACGTAGGACATTGTCACTGTAGGTTATGACATTTTGGTCCATTTCGTCAGTAGAAAACGAATATAATCGTATCTGCTAAAATGTCACCTTATACAGAATAGTATCGACTTCAAGTCACATCAGAACTGCATTGTTATTCACTTCTAGAACGGGACTGTGAAGTTATTAGTAGGAGCAGTCTTCTAGGTGCTTGTTAGGCCGGCCAGATTGTGAGCAAACAGGTCACAAGTTGCTCAGGCGGTATTCGGTAGATGACTGCCACTTTTCGGTGAATTATTGGTCTGACTTTTTATTTACGCTAAACTTTTGTGTATGCAACGACAGTCATTTAAATCATCGTGGTATCAGTCAGTCAAGCAAAATTAACTTGGTGTCACTTTGTATTCACTGAAATCTATGATTAGTCGCATTTCATTTCAACCTTATGATTTTGTGTTATTTCACTTTAGATTTATGAGCGTCATTACTTCCCGTTTCGATGCAAACTCTCAGAAAGTTTTTTCAGGTGGTCTTGTTTTTCACCACAAAAGTTAGAGCAGTTTGGCTCTCGTGCCTCCGTACCACTCCAGCTGGGTCTTAGCGACCACGGGGATCTTTTCCAATAAGCCCAGGCTTCACAGCCTAGTATTCAATAAATCAGTGGTTTAAATTCGCTTTCAACGTTTTGTTCTTCCTTATGGGCACACCTAATCGTGAGCCATTGGACGATGGGTTTGTGGTTTATGATGTGTGATAGTGCTGCGGTGATATTTTGCGGTGAAACCGCGCGCGTCAATGCCATACAGTGAGGAAACCGGCTTTCATTTGTGTGCATATGCATATCCGTTTTCCAATTTTGCACAAGTCATATCTCTAGTTCGAAATAAACCAGATGTTTCACTTTTTATTGAATTTAGTTACCCAACTACTGAATAAGTAAGAGAAACCTTAAGGAAACACCACTGTCCACGCCGAGTTAGTGAGGGGAGGGGGTGCAAACTACAGGCAATTTGCGGTTCGTATCTTTCGGATATCACTGTCACCCTGATTATTATTTCGAGGCTGAAAACTCCTAAATCAAACAACGGCAGGATGAATGATTGGCTTTTCGGATAGATGACGCAGTTGAAAATGTACATCCTAGGTGCCCAGCAATATCAAAAGTGACTGACAAGTTGACGACCTCACTAAACACAAAAAACTGGCCAGTATTAGTCGTTCGTTCACATGGCTAACCTTATCAAGGAGTAGCAGCGCGGGGGATGGTTGTGCCCAAGTGATTCGTCATCCAACATCAGCATCCTACTACAGCAGAGCCTTTTTACTCAGCATTTATTTTAACACGGTTGACTGAGAGGCGTACAATCCTTTTAACGAAGGGTGGTTCTTGCCAAAGGTTCTCCGTGGCCTTTTAATCATGGGCATTTAAGTTTCCAAAGCTAGTCAGGTAGAACTTTCCTTGACTGGATTCATAAAAATAATTGACCCAATACACAATGCTACCACTTTTTTCAAATTGAGTGATACTATACACAATTTTCCGGAAGAGGGCCATTGAAGAACACTGCAAAGGTTCAAACGCAAAACCTTCATACTCAAAAACCATGATGCTGATCACCTGAGCAGCTTTCTTTCTTCCTCGTAATAAATTAAACATTAATTACTCCAAGCGTTAAACAATGCCGACTGTAAGAATCCCGTTTCGTGACCCCAAAGACGACTGAATGTTTCACGAGACCAGATGGACCGGGTAGAGGCGAGCTAGAAGGAGTTCCACACCAATCTTCTTTCGCCCGATAACTATCGGACCCACTCAAACGGCATTATTCCCACTTGGGTATAAATTGAATTTTATCTTAGTAAAGCCTGTTGTTGCTGGGGTCAACTTATTAGTCAAACACTTTGATATATGACCAGAAACTCAACAAAGAAATGGCTTTGTTCACAGTTGCAGGTGTGATTCGCATGCACACATAGACACATACATCCCCACAGTTAGGCACAAATAACGTAGTTATGTTTATGGTGGAGTACATGCAACAGTCCTCATAAGGTCATATATTGGAAACCATCTCAAATGTTGGGATACTGCATGTACTCAATGGTCGCCGTCGTCACCACGTTCATGATCATGGGCGGATGTGGCTGTGAAATAGAATGATATTTACCGTTGGCCACCCCCTACAGACGAACATTCCGGCCCAACCATTAATTGAGATATATCTGTCACCATATTGAACCACATATACACTTACACACACGTTGATGACTCGCGTTGGACGATGGCAATTCATGCCGATTCCGCACAAGCACATTACCTGAAGCTACTTGGGAGTGCTTCTGTTCAGTCAACGAGGGGATGACCAACAAAACTTCGCTATTTGCAGTCATTAGTTTTGGCGCAAAGCCGTCGACTCTCAACTGATTTGATTGTGAATTCGGCCTTTGGGGATAGGGGATCTAGCCAGCGAGTAACCAAAATGTTTTCACTGGGCTTTCCGCCTCCGTAACCCTTCAGTAACAGGCCATGATTAACATCAAATGAAAGGCAGCTTATCGTGAGGGGGGCGGCAGCAATAAATACTAGGTTATTTTGCCTGTATGTCAGCCATGTCAAAAGGGAGAGAATGAAAAAGAACAATCCGTTTAAATGTGTAGTTATAGCTACTTGACAAGATCGTCGACCATGGCAGTAGACCGCCATTCCGACGGCACACTGTTGGTGGACGAATGTATCTTACAGAAAGACAATAAAATGCCTTAAGGTGATACGGACCACAAGTCCGGCTCAATATAGGCTGACGACCCGGTGGTTAGGCTTCCGACTCTTACTTGTTTGACCCAGATTAAAGTTCAATCTTCTATCCGAAATATGTGCACTACAATGCTGATGGATCTCAGAGAGGATAATAATAGTTGCCAGAATAGCAGTAGAGCAAAGAAATTTCTTGTAATTTTTAAAAATTAAGGAGTAATGGAGCAAACGAGATCACTTCTAGTTTACGGTCTTTTCCTAACTGCTTTTTTAACTCCAAGCTTTTACTAACTTGCTTGTCTCTTACAGTTTAGTACCTAGCCAATGTCGTTGACTATTATCGAATACAATCCCGTGAAGTCACCGACATTGTTGCGAACCAACTCAAAGTCAGATTCGTAAAAACGGATTCTAACAAACATTTAGCAGTAGGTTGTTAATTAGAACCAAATCTGATATGCTGATGCATTTTAAGATTTCATGGAATTTCAAAATTCATTTTTACTGTGCCATTCTTCCTACCAAGAATCATGGGATTTAGATTGCGGATTTCCAACTTGAAGATCAATAAATGTCTCTCTCACTGTCTGTCAGTTCACCACTGGGCGACTCACATTTGTTCGTGATATCCATCTTGAAACACTGTTTGCTTATCTTTCAATAGGCAAAATAAAGGAACCGATTGATTATGACATTATTATTATTTAGTGGTTACCACCCGAACCTTAGAATCTTGACATACAGGAATCGAATCTAGCTTGCTAAACACGACCAACCACTACACAGTTCGGTCAATTCCGTTGTGGTTAATCGCAAAGCAGCATTCTGTAGACTGTTTTATTCCACAGTCAATAGAAGGAAAAGTCACGTCTTGCAAAACTTTAATATTTGAGGAAATAAGCTTCTCAGCGTCTCACGTACCTTTGAATAGAATAAAATATTTGTACAAATTAACAACACAGGAAAATTACAGCCGAGGTAATCTGTTGGTAAATGAAAGAAGCCAGTCCGAAGTTAAGTTTGTGGGGTGTGGTATATGCAAATAAAACTGGCATGATTGGGCTTCGTCAATTGGGATAATTGCAAGGCATGTGCATCAATCAAACAAGAGCCTACGCTCATTATTCTACATTTGTTGTTCCACCATTTCTGAACACAGGTTTGTAATGCCGAGGGCCGTTCATTTTTTTAAAGTCACAGCCTGGAAAAGTTTACTATACATGCGGGTATGTTTAACAAAGTCGTTCACAGGGTAAGTTGTAATCCTGTCAGTCCATAGGAAATTCTTCGGAGTTCGAGCGAACAGTGAGCAGTAGGGTGAGACAGTTGCTAAAATGCTGACTCAGTTCCGTGAGCGACAATCGGGCGCATTGTACTCCGTTCACTTGAATTAGTTCATCCCCCACACGTAGTTCTCTCAGACTGGGACATTGCACAGATAAATTTTCCGCCAATCGAGTTAGACGAAATCCTACGGTCGGGAAATTGAAAAAAAACAGGAATGTTGTTGATTGTAACATTGTTGTCTAGCATAGTTGGATTTTAGTCGCAACTATCAACTGTTAGACCGAGGGATTTGAATTTGCAACATTTAGAAAATGCAACTGGTGGAAATCCTATTTAGGTCACACTATTCATAATCTAGTTTTTGTGAATAATGCGAATTTCGGCGTTCAGTTGTACAAGACGAGGCAGCACGCGTTTCCGAACAACGGATTCAGACGAACTAAGTAGGGCTTTTCAGTCTCACACTCAGATTCGACGACCAATGTGTGAATTTCAATTAAAGCGATTGCGTGGTAGATTCTAACTGCATTCCATTTGCCAAAATGAACCTAATTTAGCCAATTTTCACGGATTTTCACCATCGGCTCATGATTCTTTTCGCGAAGCTCTTTCACAAATAGGCTTTCAAATAAACTCACTTTGCTTTTCGAACGACTCACCTTCATCGATCACCGCTGAAACAATCCAGCTAGCACAATACCTAAAACTTTCGTCGGTATCTCGTTCGTCCTAGGTTCGCGTCCCAGTTAGTCCGCTGTAGATGTACATTCCTAACACTGATGAAGCAGCCATGCAGTGTTGCCATGGTTTCTTAACAGTCATCTGGTCCTCGATTCCGAGTGATAAATTTGTTGGACATCATAAAAATTTGAAGTTCTGTCTGTCCAGCTTGGCGTTTAGGTCACAAACTCCATATTTCAAGGCGACAAAGTCAGTGTTTGTAACTCAGACATCAGAACCTCGAGAAAACCAAAAATACTGAGTCTCAAAATCATTGAAATCGCTTTCTGACCAGTTACCTGATTTACTTCATAATTCACTAGGAAAAAGTTTCTCAATTCAGTGTTGCTCTCGAATCGTTGGCTACCCACTGTTGATGATTCCTTACAGAAAGTAATCATAGGTATATCCTTTTTCACTAATCAGGTCATTATTGACAATCTCCAGTGAGTTAGACCGAATATCCTGTTGCAATATTTAGACCGTGGAAATAATCCAAGCGACTAGATGAACAACGACATGTACATGATCAAATCGAGCCAATATTATCGGCGTTCCAGGATTCCAGTCACAAGCTGTGCTACCAAATCGCCGTCATACATTTACGCTTTCCCAAAATGGCCGCGTTCAAGTCGATTTCATCGCGTTATCCTCAGCTTAGATAAGCTTTAGCAGAAATAGGTGCAGACAACAGAAATAACATAGAAACTTCACGTACCTAGATCAGATTTAGTGACGAAAATCCCGAAGGGGTCCTGCAATGTGGTTCGTCTCAGTTGGACCAGTTTGGTAGTTAGGTGTGTGCGGGTGCACGCTCGAGTGGGCGGTGCAAATTTACCATCTATCAACTCAGGTAGACCCATGGAGGCGGAAGATTCGAAGGAGATCAGTCGATTCAGCGACATATCCGAATGACGTCGTCGGGTGCTTGTGGTCATCGTTTCTCCAACTGTCTCTGTACTTATTGATTTAGTCATTTCTGTGAGATTTGTAGTGGAATTTCTCCAAGCTTTGCACAGTATGTCCAAAGTTTGCCTGGCCGACTGACGTAAACCATTGAGTAGGTGGGATTTTCGTCCCCGGGTCGATTTTGTGGCGGAAAATAAATGAGTCTCCGATTTTGTTGCGCGTTCAACTGGGCCGTTGACGCTGTGCCGTCCTCGCGAGTTTTGCGATGGCTGAAATCGACTGGTGTCTTTCCTCGTGGCGTCTACAATGTGGGCATAGTCAGTTGTGCCACAATCGCCCGGGAGAGTCATGGAGTCGGTCAAGTTAAGACTGTCTCTTGAAGCGAAAAGGTTATCCTTAACACTGTTCGGACGACATAGTACACCAGTATAATCCATTCATGCGGGTATCGAAGCCAGCAGATCAAGATCGAGCGGCAAAATAAAAAGGGGGTGGTAGGGGGAGGGTTGGAATTGCCAAAAGGTGTGAACATGAGATAACTGAACATTAAACAAAGTTGGAAGTTGTGTACTTTTACCTGTGCATGCAATTAAATTGGACTGCTTCATTTTTATGATGAAAATTTGACCATTATTTGGGGCTCTGCATGCGGTTTTGGCTCTTCCAAAAGACGATGCTAATAAATAGATTAAATGGCAACACATAAGGTAGCCTATTAGAATCTCGTGACTAATTCTAACTATGGTATTTTAATACTGTCTTATTTTGACCTTACTGTGCTGTATGTCAATCAGTCATGGATTCGACAGATACTGAAAGACATGAATTCATACTCCTAAATACATTCAATCGATCCCCTCATTTATTGTTATCAATCATAATTACGGTGGCCATACAGAGGCCGAAAAGATACAAGTTAATAGAACTAATTTTACATCGCAAGCTGTTGGTTTAAATGCGCCTGTTCAAAATGCATCATATTTCTTGTCTGTGGGAATCGGATTAAAATAATCCAGTTTAGCTGCGGTTAGAGATAGTCTAAGTAATTCTCAAATGGTTTAATTACACCGGTATTTGAAAGATGAACGAAAGCCCCAGGGTTTGGCATAATGTGAGCAGTTATCACACTATTTCTAACAAGCTAGCTAATCTAGCATTTAATCAGCTCGTTATGTAACAGCGACTAGTGATCACTGTCCAGTGGAGGAATAGATAGGTAAGTCCGATGTTAGTTGTGATGACTCTCTCGGTCATGTGAAGGCCTGGTAACAGTAGCTTCTGGGTGGTATTTAAGCACAAGTAGAAAGATTTCGCTAGCCACTGCAATAACGCAATACCTCGGTGAACGACTGATTGTTGTTTAGACACCCACCATCGCAGTTACGAAACACGATTCAGACCGGTGTACTTTAACATAAGCTGGACTATCATGATCATGGATAAGCTTTCACAATCGACGAATTGAGAAACTATGCTAAATAATAGTCAGACAGAATGACCCAGACAGATGAAATCCCAGTAGACTGGAAAACAGTTGCTTACACGGCGTTACCATGTTGCATCGTTGTCGATCCTGGAACAAGATAGATCCTTTTCGCCGGCGAAGGAGCTGTAAGAGAAAGGATGTATCGTTCAGAGTCGAAGTCACTCCGTTTCATTTGCACTTTAACAAACTCATCGCCAAAGGTGCCTGTACCAGCATCATTGTAGCACAGCCCAAAAAGGTATTCACAACCTGTTGACCATGAAAGTTTGGTAATTTGAAATAAAGAAACCAAAACCGAAGTGATCCCGTTTGGATACTTAGGCGAGGGATGATTGAGGACACCCGTAAATGGAATCGAAAAGATTTCTGTTCCTGATAATTATTTTTGCTGAATACTCGCTGAATCGTTGCATCCACCTCCGCAGCATACGAATATTTTAGCAATCATCAGAATGTGATGGGTCAGGTATACATATACATAGGTAATTTTTTACAACACAATTTGTCATCGTCATCTGCATAAGCATCATGCTCCTCGTTCGATGAAAAGTTCACGAAAGGGCTTAGTCTACAGAAAAATTTTAGTGCATCAACCACTATTCGATCAATCAATCACGCACCAATTGTATCCTCCGCGTCTCTGTGAATTGGCATCCCATCAGCACTAAATCGTCGACGGACCAGTGGATTCGTGCTGATTCCCCGTCGGCCGTGAGCATTAGTCACGGGAGAGACCGCATTCAAGGTCGAAGGCACGTTGGCCACTTGCAACCAGGCCGTCGTCTGCTCTGTCACCTTGGCAACGGGTCCGATGTGATCGACGGAACATCTGTTAGATGACAAGGTTTGAGGAGAGAAAAAGGACAGGACCCAGTGGATTGCTGGGCTGGTTAACTGTTCTATATGGAACCGTGGTGTGGATAAGACACATTTGGTAACATCGTGATTCCGCTAGGATTTAATTAGCAGGTTGACAACAGTTAAGTCGCAATACCTGACGAATCAAAATCGACGGGCGCAACTTTAATTTCGTTGAGAGCTGGTATGTTCTAACGACAAGACAGAATGAACAGATCCAATGAATCTAATGATGGTCGCGTCGTAAGAAAAACCCACTTCCGTTGTGGGTACATTTAGCGAACGTTTGTTTATAAAATGTTATCAAAAAGTTATGATGGGCATGACTAGAATGTTGAAGTGAACATACTGATATCATGTAAACCGCAACAGCTCCACCATACGCGAAGGACCAATTGATTATCACCCATCAGATCGATCTAATGGTAACAACAGTAAGGTCTGCTTTAAGGTGAAAAGCCGATTGGAGTCATAATAGGGATGCTATGAACAAAGTTCCGTGGTGGCTCTTTGTCGTTGCATTTTAGCATTGCGACATCTCTTTAGTACGATCTGACAAACTAACCAAGTGGTTGAGTGAGATAAATCACCGTATGAACTTCAACAAGGACAACATACGCCGCGATAGGCGATGACCCCAGGTAGGACTTACGTTGTAGAGTTGAACAGGACACCTGAATGTAGAGCTCTTATTGGCTGTCTGGTGGCGCTCAATTCCGACTTTGTATCCGCGCTGCCACAGTCCGTATCAAATGTTAGCGAACCAGTAATTTTTCTACGCAGCCGAAATTGTGGCCAGTCAACAATCCGCTCCCGACGACGTTGAGTAACGTGTTGCAAGTTGATCTTTGGGTGCGTGGTGCAAGATTGATCTCTTGTTTGATTTATCCGGGTTGTTACGGGCAGTGAAATTTGTGATTTCACGTACCCTTTCCCGACTGTTGTACCCAAGCGAGGTCGCATTCTAGGTGACGAGACACTTAGTTGATCAGCAGTGACCAAATGATCTGGCTTATGCACCTCAGTATTCAATGTCATCCAGGCGAATGTTTACCGGATGATTGTACAGAAAAGTAAGTTGAGATTTAACGGATCACGCGCGCTGATACTGTTTGGAAAGTAAAGACAACGAGAGAAAATTGTTTAAAGTGGGAAACATCTTTTCATTAAGGTCTTTCACACTGCGTGCGAGGGAAACGTGACAAAGATGAAGGGTATTTCGATTCTTTACAACTGAGACATAAGCTGACACTGAATTCTGATCATTCGTAATTTGGTTGTAGACAGTAAATCGCTGTCTCCCGGAGAATTACCACAACTGGTCTATTGAGAACTTGTGTGTCAATGCCCTTTCGTGTCTCGAGGTTATGTAGCGAGCCCGAGTAACTAAGGGACATGCTCCCTCGTCTGTATTTATGCCAGATATACTAAAAACAAATAAGTTATAACTAAAGAACACATTCAAGAATAAAGAGCGGACGCACTTTCATGCGCACCAAGATTTTTTGATAAGATTTTAATATGCACCACAGAAATCCCAAACAGCCGATCGTCCTGTCCTTGAGAGTTCCATGAGGTGACCGAATTTAAACTCAGCTATGAAGAAACATTACTTACAGCAAATTTCAAGTACCATTGCGTTGCACAGTACGAGTGGCTCAAACGGGTTGAAAGTACCCGTTCTCATTAACCACAAGATGCACTTGCAATAAATCAACTTAACGAATGTTACGACCAAGAGGCTGCCTCCAGAATGTCGTCACGACCTAGACAGCGAATTACATCGGGTAAATTCGTTCACCGAGAAAATGTAATCAGGTAATTCAGGAGCCAGTCTAACTAGCTTTATTTCTCGAAAATTCACTCATTATACCTAGACCAAAACGGTTTTACGTGCCGGATACCGTTGAACAATTTTGGATTAACTTGTTCCTGTTGAACCGGAAAATGTGCTGAGGTCAGAACTATTCCCAGTCACATTGCGTGGAGGTAGACGGAGGACCAGATCCATTGTTCGATTCGGATTATGTTTGCCCATGTTCTGGTTAACATGTAAGACCGATTAACGACAAGTTTGGAAAACTGATTTGGCCCTCAGATAATAGGGAATGGGAAGGGGAGTGAATCACATGCTGTTCTCATGATCTCGTTCAGATTGAATATTGAGATCTCTCAACATAGTACAAATCATTGGACAATTCAAGGTGTGACCCGAAAACTGCAAACACGAAACTCATCAGGGATTGGGAACAAAAGAAACAGATAGAACCAGTGTTAATCACCGGATTTTTCTGTGCTCGCGGCCTGTGGGAACATGAAAAAAATTCATATTTGATTTGCCCATTGGACTTTCATTTCAGCCAAAGTTTCAACCCTCAAGTACATGCGACGTACACTTGTATCCATTCAAGTGAGTTCGCGGAGCACCGTTGAAGTTCGGAGCTTACAGGAGCGAGAATGACTGAACCGGAGTATTGGTTCACTGATCTGATTAGTAACAGTATTCGCGAAATCCGTAGAGTACTTCGTGTATTTACGACACTGCCTACAGCGAACTGGGTTTTCACAGGAAAATACTCATTATGCATTCAAGACCAAATCACCGTCGGGAATCACGGAAGCGCTTTGTCCTTGCACATGAGTCCTACTAACATAGACGGCGGGGTGGACTACTTTCACGGCTTCAAAATCATCATGGAGTAGACGAATCAGTCAATCATTCATTGTCGGATCTTCATTTTGCCGCTATCTTGCAAAAAATGATCTCCTGAACCAAAAAGTTGATTCAAAGATTGATGATAATGAGGCAGACTTTTGTTACTGAGTTCCATTCTAAGACTGACCAATGGAAAACTTATTTCAACTTTCAAGACTGTGGTTACTAATTGCAACTTCCCTCCTCATAAAAGGTGCACCAAAGGAATGGGGACATGATCATTCCATCGAAATAATGCGCCGTAGATACAGTAAAATAAAAATCTTAGTTGAATCATTCCCACACCGTCTGAAGAGTCGGGCGTTATGGTTACCAAGATATTTCGGTCCATATGACCACTTTTAAAACCGTGAAAATATAACAGGATTAGTCCATGCACGTGGTGCCGACTGAGCATTTGAGGAATAAAAAACTGTCGCAGCAATTGGGATGTTCCACGCCCAAAACGTCAGTAATGGGCTAACAGGAAGTGAGATGTTCCCTATCGCCCGTTTACCACTACTTGCAACGCCTAAATCAACTCTTCAGTACAACATAAAACGTGCTTTGTTTTCACGTGCGACATCAAACGAGGGGTGGAGGACCGGATGAGACTATCCGTTCCACTTTGCTTTGATGGAGGGGGCGAGCGACAATTGTTTGACAAATATTCGATAAGGTCACATACTCAGTCAACCCAACCCAACCAACTCCTACGATAGGAGCAATTTTGCTGTTCGGACAAGTTCACGACTTCTGTATTGTTTCCCTTCCAAACCCAGCTGGTCTGGTCACTGTTCCTACCGAGACTGAAGTCGTTAACATGGTTTTATTGCTTTCAAGAGCATTTCTGCTGCAACAAAGGCCACATAAAAAAAATGAGCATCTGTGTTTGGTGACACCTCGTGTGTGCATGAAAATATGCTTTCATTTATTTCGCTCTTAAATCATCACTGGCTGTAAGGGGCGACCGTAAATAGAAGAATCCAGATTGTGCATGCCACTAGAATTTATTAATGTGCAGTGATTCTTGGGATAAAATAAACCAAAGCTGAACGCTAATTCAAGCGATTCTTTGGGCACATTTTAATCAGTTTTGGTTGGACGTCCGCAATGCACAGTATGGTCACCTCCTGACATTATTTCCCAGATCGTTTGAACGCACAACTGTCCTGTAGGTTATTGGATTTCATTCTAAATGGATAATTTAGTCAAGATTTTCACAAAAATTCCCATACGGCAGAACATGAATAGGCAAACACCCTCGTTTTTAACTACGATTAATCATTTGTGGACATTAACTGCAAATTTTGCTGAGATCGGGATGAGGCCAATGCTATATGATGCAAAAGTTCAAAATAGAATTGTACAAGTGCACGCAATTTTGGTCCGGAGCTAAGTTTGAAATTATACGTACCTTATCTTTCTTCTCCGGACATCTACTCTATCTCCAGACCTTTTCTTTGAATTTCATGTTAAATATACACTACAATGTGTTGTTCTTCATATCTCAGTCGGTTAAGTAGAGTCACATGTTAGTTTCACAAAAGACCGCCCTTGAAAGACAGAAACCAGTTTATCATTCTCTAGTAACAGGTTACCATGTGCTAATAATAATAATAATAATAATAATAATAATAATAATAATAATAATAATAATAATAATAATAATAATAACTCACAGCAGATTTGGTTACAAGTCCTCGCCTACAGTCCAGTGCTAATGAACGGTTGTGACTGCTCGCGACACCAGTGTCCAATGCTAATTCTATGGTCTAGTGAGTAAACCACCCTAGGATCAGGGAACAGATCATGCACCGAAGACGTCCGTTTAAAGTATTTAAGAGACATTTGTTATTTATGTGTGTATGTGTTTCCGAGCTTTCATGTGCATACGCACATGTGCAATTATCCGCTGATGTCAGACGGCGGTTTAAACGGAGCGCTCGGATTGGTTCATCGGCAGAAGAAGGGAGACGAATCAGGGATCAACAAAACAACCGTCCGCTTTTCTCGTCAGTGAATGGGCTCGCCCAGTCCTTGCCACAAATTTGGGGCGGCAGTTGATGTGCACTGAATCTTTTTAAATGTTCATCAATGAAATGGAAGCTGACGACTGATAGTACGCAAAATGCACTTTTAATTGGATATCCTTAGGTGAACTGATCCATCAGACATGAATTTGCAACCCATGAGTTTGATTCGACTCTGATTTTATGAAATAAAAACTTAAATAATAGAAGTGGTTTATGGCTATCAGTGAATCAAAATCCGTTTATCTCCTCAGTAGTATGTTTCGCATGTGGATGGATGAAAAACTTTCCCCGAAAGCACATGACCGGTTTCGCGGTTATTGCCGCTCTTCAGGTGTTCGTGCCCAGTATTATTCTGTTTAACCATCCCTATACTAGTGTGCTCATCTTTTAGTTTCTCACTGCAATCTCATCTGGATCGTTAGGAGGGTGAATGGATGGTAAGTCTATTTACGAATTACATGGTGATTCGTGGGAGGATTTTCGTCGGTCAGGCAAGGCTAAACTCCAGAAACGGGACACAGGGACGGAAGGTATTGGTTTCGCTTCCCAGTAGTACGTTTCTACTGCGAAACTAAGAAAGAAGCACACTAGTATGGTGATGAATGGACAAAATCATACTGGTCATGCATACCTGAAGAGCTGCAATAATCGTGAAACCGGTCCTATGCTTTCGGGGAAATTTTGTTGATCCATCCGTATGCAATGAGAAGAAAACCAATACTTTTGGGCCTTCTGTCCCGTTTTTTAAAGTTAGCTCTGCATGACCGACGAAAATGCTCCCATGAACCACCATGTGATTCTTAAATGGACTTATCATCCATACACGCTACTAACGATTCAAATGAGATTCTAGTGTAAAACCCTTTTAGTTCAAGTATTCCAAAGTCGTTACATGTACATTAGTCATGGAAAATCGTAGCCTTTAGACTAGTCAGGCTCTCCGTATAGAGACTGTCGGGGACTCAAATTACTTATTACAGACATCTTATCCCAAATCGTTTTTTTCCAGGCCACTATCCTTTACGTAGCGGGTCAATGGTCTGTAAATGATCCACGTTGATGCCGTAAAACAGTATTTTAAAATCACTTTCTCAAAATTATGAATAATTATTTTAGAAAGCTGATTATTCTCATCATCGACCGCTCACTCGATTTACAAACGCACTGCAAAATAGCCAAATTTCGTGGAATTGCGACTTTTTTAGACGCAGTGTGACCCGTAGGAAATCGTCTTGCAGATCGAAGGTTGATTAGTTTAGTGCCTAACTTACCGAACAAGACGGCAGCAATAACCTAGGGATATTAGGAATCGAAACGACCTACCTAAATATTTTATTTTTCATACTATCTGTTTCCACCCCAGTTGTTGTCACAATTTCAGCTGTTTGTTTGTCAGACCCATTCATTCAACCCGGGTTGGCAATAGAAGTTCACTCCTGCCATGCACTTGAAATGTTCTCATTTCATCAAAATCATACAAGTCACACTGGACGTTGTTTTGAAGGAATTAATTGTTGTGTAACGCTGACCGTAACTATATTGTCCCTTGAAAACGTAGCTGAGGGGTTCTTGTCACATACAACGCTGAAATAAACTTAAGCCGTGTACAGTCATACATTAGATATTTTAGGTCCTATTTAGCACAAACGGCAGATCGCACCAAGTTGGAGAAGTGAGCTTAGGTGTGAATTTACTTTCACAACGTCAATATTGGATGGTGGTGATCCAGTTAAGAAAAATAGTCGGTATTCAGTGAGAAAGCCTACCGTCTGTAATGGGAGCCTTGAATTTCTCAACCGGTTATTCCAGACTCGAAGCATGAGGAATGCTCTTCTTCATATGATTAACGGAACCATCAAGTCTACATTGTCTCTCCATCTGACCTACGCGTTTAGCGGTCACCAGGTCCTAGTGATCAGTAAGGGGATGTGTATACAAGTGGCATTCTCCAACAATTGCGTTTTTGCGGTTGTCCACGAGCGGACCAAACACACCACTGTGGGCATTAAATAGAAACGTTTGTACACGTGAGCATTCTCGCACGTGGTCAAATCATTAGACTGTATGTCAACCGGCACTGTGAACGTGCGACCGATCAGCCTCACCACCCCCGACATCGTCTTCATCAATAAGACGTGTCGATTACCCACGAGGCATGCAGATGGAAAATCCGATTCTTTTTGATGACGTTAATCACGACGTCATCGTAATCAGACACGGGGCAAGTCTGGATGTGCGAGTGTGTAATCCTCAATCCTTACCCTGACCTAGATTATACACGTTTGGATGAATACCAACCATCGAACGGGGGAAGTGAGATCCAGACCGGACACCTACGTTTCGGATTTTCAATATGATAACGAACAGTGGGAATGAGCTTGATTCTCCGAATCATTATAACTGGGACCACCACACACACACTTACGTGTGTCGATATGGTCGACGTCATCGTTAAATTCCACACAGTCTGCTTGCAAACACAGATCTGATTTTTTCCTCGCCATCTTATGGTGTATATCAAATACGGGACGTGACTGTCTGATCAGACAGCCATGGGCAATCAGGTTTGTCATCAACAATTTTGAAAACACCACCATCACCATCACCAAGAACAACAACAACAACAACAACAACAACAAACAACAACAACGACAGTGACAACGATGATAAATATCAAAATGACACGAGATACACAAATCCACGGAACAGTTCGTCGTGAACACTAATTTGTGTGAACCTCGTACAACGATCAGATCAACCGAAAAAAAGCCGTTTCTTCCCACCCGACATTAAAACCCATTTCAATGTGCGGGCTATCTCTCTCTGCTGATTTACATTAACAGGCATTGGGTCATGTAGCTATGACGAATAAGCGTATATCACAATCAAACATTGCACTAGTAAATCCCGCAGAGTACTGCACTTTTCAAATGAATTAACGGTACAAGTTAGAAACATCCGAATATCTTACTAACAGTATGAATCCATTTGTTCTCAACTGGAAGTAGATATAATCGAAAACAACTCTGTATCAGTTTGTTCTGTACCTTCCGTTTCGTAATCAAACTATATCCTTATCCAGTTGTCACATGTCAATGACGACAATCAAACAATTACGGGCCTGGAACGATCGTTTCGGATTCAAACCCATCCATCCGCTAGGCCAGCATTCTTCACCTGGTTTTAATCTCTTGCTCTTAATGTTGCATACTATTATCATGGACTTATATTGTCATTACCTTCTATGAAATTACCAACTCTGAAAAATCGACAACCCTAAGACCAGTATGCGGGAATATCCGCCCGCGCAACGAACAGAAGCTCGTCGCCTAGGTTGTGGGTGGTTCATAAAAACCATTCACTTTCTACATTTTGCTAATTAGTCCAGTCGTCGACGAAATCAGCCCATACCCAAACAGCAGAACGCCTGCGATCTGGTCATGATCTATGTATTTCCAGTGATCAATTCATTCAAAGTTGGTTCGAACATTTTGGATTTTCGATGAATGAGAGGCTGTTCTACAAAGAAATCTCGCTGGCATTCACTCTTGATTCGAATCCCGCACGTGACCAATCTTAGTGGTGCTCTCGCGAGCTGAAAGTCTCCTTGTAATGCACTTGGATTACCACGTCACTGTTGAGTTATCTCAAGTGTGTTCCCTAGACGAGTCGGGCTAATGGATGCCTGATTAGTCCCTATCTTTAGTCAGTCTGCTCGTTCCTTCCCAGACCCGCTGTGATGATAAAGATTCGTGTATCGGTCAACGTCACCCTTTTTATCTTGTCAAAATTGAGCTGGAATCCATTAGCTTGTCATGGATCCATTACTTTCGCTTCACCAATATCAACGTTTAACCTGACCTTCAAAATCCGTTACAAATCAGAGGAAGTGAAGTTGGGCTGTTGTGGACATTTCTTTGTGAATATGTGGATGAACCGTTTGGTTGGAAAGTTCGATAGAGTTTATGTGACGACAGATTAGTTTTGAACCATTGTGTCTACACAACACAAGAAGGCAATGTTTACCAAAGAGATAGTCGTTTCCAGCACCGATTAGTACAAATCATAATGCTAAGCATAGATTAAAATCATAAAATTTTGATCCCTGAGCTTGGCATGTAAAACGAATTGTGTTGAAATGCATGTGATCTGAACGGCAAGCTCAGCTAACCAAAACGTCATGAGAACTAGTTACCCGAACTACTGCTGGCACAAATTTTCAAATCCATTGCGCACGCACTATTAACCCCAATAGTGGCAACAATGAAATTTGCGACCACGCGTTTTCGCCGGGTCGTCTGAAAACTTTTGCAGTGGTTCAGACAAATATTTTACTTCACCAAATTCTGCCTTTTATTGCTCGTTAACCAGTCCATGTTGACCCCGAACTAGTGATCACGATAATGACGACAAAGCGCAGGCATCCGCTTGGTCTCATCACAGTTCGATGGGCATATCGTTCAATAAACGAATTTCAGATACCCCAAAATGCACTTGTAAGACCACCCGCGGAGAGCCCAGTAGTTGTGCGATGCCCGAAACGACAGAATTAGGGTGAACTGTGCAATCTGGCACGTCACAGTGAGATAAGGATGTGACTTGTCTTGCTGGAATTCTTGATTCGTTTGACCTTTGAGCTGTAAGAGCCACCGTGAAAAGGATATTTCCAGTGTTTTCAACTGCGAAGCATATTTAATAACCGAAGCAGTATTCCGCTATGTTTAGTGTGTGCGTGTGCGTGTTCGAGCATATGAAACCGTTAACAATTATTGACGAGTTGGAAATGCGTTGGAAATGACCATCTCGCTGTAGTTCATCTGGGAAACTGGTTTGCGCACGAATGGAGATACTAATTTGATTTCTCTGATCTGCCGCAATGCTATTGTGGAGCCACACGCTCATTATTAACCTTGCATTATTTTCAGCGTCATTCTGAACAGAAGTTTCTTATGGGCTTCTGGCGCACCGTACGTAAAACGTTCACCACTCACGATGCTATCTTTGGCACTTCACAGTGGCTGCCACTTTTCCCTTGGAAATATGATGCAGCAGATAGGCCAGGTTGTTTACCTTGAGGATGATCATTTCATTCTGAATACAACACCGGAAAAAGTATCCATAGGTTCTGTGTTTAGTGTACGCCGCAAGGACAATTTGTTCCGGAAACAATTCACTGGTAGCCGAAGTTTGTTACACTGAAAAATAATTAGGAGGTTCATGTCGGAATATTTGCAACAATTATTCCTATGTTATTTTAAGGCCAGCCGTGCTTCTTACGTCAAAACAACGCTATCTGCCTGCTAGGAAAACGACAATTAAACCCTCGTACAGAGATGATATCCACTCAAGTTCATCTGATATGTAAATGTTTGGTGACGTTTGTTTCCATCCTCGTGAACGTAATCACATCCTGCATTTAGATAGACAAGACGGCCATATTTAGAAGAAACTGGATCTTTCCTAAGATGATTACGTAATTCATGATGCCACTGTCATGGTAAAGAGGTTCCAAAAAAAGGTAACTATGTCGTTTTGGCCTATTTTCGCCAGATAGAAGCCGAACTACTGCATAATGCGATAAATTAACGTCGAAAAAGTTAACTCAAGGAATGTACGCTTCATTGAATGGTCAAATTCGACTTCATTTTGCATTCCGTCCTCTTTACTGTGAGAAAGGATTGAAATCTTTTTATTTACTGCCATTTGGCGGGTATCACCGGGCTCAGCCATAAGTGGTCGCATTAAATGCCCTTTCACCGCTCTTCCTCTCCAGATCACTGATCCTGTTTTAACTACTGACTGTGCATCTAAGTCAATTTTATCTGCGCAGAATGTTCGATCGATAACTGATTGTTTTACAATTGTGCAACTTGCCTTGAGAAATACTACCCACGGTAGTCGAAACGTTGGCACATTACATCTACCAACAATGTTGTTATTAACATTATATCATTTACAATTAAAACCAATACATGGCGCATCGATTTTTCGACAAACTCCTTAAGTCACCTGGTCCTGATATGTAACTTGTTGTTTCAACACTAAACGGAAATAAAAAGGAAACTGAAGAGGAAAAAGGTCATTTAGATGAACCCCGTCCTCTACCACCGGATTGGCAACGAACTAGTTAATCAGTTCGCTACTGCATTTCGAAAAGTTGAATAGATTTAAAGCAAAAGTCGCTGACTTACCCAGCTAATCGAAAAAGCATCAAAGTACCACGAGGTATCTGCTAACTGAACAACGAAGTTACGCTGCAGGGTACCGTGGTGTTGATGAATCAGCTGGACATCAACGATCTCCTCAGTAGGAGTTCATATTCATCCAAGCTTTTGCGCCGAACATTATTTTCATTCAATTTCTGAGGTTTGATGAAGTCATCCCCCCATTCAGAGGCCTCCCGACGGCCGCGGTATTCTTCCTAAGATAATATGCATTTGTTCTATAATAAATAAAAAAAATAGAATGTTCGTATGTGTTTGTATTATTTTTCATATATTTATAAAACATGGGTATTTCTTTAATTCAACGTTGATAGTCGCACCACAGCGGGTCGATCGATGGGGGAGCAACTCCTTTGTAGATGGAACACCATCAGGTTGAATCTGCCTTGGAACATAAAGGGATGAATTCAAGAGCTGCAAGCGGATGCTTTATTCACATTTTGGTCCATCGAAGTTTAAAATATTGTCAGAATTTCCTTCTTTTTGCCTTGAAAAATAGAAATTGTAGATGAGGTATTGTGCCTTGATACAGTCGGACTCACCACGGAACTACAAAAAAGAACTCTCTGCTTTAGTGCACATTCACTCTGTCCCGCAATTCGGACTCGAACTTGGATGGGTTGAGTGGAATACTTTAGCAGCAAGACCATCCGTTATGGATTTCACCGGTTCTTCGGATATCAAAATCACATTATTCTGCCCCCTTATATACATCACTAGTGTCGTTGTAATCATTATTATTGTCATCCAGGCAACAATCTTTGTCCCGCTAGCTCCGACATCACATAGAACAGATTTTACGTATGATTACTTATCTCGGAAACATCCGCAACTTCGTTCGATCAACTGGCATGATCTGCAAACAGTCACAGTGCACTTGAACTATGAGATGAAGTGACATGCGAACGTGGTTTTTGAATATAATTACTAGAGAACTAGCAATTCTTATTATATGAAACGGTTGTGATGCTAGCCATAAAGGAAGCGAACTGTACCATGCATAGCAAGCGGCACGCAACATCAGGAGAGACTAAAACGGGAATGTGCAAGATTGTCGATTGGCGCAATAGACCGCTCCCTCCAAAGAGATTTTTGCCCGTCGTCAGTTGACGGAGTAGGCAGCACTCAGCTTGTATTTCAGGTTCTGAGCTGCCTTGGACTGTATAAATATTAACCAGATCGTCGTTACTGGAACATTAACCGCTCGTGACTAATAATGTAACAGAAAATTTCATTTATATCCTTATTCCTTGCAATATTGTTTATAAGAAAAGTGCGTTTCAGTTGTGAATGATATAATGTTAGTAAGAGCGCTGTTGGTAGATGTAATGCGCCAACGTTTCGACTACCCACAGATGAATAAAGTTTTGTTTATATATATATGTACATATGTATATATATGCCAGGACTAGTTTATCCAAATAAGAGAGGAATTCCACTGGGGATACAAAGAATAACACAGATACAATCCAAGACCGTAAGGTTGACTTGGTGTCTGCATCAGTAAACAACAGAAAAGCGTTTCTGAGGGAAAGAGAGGAGAAAAGAGCTGAAGTACGAATTGATAAGAGCCTGCACTAGAAGCAATTAGGGATCAAAAGCTCCGACCGCAAATCGAGGCGTAACTTAGCCTTCTTTACCATGTGCGCGATTACATCATCGGGAGAACAGCTCTTCATTCGGCGACAAGCAAACAGGATTTCTTTAATGTTGCCACGAGTATGAAGCTTGTTCAGTTTGTGTTCATGTCTCCGGAGGGCAATTTTGTGGCTATGTGCAAACAGAGGTAGGCTGGACTGCAACAATCTCTTCAGCTACTTGAAAATTTCGATCATCTCTCTGTCGCCTCCCCTCTAATGAGGAAAGTTTCGGCAGTCTGAGTTATTTTTATATGACAGTTCTTTAGTTCCATTCGCCAGGCACGCGAATCTTCCCTGAACATTGCCATGTAATAGACTCGGTGCCCAGGATTGCACACAATAGTTTGAGTACCTGTATTTCACCGTACCAGTCGGCTGATGGAGTGGTACAACGGCCGCCAAACATTCCGTGCGTTCCCCTTGAAATAAGTGAGACGAAAGATGTTTATTTTCGTTTATAGTTTTTCTGGATATATTCTTCAAGACGAAAATAGCAAAGAGCTATTTACTAGATCGACCAGCTTTTGAATCATATTGGCAAGCTTGTGGAACCCGACAACTCTGGATTGTGTCTACGATCATGTAGCGAATGGTCGTCAACTAATTAACAGTGGTTTTCGCCTAGATATTCACTTACGAAGAAAAACACATCACTGAGGCTTTGTGCAGTCAACTGATAAAGTGCTGCACGATGAAGTTTTGAAGGAACATTCATTTTTGTTGGTTTGGTGATGCAAGAATTGTGTTATCGAACCACACCCAAAAGTCCCGTTTAAAGACTAGGTGAGGAAAATATGATCGTGTTGATCTCTCAGCCGTTTTGAGTATACGGCTCTCCAGTTCGAATCTCATGGAAATTTAGGAAGTATTTTTTGCAGATCACGCTTTCTCATACCTGCGATATGAAGTTGAGAATAATCACAAGCTTAATATCGACAAGTTACAAATGAAGCGAAGTTTGAGCACACCACGAACCAGGTTCATTTTACCAAGACTTTGTAAGAAATAATAATTTTACTAGACCATTACTGTCAAACATATGTTAACGTTGAATCGTGAAGCACATCTTATATAAAGTCTATCCTGAATCTGTTGTGGAAGTCTCAAACGGTACAGTTTGGTTGGAAGATGAACGGCAGTTGGGTCGGGTGAGAGAGTAAAATGGCTTACAAACTGACTGAATTCTTAGACACGCTCTTATGTAGTAATCGTCGGTCAGACGACTGGCTACACGACTTGAAATCCACCCAAATGCATACAGTTAGTCACCTGTTATGCGCTTTCTCCATCGACCCATAATAGGTATACAGTACGTTTTCATCAGATTATATTGGTACTCAGAAGAACAAAGACACGGATATTACCAAAAAAGCAGAACGAGATATGATTATCAGGTTGACTATATGCTGGTCTTGGGCCCGTTGTTTCAAAAACTGCCCCGATGAAGGTTGTCTTTGGTAAGCAGAAAGCCAGTTCATTGTTACTTTCATCGACAAAGCTGTTTTAATAAATACATATTTTCACAAAATGTCACCGGGCAAAATCACTGCGGCAAAACACAACAGAATTCACTTCCAGAAATTCGTTGTCTGCTAGGGAAAGATCCATATCATAAAAATTTCAGGTAGTGGTTAACGTCGCCTCCAGATCCGTTTGTATATACGGTCAAAACTCTGTCTCGCAATCGCCTGACATCCAAGTTAGAACTAACACTATAGTTTTCGCTGTGATATGAGTTCGATTTTTGTGAGCTCTGACCTGACAATGAAAGTAAGTTATTTCATTCAATCCTGCGTGCACAGCGTGTTCTGTTAGACAAAATTTCGATTTGGCTGTTTGAAATTACAGATATCACGCATCAATCGAACTACCGGTCCTAAAAGCGGTAAGATGTTTCTGCTACATTCTGCTGAGTTTTCATACGCCAACTCAACTGTTGTCATCTGGGTAGCATCGTACGCGAGGGGGGATAAAATTTCACTGGAGCCGATGTTGGGATTATCAGTGATTATCTGGCATGGCCTCTCGGCACTTTCTTGATTACTGAGAGATTAAAAATGACAACGGAATCTCTTCTGACCGACTGAGAGTGTACATAGATGCTGCGTTCAGCAATGAATCACCAAGGCAACGGTCGAGCGTATTTTCCCTCGGTTAGTCAAATAGAACGTTCAGGTAAAGGACACATGACATATTTTTCCGTACTTAGCGTCGTACGTCACTCATGAAACCATTATGGTGTGATAGCAACAAAACTTTTTGGTTATTGTATCCCTCTGAATTTTTGAATCATTTTGCCTTCTTTATTTAAGGCTAGGACGATACGCACTGATTTCAAGAGTGGAGCCGTGAACGAATGAGGAATGCACATTTGGCAGCACATCTGCAATCCCCGAATGTCAAGATATTGACCGCCTGATTATCATCTAGTAGAGTTCAGCTGAATCCTGTTGTCACAGTCAATTCATAATGACTTTCTGAAGTGCTTTGGAATCACAATCCGTGTGCATTTTTAGTATACAAATCTATAAGTATTTCTGTACAATTGCTATCCCCTGCAGTTTGTCAGGTCTGTGCGAGATCGATGAGCAGTGGGGCCGATCGACAGATTCACCACTCCCACCCCGTTTTTTTGTTCCGCTCCTTACTTGTCCGATATACATCACATTTCCCTGCCACATCATGTTCGGTCGTTTAATTGCCAGAGGTCAAATAGGGATTATCACTCCTTATTACTCTTTGTGGGCGTGTGTTAGCCAAATCCAAAGTAGGATCGGGCAGTTTAAACTGAATAGAATGGAGTGGGGAAAGTAATTTTTCGGACAGAACAGTTTGCATTTTCTGACTTGTGTGAACAATGCGCAATACAAATAGAGACTGTACTGTCCACTACATGCTGATTGAACAAGCATTTTTTCCAATAATATTTTTGATTTATTGCTATCACACCATCTGAAGTTGGAAATTCACATCAGAACGGTGTCAGGCATGTGGTCGTATCTCCGAGACAAGGGGAGGGGAGGGGGGTGAGGGGTTGGAAGTTGAGTCGGCCAAGTTAGTTTTGTATAAACTCGAGCATGTCGTGTTGGTTTATTTGTGTTGTTAGGTGTTTGCAAATGATCCGTCAATCAAATAAACAAACGACCGAACAAACAAATAGATAAGCGCACCAACACAATTTCTGTCATCCGTGTTTGGAGTTTACAAGAGTAAACAGACACAGCACCAACATCAGTACCACCCCCAACAGCAAAATCGTTTTCCCACTGTCCAAAAACATGCGGGTCAATGTCCGATAAGGAGATGCCAGTTTACAATCCATTCTGACCTCACCGGGGCATATGGTGGGCAAGATTCTGGCCTTAGTCACCCGCTACATTGATGGCTATTCCACAAACCGTGGTGCGGGTCAGCTAATTATTCCCCTACTTGTTTTTGGTCAGCTACTGACAGATCCAGGCACACACCTACACACAAACACACACACAAAAACGGGCACGCCCAGACATACACATACACACACACACAAGCCACAACAATTATTAGCAGTCACTACAGTTTGTGCGTATAAATTCAACATTGTCCGGTGGATGACTACATTTATCCCAGCACAGCAACACTGCACGTTTCGGTTGGGTAAAGAAAACTATATCAGATAATGCTTTTTATGATGTCTATTGTCATGCGTTTGACCTCACACTTGCACAATAGGTGTCAGCGTTCCAATCCCGTCGGTTGGGTTAAATGCCTGTGGGTACGGGTCTGTGTATTTCTGCATGCACGTGAGCGACTAAAATGTCCTCATTGTAGCTACCGTGGTTCAATTGGCCAAAGCGAGGTCACGTGGTTTGTGATCAAGATCGATTTTATTGTCCCAGTTGGCAACAAGCTGTTGCATTGACAGAGCAAAAGGCGAAAGAAGAACTTATTTCGGGGTCCACCCAGCCTTTAGGTTCAAATGAAGGGCTATTATAACCGTTTTTACTAGATGTCGCTCCGTAATGTGTTGAAAGTAAAGGGTGGTTGCCTCAGGTTACTCATACCTGATCTCATTCTCACTGCCGTCAGACCAGTTCATTTTATGTTCGCCCGATGTCCGCTTGTATGATGAGCGGGTATTTACAAAAGGGTACTTTGTATCAGCAACTAAGACGTTTCTATACGAAGGCTGATTACGATATATTGGAAATGCATAACCGCTACAGGAACTAGGTGGACAAGAATTAAGAGATGTAGACAATTGAACCGGTCCACAGTTGTCACAATTATCGTTAGAAATATTCGTACCAATAACATTAGTAATGACGTTATCAACAGTGCGTGACATTGCCTTTTTGACGGCTTCGCAATGCACAACCAACAAAGTAATGAACTTATTAGTCTTCTTCCGTTTTGTCAGCTGTGGCGCCTATCGTTCTGGTCTTTTTTGGAAACTCTTAGTTCGGAATTCAAATAGGTCCAAGTTTGAAACTATTTCTGACAAGCTTATCCGCCGGAAACACAAATAATTAATTTTGATGAAAATGTAATGTCGCATGTATGTTAAAGTTAATAAAACTGACTACAATTAGAGGGGGTGAGCCGGTGATCGACAGCCCAATTGAGATCTAAAATCTCTGTCCCATGTGGCGTTTAATCATTGATATCGATCACTCGAATGCATTCCTTGGAACAAAAATAATTGTATTTTCTAAAACTTCAAGCAACCAAATAGGCAACTGGAATTCGTCAATAAATGAAATGTTTCAAAGATATTTTACAGTTTTATCAAATAAGGTAGCAGAAAGAATGGAATGCTTACTGACACAAGGAATTAGTTTTCACAGATGCAGCCACAATACCTTTGATACTGCTAAATACGTTGACTGGGAACTTCCCATTAGTTGTCCAGATTGAGCATCGGAAGTAAACTCGAGGCTCAAGACAAGGAGGCTTCTTAAGACAGTCGGTGTTATCATAAATCTCGCAAGGTTTCCAGCCTATTACAAATGGTATTATCAGCCACCAGTCACTCACCAATTTCAGATGATCTTGTCTACATTACTCTCGTTCAGCATTCCTCTAGCTATTTCCTTTAGATTAGCGTCAAATGTGGTTTCTTTAGTCATACATCGGCGATAAGCACTTCACGAAATTCATAATCAAACAACTGGGATCGTTGAGTGAGCGATGCACGACCTGTGTGAAAAATGCCTCATTGAACATGAGAAGGCGTTTGTGGGTCGCTCATCTAAACTCTACCCGTTAACTGCCTACTCAAATGGGTATAATCCATGGGATTTTAAAATCATTTAGCTCACAAATCCAGGAAAAGGAGGTGGTTTTGATATCACGTGATTAATGCATGTGCGTGGATCATGAGTTTATTCTTAGGGATTATAATGATGATGCGCAAAAATTTTTAAACTGGTACGTTAAGACTGACATGTAGAAAGGAAAGGCATTCTTCCAAGTTTCTATTTTTACGGTAACTAGTATAATGCTTATGGGAAATTTTCATCCTTCCACCCATACAACGTTGAGTATGATTAGAGGAAGTTCTTTTTTGTCTCCTTTAGTCCGAAGCCATTTTGTGAAAGCAATCAAATAAAGTCGCATTCATATATTTAAGGATTGCCGGACAAAATGCACCCTAGGATCAGACTCAAGACAATGGGTCGGTAACAGTTAACCTCACCATAGAACTCCCCAAGACAGTGGCCTTAAACGCAAGTGGAATTGTAGCGCTGTTCAACCGTTATTAGAATGACACGCAACAGATAAACTGGTCTCGTTTGTTGGATCCGTCTATCCGGTGGTTTTTCAACGGGGCGAACTGCACAGGTGAATAGGACCAGAAAGACATTGGGATATATCCTTAGGTGTTTTGAGGCAGCACAAGCATCTACATGTTTCACCCTTCACGTTCTGGGTAGCTCAGTGACGGGAGCATTTGCTCGACGGGGATAAGATGTTCAGTTTGATTCTCTGTCAAGGTGCCGATTTTTAAATCCGACATACAAAATTAGATTTGCTGTCCTCTAAGTCACTTGGGTTCTCGCAACATGTCAAAATACCTGAATAAGCTTATTTTCTCTTTCCATTCTTCTGTTTTTTAGTTTCGCTTTATTTATTGTACACGAATGTAGCCTATTTTCATAATGTGGATCGTGGTCTACTTAATGCTAGAAGGGGCATGAATGAATTAATCAACACACAGACGGGTCGGTGTGAGACCCTCAAGTTGAAATGTCCCCATGTTGATCGCTTGAAAACCGACAATAACGAGACCAAAGATAACAATGATTAAGCCGTCAACTAAAGCAAGTTTTTGGACGCCAGGATAGGTCGGAGATTTGTAACAATGATTTCGTTTATAACATGTCAAGAATGAAGCCCCAAAAGCTTAAGTTTTTACAAATTAATTCTATTAGTTGTCAAAAAGTGATTACACAACATTAGCATTTTCGCGTGGCAACAATATTTAATAAAACGTTACGTCATCCAATCAAAACTCACTCACTTCATGACCGCTAAATCCCTTTTCGGCTGGTCAGTGCGATTTCGTCATTCACGTAACTGATATGTTGAGATAAGTTGTTGGCGCTGATTTATGAAACTAATTTGTGATCAGCTCCCAAATGAGGGATTTTACTTATGGCGGAACATGACTAGCTATTTCAGCCAGTGTTAATCCTAACAAGGGAAACCAGCTGAGTCAAATGAATCATAAGTGTAACCGATGTCCAGGCTGTAAAACAGATCATGCAATAGGATATCGTTTGTTGGTGTAAGTGTATGTAAAAATAATTCAACTAGCCAGTGAGGCAAATCATCTTCGGTTTGCAGTGGCGTCGGAATGTGGGAGATAAACATCACACCAGCCACGCATGAATATGCACAATAAGACTATTGATTTGTACTCTCACGCTTAGGATAGGACTGTTTGCTGGAGGAGGAGGAGGAGGAGGAGGAGGAGAAGGGTCATGGTCCTGGCAACCCATGTTCATCTTTGGTGATTGCGTGCGTGAAAATCCACTGCGAACAAACACTAGTTGCCGAGTTCATACAAATCACTTTTTGTGTGTTTTACGAGTTCACTCAAATGGAATTCAGCCCGTCGAGTTACATCACTAAGTGATCCAGATAATGGGGGCTTTCTTTTTGGCGCATTGATGGCGTGACAACACGGATAAGGAAGAGTGCATACATACAATGACCCAAAATATCACAGTGCTATTCGTGACACAAAAGGAACCATACAAGAAAGTGTGGCGCAATTTAACCTGTATAGCACTTACGACCATCAATGGTTAACCGAAAGAAATTCCTTCTTGTCTGCACCTGTTAGCGTTAGGTTTGGTTGGCCGGGATAAAATATTTCATCATCCTGATCGAAATAAGATGTGAATGCATTCCTAAATCGATGTGAATAATTGCGAACAAGACGTATAACAAACCTTCGATTCTCTGAGACTTGGACTCGTGCGGTTCTTGGAATTCTAATGGGCATCCACCTAAGTGTCGGATGTTCAGTGGCATATTATACGAAAATAGTCAACGAAATACTAGCACAGGCAAGTTCATGTTCGGGCCATGCCAAAAGGGAGCCTTGGAAGAACACCCTAAAATCTGAGCGATAAAGTTCTTGGGAATTACCATTTGGAGCCACAAGTTTGATACCCTGGCTGGCCAGAATCTGAAAAGGGAGGCTGTACTCGTGACTGACGTGTTCCCACAAAAGTGGGTGGTCAGTGCCCGGTGCTCTCTGCGGGATTGATAATTAGCATAGAGGAACCGCATAAACTTTACTCTAATTTAATCGCGCATTCTACTGTGCCAATTACAGCCTGTAGTTGAAGAGTGCGATTTGCGCTCAGCTTGTTTAAGCTTATTGCGATTGCAAATAAACTGATCTATCAGTCATAGGTGCTCAGTGGCCTAAACATCCGACACCTAGCCACAATGTCTTGCCGATTAAGCTGTGAATAGCTTGCAGAAAACTTGCTGTACGACCCCAGTCACAACACCTGTCGGATTCTGAAGCCGAGGTTAGCTAATTCCTCCCCGTCGATATAGTAGTAAAAACTCAGAAATCCGATAGGAAAAGTGCACTGTACATATCGTCGTGCCGAAATAGTTCCGATAAACGTAACGGCAAACTACTGCAAAACAGCAGAGCGTTCTGTGCAGTTCAATTGCGAAGACTCTCGAAAGTGCGGGACCAGCGGAACTGTAATCTCGTATCCGGTAGAAGAAAGAGGCAACCAAATAAATGTCCCACAATCCAAATCAAACTTCAAACCAGGTGGCAGATGAAATAATGCCTGAATACAGTTAATTGTCCTCGAAAGATTGACGCCATTACAAGCCAGGTATCTCGATTATCATGGCTTAAGAAAACCATACACGTTGGTTTCCGCAAGCCAGTAGTACTGCGGATATAAGTAGATAATGAATATAAAACCAAAAAGAAAAGCAAATGACAGACCTGTTGCTTTTGTTTTACTAACAGGAACAAAACTGCACATACACGGAGCACATTTCTATATATGTTGTCTTCGTTCCACCAAACACATTCTTCTTCATTTTTGTGAAACATTTATATGGTATTATATGGACTCAAACCAACGTGAAAAACAAATACTGTATGGGTCTGTTGTACCGCAGACGTTTTCCGAGTTTGCAAGGGATATCGTTTCTTATTTCAGTTTATATTTGCAGAATATCGTAAGAGATCTAACAGCAGATCGAACCATGGTGTGCTTCTTCGTCCTCTGCAATTATTTACCTTGGCATACTGATTTTCAGGTGGAGGAACTTTGCCTTGATTTCCTTTGTGCACTCTCAACCGCTGATCATATGTCTTCCGAATCAACTCATATTTGTGAGGCAGCTCGGCGAAGCATCGTTGTTCAGTAATTTTTGATGACTAGCCATCCAGCAATTACCAGTTCCTTCTTTCATTTTTTTCTTTCTAACGCTCTTTTAATGAGGTCCCAATTGGTAGTTTGGTACGTGATTTCCATGTACTGTGGTTACGGAGGAGCAAAGAGATGAACTTTAATCTCATCGTGAATGATTCGCTGGACAAAAGCCATTCACTCTGAAATTGAACTTCTTTCCTCAGACGCAAAAATTACTTAACGGAAAATTTTAAATCAGGCCGAGTGAAATGTAAATTTGTTGATTGTGGTTTGATTTCTTAAAACCACGGAGCAATCGGATCGTGGGCTTCGAATCACTTGACTTACACTTAACAGTCCATGACACATCAGTCATACTTAGTAAAGTGATTTCTTCATTTTACAAAGCACAGAATATTACGGCAATTTTACATGATTCTTTAGAGGTCAGCCGGCCAAACAGAAGTTGGGGGACAGAAATCAAATTATTTTCAAGTTTCCACTAGATCACTTTTGACAAGTCCATTTACGTGCTGTGTTAGTAGTAGGAGATTAGGTATTTTCATTAACTAAGTTACCTTCTACTAAAATACCAAGTAACCAAGCTTTATAGGTCAGATCCACAGCTTTCGTCATACTTAGGCTACCTGCAGAGAAGTCATTTGTCACCAAGGGTCGATCTCTGTGCGCTAGCGGCCCGAGGCCATGCAAATTAGTGACCGATAGGTGCAACATCATGTGGTGAAGTTCAACAAACCGTTCAGAGTCTGCCCGGTAGTTTAATGGCTAAGGCATTCGACTAAAAATCGTTCATCCCGGATTCGAGTCCCAGTTCGGACGCAGTGGATATGCACTGCTGATGATTCCTAACAAGGATGAAAAAGCTGTACAGTGCTCCCAAGGTTTTTTAATGGTGAGTTCAGTGTTGCTATCACAGCCAGTTATTTCGAGAAAGTCAATTTGTTTCCATTATTGTTTATACGGAAATCTAGAAGGACCATGGGTGCTTTTGAAGAACGTTCCTAATTATGGGTCTTGTGGTCTTTCCTTTCATTTAAACTAATGATAATAAACTGAACTACACGAGTCTTCCTACTCAATAGTATATTTTCTTACTCATAAAAAGGACGAACTTCCACCGGAAGCCAACTACTAGTTTCGCCGTCATTGCCCCTCATTAGATGAATGTATCCGGTACTGCTCTGTCCAACCATCCTCTTGTTTGTGCACTTCTTTATTGGTTTCCCGCTAGAATTTAATTTGAACCATTTGGAGCTTAGATTTGTGATAGGAACTTTTAAGAATCATATGGTTATTTGCCGAAGGTTTTACGCATGTCAAGGTTGGATGACCTTCACAAAAGGACTCAAGTTGCTATACAACGGGTTTTGTATTCAGTGGTGTGTTTTGATCGAGGTATGGGAGTAATCGCCTTGTAATTTATAAGCGGACTCATCGCCCAACCACACTTGTAATAACTCAAAAGAAATCCTGTTTTGAACCAAATGAGATTTATGCTCGGGTGATTCGGTTTAGCCGACTGTGTTGGGCTCTTCGCCCCTTGGCCCCAGCGACCGGCAATAACGGCCACGAGTTTGGTTCGGCCGATAGAACGGACATTTGAAGATCATTAACAAGTCAAATGGTCTATTTGTGCGTTGAACAGATCTGTTGATCAGATTTTAATGAATCACATCGTTTTGTGTTTCGCTGTACAGCCGACTGTAGTCTTTAATACGATTCGTGAATGTAATGAACTGAAATTATTTGTGAGAAAAATTACTGTCCAAAACCAGCAACTCTGAACCCACTAATGTGTTCGTGATCTATGTATGTTTTCAATCAAGGACTCGAACTTGGGACGACGGATTCTGAGATAAAAACAAACTAGTGCATAACTGGTGGCATGCCTTGCTGTACGATACCGGTTCCTGTTGTTATTAAATTTAAAATGATGAGATGTTTGGCGCTCATATGATAGTCCATTCCTCTGACGGGGATACTTACCATAGGAGGCTCTGCTGTTGTTATTACTAAGAATTGTATTAATAATGACAATAATAGTAGTGGTGACGGTAGTAATAACAAAGATAATATCAGTGATTTTGCAACGAATCAAGAGATGAATTTTAATTCCGGAAAGATAATTAACAGCCGAAAATAGAAGTTGTGAATTCCTTCAACCATTCACTGCCTACCCTAAGAAACTTTATTCGTTTATCGACAATGTAATGTTTTTAGCTGAACCATTTTACAGGAGTAATCAGTTTGTAAGGCTCAACGGAATTGTTTATTCACTTAATTCTGTATGCATTTTCTTGACACGTTTGTTTCCCCACCTGGTCGCCTGGGTTCCAGGCCACAAAGGCGTCAACGATTAAACGGTGTGCATCTCCTGGACACATCTTCCATACGCGCTGATTCATTTTTGTCCACCTTCTCAGCGCAAACCAAACGCATGACTGAGTGTCCAGTTTTGGGATGAGCTAAACAGCAGTTCAACCGAGTCCAGCTAGAAGTGTTTCGCTGGGGAGGCTGAAAATAACCCAGCTGTCACTCAGGCAACACCCGACTTTAATCCTGTTTCCCGGTCGAGTCTCTCTGACGAACCTGAGAGGCAGATGGGTGTGTGCTGCTTTAAGAAAATAGCGCGTGCACACAAACACTTGAACAAACCTTGCAAGCGGACCACTACTGCTGCTACCATAAGCACTGACTGTTACGAGAATTGTGATTCTGACACCTTAGCAACTTCGCAATGGAATTTACTGCCCACATTAGCCACAGTTGCCAGTTGTTCTCTTCCATTTCTAAATGCTCGCCATTTCTTCCGGTGTAGTCGTAAAGCATATGAGGCAACAACCAGTTCCAGGAGGCAAGTTAAACACAGAAAGGGTGATTAATACTAGTTGTTAAGTGAATCACTGGAAACAGAAGAACAAAATGGTGTATTACCAACAATTCGGCTTTCTGGTTTTCCTCACACGTGCAGAGCTTGTGTTCGAGTTAGTTCTGGTGACAAGGGTGCTGTTTTCGGAAAATGGGGTTCCCAGCAAAGAACACTACAGATAAATTTCCCCAAAGGAATATTTGTACCCTAAAAGTAGGACAGATTTTTTACGTCTCTTCCAAAAGGCTGTTTTATTATTCTACAGTGGTCAAACCAAATAATTAAGTCATTAAAAAGTGCCGTAAAAGGTTCCAAGGGTGTATAAACCTGGCTGTCACCAGACAGTGGGAGTTAAACTATATCGCATTATCACACAGTTATGATGATTAACAAAACGGAAAGCCCATTCGAATACTCTGAGGGCTCAGTTTTATGAATTGCAACAGTCAATTGCAAGATCGAGTCTCAGCTATTGCATGATAGATATGCACCATTCATGATTCCGGGAAAGACTGAAAAAAGCTGCGGAGTGTCACAACATGGAGGACCATGAGAAAATGTAACCATATCTACCGTATTTAAATCGCTCAGCGCACAAATCTTTTGACTTTACTTACTGCGTTATAGAATTCCAATGTTATGTATGCAACTTAGTATTTGTATTTTTGTTCCGTTCACAAATATTCTACAACTAGTGTCATGCTTACATTTACCCACTTGAACGAAGGCAACAGCATGAACGACCATGACAATAAAAGCAGCAACAAATATAAAACAAATTTAACAGCGATAACAAAATGTTACTTAGATCAGCTCATCGATGATTTTGCGACTCAGCACTAAATGTTGATTCGGTGCGATACGCCTAGTTAGCTCGTCAGAAATCAGGCTAGGTAGGAGATTTTGCTTGAAATTGTTCGCCTGGCTATATGCAATGCATATTGCCAATCTGACAGAGGATTACGCATGTTGCCTGCAGTCAGTCGGTTGTGTCTATTCCGTGACAATGATAGTGACTGAAATGATGTTGTTATCTGTCAACACATCAAACAAATTCAAAAAGGGGGAAGTAATGAACAGTAGTCACTCGGAGAGGAGGGTCATCTAGAGAATGAATGCAGAAATTGGGGAAACAATGAGGAATCAAATAATGTATTTTTAGGTTACACTTGATAATTTCCATTCGGTCCGGTTTTCTACCGTCGTGAGATTCGAGACTATTGCGACAACAGAGTGAATAACGATTTTGAATGTGACCGTTTCAGTGATTTTCATTCCCGACCTAGTGGCGATTCAAGTACATTTAACAATTGTCGAAAAACGGTTTTGTCTAGCCTATTTTGCATCAACACCAACATTCATCCAGTGGGCTTTATCAACGAGAAAAGTGCTCTGTAAGGATTTCGAGAACAACTGACAGCCCAGCGGATAAGTGATGGACAATTTGAAATTTCGAAAGTTTATCGTGTCACACCATGCACGTCGCATTTACGGATTACCGGTCAGTTGCCAACTGTTTGTGGTAGATCTATCATCACAACCACCGCTACTATTACGTGGACCTCTTCTACTCACCCCCAACACAATCAGACAGAATTTCAGACCACTAATCCTAGCAACAACCACAAGCCCCCCAATGACAGACGTTTGTGGGGAGTGGTAGCTACTGAAAGGTCAAACCGGACGGAAAAGACTTTACTACAAACGGTTAGGCAACAAACAGACAGAATCCGCAAATGGTCACCTGTTTTTCTCAAGCTAAAGTGCACGAAAAACGGAACGGACCTGAAGGTATCTGTTGGACCGTAATTCGTGCATGAAGACGAAGGCAGATGTACGTCAACTGACAACGGCTTCAATGAACCATCTAAGCAACCAGACGACTTAACTAATTACAGGTTACAAACGTTCGTTCAGACTGTGCACTGGTGAACTGCTTTCATAAACTGCCAAGAAATTGTTCGACCATGGGGTCGCTTTTCCTGTGTTGCGTTAGACAAACCCATTTTTCTGAGGTGAATGGACTGAAACATTTGGATCACAATGTCTGACTGTCAGCATTTTGGCGTAAACAGTGAGATGCGTTGTGACTGGGTTAAAAGCCGATCGTCGAACAGCACCTACGGTCAAGCTCGACACAGATTCAAATCGATTTTTGAATTTGACCAATGCATTCCAACTGAACCCTGAGCGGCATAGAGTGGATTCGAAGTGAACTCTTTTATATTTTTTATTTCCTTTATTAATAAAATGACAATGTACATCATTTTTCAGGAAGGGGGCCGCGGCAAACGGAAGGTTGCCTGGTAGCACAATCGATCGGTCGTAGAAAGATTCGGGCTGACAACTTTCACATCGAAATGCCACGACCTTTTCCATTTGGGCATTTCCGGCTTGAAAACTACCATCTGAATTTGTGAGATAACGCCAAAATGGTTTTAGAGCTTCGGAAGTAGATTGCTCAAGCAAATTAAATTCGACACAATTTTCCCAACTCAGCTCATAAAGCAAGAATTTCATCGAAGCCAATCATACGCACAATCAAATGAATTCGGCAGGATTTTCGGTAACCTGTTTGGGTCTGACACAGTAGCCCGACAAATCGCTTTCAGTGACTGTATAGGATATCATTGTTCCATCACCGATCCTAGACGAGTGGGAAATATACACAAATCGTGCATTAATTTTAATATTCATCACCATGGCACGCCATTCCCACGAGAACTTCCAGCTGGTATCCATGTGTAATAGTAATAGTAATAATAGCCCAGTTATTATTGTTTGACAGCTTTAGGTGAACCGGCAGCCTGTATCTTGCGTTGGAAAATTCATACTTATTAAATAACCACTGCTTAGAAAGAAATTAATTATCTCTGTTCAAATTACTGCCGCAAGAAGAAACTTAAGCGGATAGCCGGACGGTGTATTGTTTTGTTCTTATTCTATTCCAGTCAGGACTCGGTGCGCATTTACAGCTAGCAAAAATCCTTATCAAGCTGGATGAAACACTGAACTATGTTCCCTTGTTTTCAGCGGTAAGTTCGACTTTTCTCAATCTATAAAGTAAAACAAATACTCTGCATTCGGACTCATTGATTAAAAAACAATTCAGCTCCGAATTATTTTATTATTTGGATCTCGAAATCTGGCAGTTGTCAAGCGGATAGGATTTTGACATTTGGACGTGAAGGCCACGGATTCAAATCCTCCCAACGCCAGTCAACTTCCCCCACTTGGTGGCTGTCTGCTGACCACAGCCTACTTTCCGAAAAATGTACATCATTATTTCATTGATAAAGGAAATAAAAAAAGGTAAAAAATATATTCAGACTGCTCTGCTGACTGCGGATAAGCATTTAGCTTTATAGCATTTTACCAAATTCTTCTACTTCCCTTACCAAAGAAACAGTGAATGAGAATTTACTGTACCTAGCTAGAAGGGGCTGAGTTATGGAGAATTAGTATTTACTATGAAGGGAACTGGTCTGTGTGACACGTACGACGTATTTGATTTGTGAGGGATCGACTAATATCAGTCACATTTCCCATAGATAAATTTTTGTTCTTGTGAACCAGTTGATCAGTCACTTCATTCATTTAAAAACCCTTTCATCACACAATAGTGCTGAAGCTAGTCAAGCATTTTCTTTGCAAATCAGTAGATGAGGTGGTGACCCGCTATTTTGTTTGTTGATAAGATGAACACTTTCGGGCATGTGTGTAGTGAAGCAAAGCCCACAATCAATGAGTGATAAGGTTCGCGGTGGTAGTTTCCTCCTCTGAGCAGTGGAGATAATTTTACTGCCTATTCTGTGCACATCCTTATGAGATCCCGAATTAGACCATTTCCCTTATTTGTTTGCAGTACGTCGTCGGCAGCTCGGAAAAACCGAGCAACTGCACTGGGTCACAGTGGGATACTGGCACGGGAAATCTTGGGCATGTGCTCCCGAGATGTGCACTTGTGCCCAGGCGTGTGATGTGTAAGACAGAAGTGAAAGGCAGCCTTATCAAATCGCCATTATTCCGTTTATGACGTCTGACAATCGCAAATGCATCCAGTCAGGTGTTATAAAGCTTTGTCCGTAGGCTTTTCTTTAGACTGAGGAAATGTCCTGACAACCCAATCTTATCTCACATCATGAATTCTGCCATGGTGACTGACCAATGCTTTGCTCAATGTACGCTTGTGATAAACACCTGCTGAATGTTTTAATCCGTTACGTTTCACTACCTAATCTGTCTCACTGGGTGGACTACACATCGGGTACAAAGGCAGATCGCTGCTAAATTCATGACTTTCGTTACTCTTTCTCTTTACACACCACAGTAAGAAATTTTACACGCTTGACTGACTCGTTTCCTGACGGTACGTATGACTCGAAACACTTGTTCCTCTAACTGGTTTCTCCAAATGATGCTCCAATTAACTCATCATAGTAAGAGCTGAATGAAGGCATCAGATCCACTTGAATCAGTTTAATTGTGCATTTAATAATGCTCATATGCATAGTTAAGTGTTCATTCAGTTAGCCGCATTACTGATTTAATACTGCCAGTGTTAACCCCGGCTTATAGGTACAGTGAGCTCCGTTTTACATTGCTTTATCTTACATTTGTTTAGATAAAGACGATCACAATCTTTGTGAAGATCCAAGTCAGTGTACAGTACATATGAAACTCTCCTGCTGACCGCCTCCGGCTGTTTAATTAGCTGACCAAGACCCTCATTAATCACGGTTAACCGTGGGGTGGGTGACCTTACACATTTCCTCGAATTAAAGGTATACGTAGCAATCTATAGTTCTGCTCGTTGGTGAGCTTTTCGTGAGGAGGACAGCTAATAAGCAAGGGTAATCATCACAACCACTGGTCCCGGGGAGCAGAGACAGATACATCGCGTTGTAACTCTTTTGAAGGCCCAAGTTTTACATTCGAAATTTAAGAGTTGTTCGCATGCATCTATGCTCCAAGATATTTGTATGAGGTTCGTAAATAGTGAGTAGATTTAATGTTCATTTTTTGCTATCTTGCCTTGTAAAATGACGTTATCCATATAATGATCATTGCAAATTAATGAAGACGCCATCCGTTTTCGCTAGCAGTGCACGATCATCAACATCTACCACCCCGTATTCAATCTAATTCCAAATTGTACTAAGATTTTATTCAACAATTTCTTCTATCCACTACAATGCCTACTTTTTCAGTAGTCCTTGAGAATGTTTGGGTGGAGTGATAGAGAAGAGCTGTCGAGTAATTCCATCAGTGAGTAAATACATCAGTGGAAAATTTCTGACTTACTGTTAACCCAGTCAAAACGCAGAAGACTTGTGCAGGGAACAGGAACAAGCTTTCGTTTCGGATAGTAGTCAAGTAATTTGGTTCATATCAAATATCTTCCGATGCTCTGCCGAACTAGCAAATTTTAGATTGCTCTGTCCTGGAAAAATCATTACTTGATGTTCTGCTGCTTGTGCGAAATTGCACGACATAATTTGCAACTGGATATCGTTTAAATAGGATCTCAAATAGTGTTCCCGAAACAATGATTACAACTAATACCTTTGTTTTTTTAAAAATCTTTCTACTTCCTTTATTGATGAAATAACTGTACATCATTTTTCAGGAAGGGGGCCGCAGCCAGCAGAGGGCTGCCACGCGGGGAAGTTGACCGGCGGTTAACAACCCCACAGATTTGTCCACTCCCATTCTAATGAATTTCACTTTGTCAGTGCAGGACTCTTTTAGGAGAAAATTACCATGAGATTTCCCAAAGGACGCGTTCATATAAAAACGTGTGGGTAACTTTAAAAGTAGACTTCAAAATCTATGACCAGATTTAGAAGAGAAACATTTCTCGTGTGCTGCGAAAGTGCTATTAATCCCATGCAATTTTCCCTAAATTCCTGAGGAACCGAGCAACACAGGGTGAAGGGATCTGCTACGCTGACTAGTTACTCCAACCCGCTCGGAAAAAGTCCCAATGTGGTGCATAGTACATTAATCACAGCCTAGATGAATTAGGGAAACTTCATCCCGGTTGGGTAAGACAACTTGAATGCTGGGTATAATTATACTGGCATCATGAGTTGTTTTATTCAAGTTCTCACTGACGTTGAAGATAGTAAGGCACAACACTACCGGTTGGCTGAAAAACATTATGCGCATGTACCCGCAGGCTTGATAAGTTTCAGGCAATTTGCAATATTTGGACGCGGAATCGATGTACGAAATTCGGTCAGTCACAGTAACGAACGAATAAGAATTACTGGTACGCACTGAATAGGCTTCGATCCAAGCTGGACAAAGAAAACTAAAATGACCAAAACAGAAGGGAAACAAATTCAAGTTGAATTCACAGCTAATGAGTTGATACATAAGGTTGAAAATACCCGATTGGTGGAATATGTTTCACCTTGTCGTCTTTGTAGAATGTTTGAATTTCACGACCGTTTTTCGTCCCTGTTTTCATTGGTTGGTTTTTACGCAGGCCAGCGTGAAGCTGAACCGGATTACATCACGTGACTTGCAAATGTTCATCCGTCTAGACTATAACGATACTGCTCCGGTACCTCGATATCTTTTTGGACAGATTACTCATTTTTGTGGATTTTTAAAGTTATCCGTTAGTATTTTATTGTTAAAATTATACATACAACTAGTATGTGGCTTACAAATTTCAATATAGCTGTGCCATTAAATCAGAAACGCAGAGGTCAGTCAAGTATAACACAGTCAGTGGTAAGGTAAATGCATGATTGAAATCACCCACAATAATATACCGACTATTCTCCAGAAGAGAAACAATAAATACTAGAAGAGTCGGAAAAAGAAGTGATATTGTGTTGTGAGCTAAAAGGAGCACTATATAGGTTCATGATTGCACTGATATGGTGAGAAAATCCAGGATGACAGTGTGTCACGAGACAGTCAATTTCGTTTAGTGAGTACGTACAAATAACTTCGGACTTGCCAGACCAGGAGTTTATGTATGCTACCAAATGGTCTTGGATGGCTGTCCTGAAACGTATTGATGTGACGCCGAAATCTAGTGATGACCACTAAACGATTATTCGTTGCGATTTGCCTCTAGTGAAAATTCGCTAACAACAATAAATCATAGTATAGCGTTATCAGTAAGATAAGCCCCCCTGACCGATACCTTTCTCACTGAGTTACGTTGCAATAGAAAGAATGAATATCCAAGGTGGACAGGGGGTTGACCTACAGCGATGGGAAAATGCCGCAGTAGCAAACATAGAATACAGTCTAACTGTACACACACACACACACACACACTGGTTTTCAACCATTCTGATTCAACATAAGAACATAATTGCCACTGTCCACGGTCCTCTGTCATATTCTTCAGGATCTCTGGCCAATTGGTTGTCCGACCTTTCAAAGCGCAACCATGGAGAAGTGAGGCACCTAATTTACTTAGATTTCTTGTACATTTTTTCGTTCTACCATCTGCTGATTTCCGTATGAATTCTTCAAGTCCGTCAGGGAAACAGGAAATAGGACGTGGCATGATAGACGAGTGTTCGCCATTACGCAACCGGCGGCCCGACCAGAGAAAACTGCTAAGCTTGACAGTTTGATGGAATATTCTATGAAGTGGTACACAACACTGGATTCCTAACCTGTACATTATTCACTAAATCCAATCACACTGATAATACGCGAATATCGATTATCAAGAGCCTTCTCAGTGGTCAAATGCGTATTTTGTTTTCACGTGTATCTTATCAGTGGTTGCACAGCACACCTTAGCAACGACTTCAAGCTCATGCAAAGGTCTTCCAAGTGTATTTATTACAATAACAGTGCAATAAGCCACGTTTTTCAGAAACCAAATCACCTGAAATAACGGTGTACAACAATTCCGTGGAAGAGGCCGCGGCCATCAGAGGGCTGCTTGATGGGGAAGTTGACTGACTGTTGGAGGATTCGAACCCACGACCTTAAACACTTGATCACCACTGGTCACTAATTTGCTTGAGGAATTCAGACTAGAATCTTTGACGCAAGCGTCCTGATGCCGAAGAGCGGTCAATCATCAGATAAGGAGAGGAATGCGATTCACCAACCATATAAATTCAGCTTTGTTTTTACACATTCACAGACTACCAATCCCCATATATCACATGTAGTGGTAACCTCTTTGGAAAGTGTACAGTTACAATCGATCCTACTAGCTTCAGGGAGACGAATTCTCTGCTTTCCAACCAAATCAAAACATTAGAACAGAAAGGACCACCCAGCCCTAAGGGACCGTAAACAGCGATCACACGAAACACGGTGATTCACCTGACTCCGATGATTAGCTTGTATGATCGCTTTCAGTCCAGTTAACCACTGTCTGAATGGCTTTATTAGTCAGTTTATACTTCGACACTGTTGATCACGTTCTTTTTTCCCCAGGATAGGTGACAGTCTGCTGATAAGAATATGTTTGGTACAGGAAGCAAGCTACCGATATCTTTTCAATGACGAGCTTCAGCAAAACCTAAAACTTATCATTTTCATCGTGCCATCATATGAACCATTGCATTCCCCCTTGTCAAACACGGCGTGAACAACAATGAAATGCGAATAGACTTAGCCGGTTAATGCACCATTCAACTGTCTTTTCAACCTACACGAAAGTAAACCCAAAAAAGTGTATCAGCAACTAAACAAGCTCGGTAAATGCGCGCATTGGTCGGAGGCTAGTGGTAACAGCACAGGAGTATTTTGAGAGACAGCCATCCACACTACTATTAACGTTGTCAGTAGGAAAAAGAAAACTGGAATTTCCAGGCGGCAAACCAGGTCTCGTACCACGGGTCGAGTGAACTGAGCCTCCCTCGTGCGTAGGTTTTCTATGCAGTGTGCCTACCACCAGCCGAATGTGAAATTCTGAGTGATGGCAAAGTCGCGAAATAGGTTCAGTATCGAATTTAGGGTCACCAGCAGAATAATGTCTGACGACCATAAAGATCGAGTAGTTGTGGTCGCGTTTGGAGCAGAAACACCATTCACCGACACCGATCTTCATGGAGCTGTCGGCCGCAAAAATTCGTCTAGGACAAGCCGCAGCAGTTGGCCACTGGCCACGATTTTGTGCCTGACCAGAGCCATGCTAAGTGAGACCGAGCTCAAGCTGTTTGTTGCTTTATCGATGGACTGCTTACAATTTGCTAGCGTCTGGCCTCATAAGCTACACTTGAAACCAACCAATTTAACTTATTCCAATTTGACACCGTATCTTCTACTCGGACGACGACGTATTCGAGGATTAATACATTATGTGGGGTCGAGCGTTCACAGTTAGGATGAATTCGATAAGTCTACTTATTATTATGCAGGGACTCGTTCAGGAGTCGTCCGCAACTTTGATCAAGACGCCAATTCCTATATCGCCAGACTGAATAGAAGAATGGGTGGGAGATTATAGTTATGGATCAGATGTCAAAAATGTCGGCGTTGCTAACACGCAGGGATTCTTTATCTTACGCATAGTTAATTCGAGGAGATAAATATGCTGGATATCTAACCACAATATGGACTCAATAAAGTTTTGACTGTGATTAGGAGGCGGACAAGAGTACGGATCAAAAGGACAGCATGATGTTCCTTGCAGAGGTTTGTGGCGAAGTGTACATCTCCAGCCCATGATTGCTACCATATAATATGCGCTCTGAAGCAAGAGAAACAAGGAAGACCAAAAACATACAAATGCATGTACTGATCATCCGCGAACGTATTTACAAGTATACAATTCTATGCCTAAGGAACAGTATAGATCATCCACACTAATGCTGTTTTCGTTTGCCACGGTCAGACGGCCGAGGAGCGGCAGAATTCGACCGTTTTTGTTCGTCATTTGATCCAGGGACATCAGGTGTACTACAAGAGGGGAAAAGAGCCAAATAAAAGAAGTACACTTGGATTATGGCTGCAAGAAGCAGAGCCCCATGAATCATGTGGTCCAAGAACGTGTCCTCTGGTGGGGAAGGTAATACTTCCGTATCGGAGGGCATCGATGCTCAATGAAATTCGATCATATGGCAAATATAGACCTGAAAGAAAAGACTTCTTGTGAAAATATGCTGAATTTAGCTTGGAATATGCATGCAACCTAAACAATATTAAACGTACTCAATCTGTTACCTGAATCTGGAGTGGTGTATAACGATCAAGTCATTAGAAAATCGGTAGCACGATGACTGAAGCCAACAAAGACCTGACAAACAAATGCAAACACCAGCCGCACAAACTGACACCACGGTGGATCAGATGCAAACAAAACAGTAGTATAATAAAGAAGCAATGAATAAATTTATTTTGGAAGATTCTAAATCACGCATACACCGCGCTGCATTTGGATAACACCTGGAAGAGATGGAACGACGTACTACGATGGTAATGCATATATATATGACATTGATTTAGTTATTGATCTGGGCAATGATTGTGAACGTTTCATCTCCAACTGAGGTGAAGTAGTTTCGTCCAAAAAATCGAATGCAAATTCTAACAGGTTTTTACTTTCCTTGCTCGGATGGGCTTGCCATGGAAACCAAAGCGGCGAACACAACTATTCTTAGATGAGGTGGAAATGATTCGTCGGAGATAAAACATTGTTTATCAAATGTGGAACATATGTGCAGGAACCACCGTTAACAACGATCAAAACGGCTACCATTCTGGAGAACACCGTGACAACCGGATTTCACGTCATACTCGGATTTAGCACTCGTAGGTCTACCATCTTCGGATACCCAATAACCTCCTTGACATCAGATCTGAACAACGTTTGGACAAAATCGGAGCTGGAAAGTAACGAAATCCTCTATAGTTACACCAGCGACAATCGGTGGTCGTACCGATTTACAAGAAAGGTGATAGGTTCTAATGTGAGCATCACCGAGGAAGTAGTCTGGTAAGGATTGCAAGCAAACGGTTAGCGAGCATTATCCTCCATTGGTTGCCTATTATGCGGAAGAATCGAGTAAACTTTTATTCTGCGACAAGTCACAGAACACAGATACATCATCTCTGTATCTGTTCATTTGAAAATGGCGTTCACCTGCGTCTGTCGTGCAATTATGTAGCAGTGCCTCTTATTGAAGACTGTGCCAGAGAAATTCGTGCCACCTTTCCATTCTCTGTATACACATAGCCGAAAGCAGTGTTCGTCAGGGTTTCATCCTTTTACTTTCTGCACTGAGATGGTTATGTTAATGGCCCTATCAAGCGAAAATAGTGACAATGATACTTACTCAGAAAGGACACTGCCAGACTTCGAATGTGTGGATGACGATGTGCTATTAAGTATTCAAGCAAGCCGCACGTTTTCTCGATCGTCTGAACGATAGTGCAGGTGCGTTTTGACAATGTTTTGCATCCTCAAAGTGTGAAATGCTGTTGCAGGAGTGAGTTGGCTGAGCCATATATTGTTCTTGTAGGAAAACAAGTGGGTGGGGTAGATACTTGGGTAGTTGTATCTCATCTGGTGGTCGTATATCAGATGAACTGTGTTCGCGAATACAGAAGGTTCGACTGGGATTCATCAAGTTGAGGCATTTGTGGCGTCAGTGTGACATCCGGTTTTCAACCAAAGGTCGAGTGTACACAGCAGCAGTGAAGTTAGTGCTGCTATGCGGCTCGGAAACACGGCCAATGAGAGTAGATGCGCGAAGACTTTTGGTGTTTGAACATCGTTCATTTCTTAATTTTGATGGAATATAGTTGAAGGAATTTTGTCAGTGGGCCAGAGGTTGTCCGGTGGTCTCTGAGACAGATTTTGGTTAGAGGTGGTCAGTCGATGACGGAGTCGTATCGAAACTTTACCAATAGACTGAGTCGTATAGTCAGACTATCGAGTACAGATGCGAGAGGTCCTCCCAAGTGGCGTTTGGAGACAACGACTGACGTGAATAAGTTTCATGAGTACTATTGAATTCGATATTTCATCTCCTGCTTAGTCGCTTATTATTTTACAGTCGACCCTTCACAATTACTTGTTCTTTTTTCTCTTTGAGTATATGGTGCTGTGAATTGGCAGCCAGGGACATTGGGGGATGGTTACTGGTTCGAATAATTGAATTAAATGTTGATCAAACTTGATATTTAGTTCGTCCAATTGTGCAAAAGAAGACTAATAGCTTTTTGCACCCGGCGAAAGATTTTGACATTTCTTCAGCAAATCTGCTGTGAACCTACAGCGATATGACTCACCATGTGGAATGGTATAAAGGTTCATTCGAAGGGAGAGACAATGCATTAAGTCACCAATCCGAAGGATGGTCAGTCTTCTGCTGTAGACTTTGTTGCGGTCAATCAGAGCTGCGTCCCCATTATTGGATGCCAGTCTGTGGCAAAATTAATTATGATTTCACCCCACTATGATTCATTTGTTCACAATACTTCTTACAACGTCGAATGTTATCTGGAAAAGTACGCGTCCACTGTTGACGAAGAACTAGGATAGCTTTCAGGAGTAGTTACGCCAAACACCGACGATACCACTGAGCTTATGGTACTACCGACAAGGTGTAATCCCTACCCTACTACAGAACGATTTAAATGGAACTTGGAACCCCCCCCCCTAAAACGATGACCTGGCGAAAACCGATCAACTGACAGACTGGTTGAGTCCGACACAGATAGCGACAAAAACATCTGCACCGACCCAAAACCACTAAACAAAGCACTTAGACGAGAGCATTTTGTACTACTAATTTTTGGTGACGTTTTAGCTGAGCTATCAAATGCGCGACATTTTTCGAAAGTTGACTTAGTTTCATCAGTTTGGCACCTAAAACTAAACGAAGCTTCGAGTTAATTCGTGATGTTTGACAAACTGGCAGCAATTACCTTTTGGCCGAAAAGTATCTAGTGCCGTTTTCCGAAAGGGATTCTACAGGCAGTAGTCGACTTGGTTGGAGTAGTTTGCATGGTAGGTGATATTGATTCTTAATAAAATATTCGGGAGCACAAAAAAGGTTGATTCTTTTTTGCAGCAAAGTACCCGAGGTGGACCTAAACTAAATCAATACAAGTTGGCATTCGGTGAAGCAGCAATCCATTTCAACGGTGATGCTGCCACCAACACAGGTATCAAATAGGATACGTAAAAGGTGCGTCCCGTCGTAGATGTGTCCGCGCCGACGAATACGAAAGCTGTCTCCTGGGTTAATCAAATGATTAACTATCTCAACACATTCTTACCAGAGTTAGTGGGATTGATGAAACCTACCCCCCAGCTAACATAAGGCAAACACCTGGAGTTGAGAAGAGCAGCAGCCAGCCTTTGATTGGATAAAACAGCTTACTGCAAAAGTCAGCGTACTCGCAAAATGTTTTATCATTACCGCTATGCATAATGTGACATCAGTCGATCTAGGTTAGGAGCTCTTCTCTTAAAAAGTGGCCCAACCGCAGCAAAAATATGCATTAATCGAGTTGTTAGAAGGCGTGCAAGCTTACCGAAAACTCAACGACTGTACGTTTATCCGAATTTCACACATATACTCCAAACATAAACTAATCACCACGATCGTGGACAAGCCACTACACCGAGCACCTAGAAAGCTGCAGTTGACGATAATGCGTCTGCAAAACTATACGAACTGTCACAACGAGACTACACCTTGACGTGGTGTGACGGCTTGCGTGCCTCCATGATCCAACGAGCTATACAGGATGGCTTATCTCAAGCTGAAGA
>LUCM01008472.1:0-10654 GCA_008360955.1 Fasciolopsis buskii
CCCCATCCTTAGGAGAACAAAAAATAGGGACATATATTGTAGACGAGTGTTTTCATACGGCAACACGTGACCCAACCAGCGTGAGTCTACTAAGTTTTGATACGCTAAAAACAACTATTCTCAAAAGCTGGCACCAATACCGATTCCTAACCTCAATTACTGCACCGGTAACTCTATGCAATCTAGCCATACTACGTAAACATCGGTTTGTCGAAAACCTCCAACCGACGAACTCGCGCACACGCATACTCCACGTCTCGCAAACCGTACAAAAGAACTGGAACGCACTGCAGCATAGTACACACGGGACCTTTTAACTTCAGTGAAATATCAGGCCGACGTCAAGTGTTCAATCCAGCGTAAGCTGCATGACCTCTGGATATACGCGTATTGCTCCAATGCCGAGCTACACAATCGAATAGAACACAGCTACCAAGTAGGTGAAAACGGTCCACAGTCGTTATTCGCTCTCCATCCAGTATCAAGTTCGGCGCTACTGTCGTCCAGCCCTGTAACAGTACTTTGCACTTTGAAGGTGCAAAGCACATGTCGAAGCGAGCAACCGATCTCGGGAGTCTATCTAGTCTATCTATCCTGCGCGACGACCGATGCAGTATGCAATTATTTGTAGGCGTGTAACTCATGGGGAATAATAAACGGGTACTGCTAGGGAGTCCAGCCGCTAAGCAGAAGAACGATTAGGCTTCTCAACCAAAGCCTTTGGTTCTCACAAGAACCTGACCGCAAGGCAGCCGGATACAGCTGGGTGGGCGCCCATCTACTTGGATCAATTAGTCTTCCACTCATTTTTATGACTGAGCTGCTAACTCAGATCAACCCCCAACTTGGAGGACCAGGAGACTACTTCGTCAGGCCTCTACCCATTGACCTTCCAGGCATAATTGGATCTTCGGCTTGAGATAAGCCATCCTGTATAGCTCGTTGGATCATGGAGGCACGCAAGCCGTCACACCACGCCTAGGTGTAGTCTCGTTGTGACAGTCCTGGGAAATGACTATGAACGGTGATGAACGAAGAAGAGTAAGGAAATGGAAAAGGCCTCGGCGATCGGTAGTAGCCACAAACCTTACCAGCTGATTGGGAACACTGGTCAACGGAAGCCGAGCACAAGTGAAGTTGGATCAGATGGACTGTTGCTATCCATCTTCAAAAATGATGGCGATGATGGAGTCAATGTGGGCAAGAGAAGAGATTCCTAAGGACTGCTGTGAATCGATTTATAAGGATCATAGATCCTGATCTGAAATACACAGATGGATTCGTTTAGTGATAATTGCCTCCAAAGTGCTCGCGGGCACTGTCACCAATTACCTAGTACTCGCAAGGGACGCTTGCGTGACAATCAAGCCGGTTTCTGTCCCAGTTGCAAAAGATCTAAGAACACAGAAGGTTGGTAGACGCATGATTCCCATCTTTTTTGATTTGAATCTAGCGTTCGACTCCGTCGATCGTGCAATTCCGTGGCGCCGTCTCTCAATGAAGGGCACGTCATAGGGACCCATTTCACTCATTTAACCTCTGCATGCGAACAGCCGAACCCGAGTTCCTGCGCACGACGATCTTACCCTATGTCACCACGAGAGGTGGTGTTCGTCAGGTTCGTCCCTTCAACCTTTTTAATTTTGTCATTTATATGGTGTTAGAGATAGCCTTATCCTCATGTGAGAATAGTGGTGTTGATATTTGTTCAGACAGGAATCGGTCTGACTACGAATATGCGGACAATGTCGCGCTACTGAATGAAGGCCAAAACAAGTTGGAAGTTGTTTTCGATAGTACGCGTTTGGGATGCATGTTGCACCTTCGATGTGTAGGCTGCTGTTGCGGCAATGGACTGGCTCGGAGCCCAACCTTGTTCTCGGAAGGGGAAAACTAAATGAGGAAAGCAGATTTAGCTGCTGGGTAGTTGCAGTTAATCTGGTGGTCGCACATCAGATGAAGTGTCTTCGCATACAGAAGGCTCGACTAGCATTCAATAATCTGACACCGATGCGACATCCGGTTATCGATCATAGGGTGAATATACACGGCATCAGTGAGATCGGTAACGCTCTACAGCTCCAAAACACGGCCGTTGAGACCGGAAGATATGCGAAGGCTTTAGGTATTTGAACGCCGTTGTCGTAGTATTGGCAGGATCTGACGGGAGAAACCTGTCGGTAACTCAGAGGTTAGATGTAAGATATTGGATCCTATGGTCCAATTTTTAGAATAGGCAGTGAATCAGAATAGGTTAAGGCTGTTGGGGCATGTTTTGTGCACGCCTGCATAACGACCGCTTCGTTGTACGTTATCCTCTGAGGCAAGTAGGATGGTTCGGGGTGGCCAGTCGATGATATGGGTAATAAGCGTAAGAAATTTAAACCAAAAGACTGGCTCGTGTAAATGCAGCTGGAATATCGGGTTGGATTTCACGAGACGTTCCTAGGCGATGGCTGAAGACAATAGACGATATGACAGTGCCGTACTTATTGACGTCCTTGCGTTCGAAATCTTTCTTCTATATATTTCCTTAACTTAATATCCTGTAGTCGGTCCTCACTATTCGTTTTTTTATTTGGACAGATGGTGCTATGAAGTGGCAACAAAAGCCAGAGCAAGTTGGTGGAAGGTTAATGGTTAGTGAGTTCACGTAACTTACCATGTAACACGAAGAATGCTGATCTCAACGGAATATAGGTACTCAATCGCAAAGTTAACAGCTCTCTTACTGAGATGCACCGTAAAAGGATTTCGCAACTGTACAGCCCTGTACAAAAATTTGATATACGCCGCTGCGACTCGGATGGTTCCTTGTCAGAAATAAAATAATAGGGCAGATTTCTAAGATCAGGGAGCGGATTGATTATATTTACGTCCCGGAATGTAATATTTAAGTCAGTTTTACATACACATGCATACTTATTCCTGTTAAGCAGCTTAGGTTTTTTAGTTCGAATTTTTTGATGGTCCTTAAGGAATTAAGAAGCGTCAACATGTAGACATTGCTTCTTGTTTCTCACCACATAAAATACAGTGGATGTGTCTGATTTTAAATGGCCATAAGCGTATATAACCGGTTTCGTATCTACATTAAATAAACCCATGTGCACATTCGGAATACATCTTCACGTGCAAGCTTACGCATATGTAAGTCTACTCGCTTTAGTCATTTTTTGGCATTCAGTAAAAAGCACCATCGCCGGCCTCCTCGCCAAAGTAACATTCCTGTTTAAAGCAGCGTTGCTTTTATAAAAACACGTTGTTATTGTGAATGATATAATGTCGGTGTTCAAGACCGAAACAACTTCATCTATAAAATCAGTTGCGAGGGATGACCAGCAGAATACATTAGACAAACCAGCAGACAACTGAAGACACGGATACAAAAATACAGAAGGAAAGAAAAGTGCAGGCCTTCGGAAAAGACAGCTTTATCAAAATTGAGCGCGATTCAGCCATTACTCCGCATGCCGTAGAAGAGGGACTCAACATAGATTATGAAAACACTAAAGTACTCCGACTTGGATTCAGAACCTGCATTGGACGCAAGTTTGACAAGGCTCTGGCGATAAGCACCCACTCCAAATGCATTAATCAGAACGATGGGGAAGACTTCGGAGACCTGGAAGGTCCTAACATCGCTGAGAAACAAACATTCCGGAGGTCACCATCCTAGTTAGCCTCACCACCACGGCGGCGCATGACGCGAAAGGCAACTAATCTCCAACCCGTCACAGTTCAAAGCACACGTACGCACTGATACACATTCACACACAGGCAACTTAACATCTGTTGGCATGGAACTGTTCCCTCAGTCATTTAATTGCAAAATTTGCCTTGAGAAGGACTACCCAGTTGTTGAGACGTTGGCGAATAACGTCCATCAACAACGCTGTTTTTAACATCGTATCAATGACAATGAAAATCGATTTTTCGATAAACTCCATATGTTCTCCGGTCCTGATTTCTAAAAATACACGCTGTACCTGTTTAAACCGTATTTTTATATCTCTAGACCGGTCTGCAGACCGTATGAAGCGGACCCTGAGTAGACTAGAGGTAAGAACTTGATAAACAAATATTAGACAGTCAACCACTGACTCGGCTCATACGTTCCAGAAAGAAGGGGGCGGTAAGGACACCTGCTGGGAGAAAGCGAATGGACAACTGTAATCAACAGTATAGACACGGTGTTCACTCTGGTTTTGACCATCAACAGTCTATAGACTGAACGACTAAAATCTCTCTGCCTATGAAATTATAACTTCATAGGCAGAGAGACCAATGAACAGAAATCTGTTAACAGACCTCATTGCTCAGGAATTGGCTAGAAAATAGCTGTTCCAAAACCACGTGAGAACCTCGAACCGCGCGGCCAGGTGTCGGAATGTGCAACGCCTGGACTCAGTTCAGTTTAGTTCATTTTGCCGCCAGGACTGCAGCGTGATCTTCCTTATTCTGATAGCGTGTTGTGTTAATAGAAGGGGGAAACTCCTTAGTTGTAAGGGTTCAACAGAGAAGGAGGCCGGTGGACTTCATGGTGGATAGATTCCGCCCGAAGAGCCAGTCTTAATTCCCCAGCCGGGTGCCAGAAGCCAAAGGTTTTCGGGTTGCTGATCGCTAATTGCCAACCGAAACGGATTAGAAACTGGGTTGTTGTGAAGGTCCCCGTGATGCCAAATCTCCCCAGAGTAGGGAACAGGAATCAATCACTTGGATAATTGGACTTGTATCAGAACTGGGATTTGCTCCTCCGGATAGCTTGTTTAACCGAACGTTGACCGCCAAGCGCGGTCGCCATTTGTGCGTTATTCACGCACGCTTCGCTATCGCTTCCGACTGTCTTTTCCTTGTACCGGTCAATTCTCAGGGTTGCCAGTATTCCAATCGTACTGAACCGAGTAACAGCGACGCACAAGTGGTCACAAAGTTGAGGGCAAGCAAATGTAATACGAGATTCGTAGTAGGACGATCCGTTCTACAGGCTTCAAACACCCAAGCAGCTCCTAATTAATTTGATCATAATCAAATTGATTAATGTATGGTGCACCTAATTCCCCGTCGGAGAGCGCCCCACCCCTCAAGACTTCATCGTCCGACGAAGTGCGATTGGTAAAGGCTGTCCAATACGTTCGTACAGTTCTGTTTCCTCACAATCTAAAAAGTCATGTATCTCGATAGGGACGAGCAGTCCATCTTGAAATGTTGCTTTTGTGCAGCAAATCGAGATTTTTACGTAAATGAATGTGACTTGTTAATGCTTATTATTCAGTATATGCTGTTTGTAAATTTGGTTGACGTGTGCGTTGTTTGAACTGGCCTCCGAAGGTATAGATAGGCGGGCTGCCGGAACTCACGTCAGTCCCGCTGTGTTGGCGGCCGTGGTGGTTTTTGCGTACGTGACTGCTGTTTGTGTAGATGACTCCAATGATTCTTCGCGTTTTTTCGTCCATTTCATCCCAGTTTTTCGGAGTCTGAGTTTGACTTCCGCGTATTTCAACGTCAAACACTAACGTCTTCTTATAAATGTCGACGTTAACTTGGAGAATGGGCTCTGAGAACATCCACGCTTCCCGCCCAGTTCAGTCCCTTATTATCGTGTGTAATACTTCTGCCTTCAAGAACGTCGGAAGCATCTACGTGGTCGTGAGTAAGTCCGTTATCTTTTCAAGCAACGTTAATTTGCAGCCTTCGCCTTGTCGTGTGCAGCAAGCAATACGCGGTGGTAGGTTGCTGTCCTCAACACAATCAGTCCTTCCACCGTTATTACTTGCGCAATCGTAGGTTAACTGCCAAGAGGGAGGCGCACGTGATGAACGTCACGGAAATTTTCTGCAATGTTGAAGAGGTACGCCGATGTGCCAAAAAATTCCAACCGGACTGCGACAACGCAGGCCGTAAATGGTCTCAGAACTAAGTCACCTTTAGAGGATGACCATAACGACGTAGTTCCTGCGAAAGACTTATTGCGCGGACAGGGAACTTTGCGGCTACTGAAACGGGAGAATGTAGTTTGGCTTGTGTTTTCTTTCCGGATAGTGTTCGGCATTTAGCAGATATGTATTCAGGGGTTCTGCTAGGGGACGCTCCCCACCACCTGAACTGCGGCAGGTATATAATTTGGCATGCTATGGTATTAGGCGACAGCGAGTTAGGACGGTCAGTATTTTATGCCTTCATTCCCACCGAAAGTGGAACCGGCCACCGCCGTGCGACTAGCGCCACGAAGCACACGTTACCTTTAGTCCGTAATGTAAGAACAATTGTCGCTGACTGAAGTTTATCGCAGTTAAACGCTTTTCAGGCTAATCACCCTGAAGCAAGGGCTTCCTTCTGTCTTTTTCATGTACCCATGGACATGCGTCGCCGATGTGGTAGACTGCCCGTGACCGGGGAACGCAACGGGGAATGCGTTCAACAATATGTGTCCGAAGGAAAAAATTGATACCTTTAAGGTGGCAATAGGTAACCGTTGTCCACTAACTTCAGCGTACATCCAACGTGCGTGGATCCAAGGAACTAGGAAGGCTGGAGAGACGGGAACGATGTGAACGCAACACCGATCCCGTTTGAACCACCACCATCTGATTACTAGCGCCGGCTGCCAATATTGACTGTTCCATTGATTACTTTATTGCATGCAATAGGTTGTTGGTTCGTGAGTCTTCTTTCACGTGCCCAAAAATGGAGGAAGTTTGGGTTCTTCCGGAGAACGGTTCAGTCACGTTGGCCAGTAGTCCGTTCGCCTAGTCTACCGTAAGCATGAAAATCCAATAAATCTATGGTGTAAAGCAGAATTTTTGTGTAAACGGCGCTCGTGACCACTGGGGGATGTTTGACTTGGTGGCGGCCACCCAAACAGCTTTCGGTGCTGCCTTTGTCGGTGCAACACGGAGGCGAAATGTCCAACGGCGCATAAATTCTTCCGACAAGCACGTGTTGTTTGTAGTTACTGTCATACATTTGCACACGGAAAAGCATTCAGCAGTCCGATGTGGAAACGGGAAAAGTATTGGGAAAATGAACAGGCTCCTTTGCATAACCAGTACTTTTGGTGCCATGGGCTTCGATCCCACCAGAAGTTTTCAACGACCTTGCTGATAGAGGCTGAACTCAACCGGGAAGCTGAGACTCACGAGGCGGGAGTAGTCTATCGGTCAGCTCACATTCCAGAATGCGGGTTTTTTGCAATCTATAGATATCGTGCTGTTTCAGCCGGCGACGTCCAAAAGGATTGGGTCTTACAACGCGAAACGAAACGGCTTCCAATGAACTGAGTGGTTTCCAACACCGCCAAAGTGGGCGAAAATTTGTTTTCAAGTATTCAGTGCTGCTGCAGTGTACCCGAAGATAGTTGGTCCCGTGGTGTACGGACATGAAGCATTCGCATGTGCTGTACGAGACGTTTTGCATAGTCATCACAAATGAAGGGCATGGGGCTCGACGGATCCGCCAGCTGTCCAGGGGAGGGCGCGAAGGCACACAGTCAAAGGAGCTTGTTCGGCGTGATGCAGATTTGTTCTTTAAAGGACTTCAGAAGGCTAAAATAAGCTGGCTGAAATATCTCGCCCTGAAGCTGTTTGCCCCTGGGTTCGCACAGAAGCCTTTAGCTGCCGGTGGAAACTATCCATAAAACCCCTGGCTTGCTGCTGGCAGGCAGCGGTTCCTATGTGTTTACGGCCCAGTGTCAGAAAGAAACTAAGGAGTTATGTGCGCCAATGGGCTTTAACTTTTTGGCACTGGGGGTAGGCGCGAGACCACTAGCGCACGTCTTACATGACAATGAACCACAAGAAACTCTCGGTAATTGGATTCGCTGAAGGAGCCACATCCGGGTGGGTGAGGTGCTGTAACGCGAGAAATGCGGGATAGCGATGAGCTTTTGCACCAACGGCTTTGGACGGCCTTGTGACACATCGTGAACATTTGTATTCTGTGACATTGTAATAGGTACACCCGCTAAGTTTAAGGAGCTGTCCTGCCGAATTTGCTCTATGGCAGAATCCAGCACTTGAGCCTGTGCCGTTGCATCGAGGTCAGTGGCAGGTGTTGGAGACAAACGGATCTAGTACATACGGAAAAACGCATCAGTTACGGGGTTGTCTGCCCCAGAAGCATTTTGTATCTCCACAAAGAACTTTGAAACAAGGTATAAGTGGCGGATTTTTCGTGACCTGTACCAGTCGGATGCTGAAAGCAACGCATACACCAGCTGCTTGTGAGCTGTGAACACCTTCAGTGGGCAACCTTCTAATGCATGTCTAATGCGCCGGACTACGAGGTGGACGGCAAGAAGCTCACCGCCAAACTTGCTGTATCTAGACTGCCGCATGCAGCCGCTTAGAATAGAATGGCTGAGGATTCAAAGGATCTGAACTGCAGTGTCTGAGGCTTCTCTATTCATGAAACATGAGAGCAACTTTTATGATTGGCGCGCCGCAGCAGGGATCATACCACCGTATGCTCACACTGTAGTCGTAGGTCAGCGCCTCACAATAACCACCCGGTTTCAAGCTGCTTACTTCACGTAATAGGATTAAGCAGGAATATATCGTTGGCTGGTGATCTAGATGCGCCAGATGTAAACTAAGAATCAAGATGGTCGAGTGAATCCTCTCTTTTCGACGGACCTTGCTGGAAATCGCTCTAGAAAAGCCATTAGTCTGCGTGTTTACCGGTCTGCTGGCTGGAGGCTTGAATAGAATGCACTCCTACCGGAAGGACAATCTTGAAGTCCCCAAACAAGGTCACGCCCCTGTCCCTTTTTGCACCCTTGTTATTCAGGGCTTTTGATATAATGCAGTTTTCGTAGGCAATGAAACCAGAGAAGCCATTCGATAGAAGGCAAAGTTTATTAATTAATCTTGGTGTTAGTAGGCTCGCACTTACAACCGTCACTTTTTGCTGATATCTTCCGGCGGCCAGCGTTGCCCAGATTTAGGAATAACCCTGAGCTCCTAACAGACGACTTTGCGTTCCTTAAAAGCCGCCGCCATGGCTGACTGCTCCCTTACTGTTGGATGGGGCCCGCCAGCAAGGATTAGCGGAAGAAGCACCAGGAATAGAACAGCTTTTTGGGCTTCCAGGGACATCTTGCCTACATTCAGCATAACGGAGCACGAACTAAAGCTGACCGTATACCGGGAACTTTCAAAACCTTTTTCGAGCTGGGACTGACAAACCAAGTCATGGTAGCGCTAAGAGCTGGTGTCAACTATGTGTAGTCAAAGGATGCCGTGAACATGGCACCCAAAAATGTTCAATAATAATGGGTGAGGTTGCCACCCAGACAAACCAGAAGACCGAGTTCCTACTAAGTTACTCCATTTTGATTTGTATGTATTGGACAGAGGAATACATCCACCTGCTTCAATTTTCCTCCGTCCACCCAGATTAAGCATCATAAACATGAAATCGAAAAGTGTGGAGCAAATAACCCAACGGCTTATCAGAAACAGAACGGCTGGATCTGATGGAATACACCGGACAATATTAGGGTGTCTAACTAGTGCGTCTGCGCCATTCCTGACAAGCCTGCTCAACCCATCGCTTTAGCAGAGCAAGATCGCAGAGCACTGCGGGCTGGCTGGGGTGATACCTATCCAAAAGATTGGTTGGCAAGAAAGGACAATAAATTATAAACCGGCAATCTTACTCTCCGCATTGCCGAAGATGATGGCGTGCTGTATCAGGGACGAATTTGTAAACCACTCAATCCATCGTTAATTTATGGAGTCGCAGAAACATGAGTTCGTAAAAGGAAGCTTTGTTTTATGAACCTTCTGTCATTTCTCGACGAAGTAACCATAAGCCAGATAAGGAAACAAAGTGGAAGTCTGCTGTTAACGTCATGATTACCCATGTATCCCATATACCCTAACAAGTCCCCGATTTCACAGCTCTGTGCCTTTTCTGCCAAACCCTTTTTTCTCCCTAAACTACCCCCCTCCCGCCCTAACTTCCATGCTAATGGCCCACCCTACATTCCCTATGTAAATGAAGGTGCGATGGCAAACATGACCACGTCGGAAATGCCCCGTGTGACTGAATGCAACGTGGACGAATTACCTCACCCCGGCCCACGAGTGAACTACCCACCAGAAGCAATGCCAATTTCCCCAGACAGGTCATCTACCGTCCGCTTTCAGTCATGTTGCCCTGGGCCGACGATGCCCTATTCAAATGATGCAACGCTCCTCCAGATAAAGGAGGCCCCTAATGAAACAAAATTGGTTGAAATTAAGAAAGTTGACTCTCCCCAAGACGGTCAACAAACAAGAAACCGAGCTTCAATCACCATGACACCCATCAGCGGAAAGGGCTCTTCAAAAAAATTTTCGCTACTATTGTTGAATGCACGCTCCATGTTAAAGAAAATTAAATATATCCGTCTTCTCACACTCTCGTCGAACTTTGATTTCATACTTATCACCGAGACGTGGCTAAATAACCACACTCCTGACAACGCCTTAATAATTCCCGGCTATAAATCCTTCAGGAAGAGCCGGGAGGCCCGGCGTGGAGGTGGATGCCTTATCTACGTCAGAGAATCTATACCAGCTACTTTGTGCCAGGATGCCATGCTAAACACAATCCAAGATTGCGTTTGGGTTAGAGCTGAGATGGGCAATGAAGGCCTTCTTGTTGGATG
>LUCM01008472.1:10679-24868 GCA_008360955.1 Fasciolopsis buskii
GGAAAGAGAGAATGCATGGTAATGGTAAGGGATACATCGTCCTTTCAGGAATCGTATATCTGCCAGAGCATATGGGAATTGTTTCTCTATCCAACGGACTATAAGGCTGAAAGAGAGAAAAAAGTACGGACAGGCAGTCTTGGCTAAAGCTGCAGCTGCAGATTAAGAAAGCGATCAATCTTATCCACGGCAGCTCAGAGAAAGAAGTTACTAGGGCGCAAGTACAAATTGAAAATATCCGGACGGTGACTGAGTAATCTTGGGTTTTCTTTTTTTATAGACATATATATATATATACGTTTTTAAATAGGTTGGGCTGGCTAGGTCTAGTGTGTGGAATCGTTTCGCGCTATGAGTAAACAGAATGAACCGGTATTTGGTAGGATCGTCCACACTGTAATAAGGAGAATGAGCCGGGTATTTAATAGGAGGAACAGGGAGCAAACTGCTGTGACTCAAAATAATGGTCGAACTAAAAGATGATGCACTAAGGGTTTGACTGAATTCACTTGGTAATCAGATTATATGTCGCCTAGGGGCCAGCTTTCGAACAAGAAATGTCAGGAGCCAGTGGGTATGGTTTGATTTGTAAGCGGTCACTACTGGAGAAGAAGATACCACATAGGACTCTATATTCCGGCGGATAGTTAGTCTGAATTGGCCAAAAAGGATAGATATCGATGAGGCATGATAAATGAGAGAATCCAAGACATTTGCCTTATTTCGTCTGGAAGGGCATCATTTGGGTTCGTCGGAAACAGTGATTTCTACAGGCCTTAGTCATTTGCAATGAAGAGAAAAAGTTAATGAAAAGTACGGGTGGCGGGTGAAAAAGTGAATGTTTTTCTTCTTTTTTTTTTAAAATACAGTTTTTGCAAGGTTATGGTTGCCACACCGTGTTGGCGACGGTGGTTGGGATTAGTAAGCGTGAGTGGGTGGAGAGGGCTAATGGGTGAGCTTAACCCTAATTACGCAGTCCAGAACGATTAAAGGTTAATGGATAGCGGAAACGTCCAGACTATTTAGCGATAGGTATCGCATTTTCCAAGCAGCGAACGCGAGTTAAGCATTCTGACGTGGAACTGCAGCGTAACAAAGTAGCATGCGCTGGTGTCCGGAGCTCTGTTTCAAAGTGGAAGAGACTAGGTTTGATTCCTAAGTGACATTAGTAGGGAGATTTTACTTTCCCTTTCGCAATGAACGAAAAAGGTGACATTAGATGCTGCTTTCAGAAGCCCAATCCAGTTTTCATAATACTTCGATCCTCAAGCTGAGTATGGTGGTAATAGATTGATGAGATAGGGTACAGTAACTAACTTTACGACTTCGTTTTTAAATGCAATAGATATGGTGACAGAATGCGCAGCTGATGGGGGATTTTATTCCATAGTGAACGACTATCTAACATAACGAGTTGGCTTCTGACGGAAGTCTTTTGGGACAGGGAGATTTATAATAGGATCCGCATTAACGGAGGGAGTACAGAGTGGGTTTCTAACACGGAGGTGCAGAGACGCCAATTTCCCCTGTGATAATATTGTTTTAAGGGAGTACCAGGTTTGCTCTTATGCGTCGGAGCACAAAGGATTAATTTCAGCGAATCACAGCGTTCCTGTAATTTAGGGCTTGTAAAGTAGCCAATTAACTGCTGGTAAATGCACGCTGGACGTTTTCGAATCGCAACTCTGTCGCACTGCCTCATGTTTTTAGAGGGCGACTAGAGAGCAATACTTCTAGAATGGGTCTGAAGTGGTCCCTAAAGAGGTGTAGTTTGCTTTCATTTCAACCTTCCAGATTTCGGTCTAACAGCCCCACTAATTTATTTGCTTTCGCCACCCTGGTACGAGAGATGCTCCGAGAAGTTTAGGTGCAGGAATATTCAGGCCAAGGTCCCCCGGACCTTGGCAATTAACGGGGATGGCATTGGTTACCAAGCTTGATTCACTCTAGGGGCTATACCATTTGTACCCCATGAACGCTGCTTTTTTCAGCGTTGAAAATTTCATCATCCATTCGTGTGCCAGGAGTTGAGTGACGCTAAGTCTGTGATATGTGACGTATGGTGAATTTCTAAACTTCAGGGCGAAGGTGTACACGATTTGATATCGTCTGCGAAGAGAAACGGAGTGCGTTTCGAATAACATCGAAGACATCATTAAGCGGTACAACAGGAAGAGCAGGGGGGGCCCCCCCAGGACGACCCTGCTTGGATCACAGAACCGCTGGACACTAATACTAGGTTCAGACCTATTAAGCCATTTACTTGCACTATCTTCTGCTTTCCTAAATGACAAATAAGATGAAAACCACGACAGCATTGGATCAGCAATACCGTAGATGCCATTTTAACTTAGCAACCTAGGGTGGATAACTCTGTCGAAAGCTTTCGCATGTCTAAAAAGATTACTATACACTGATCTCCAGTACTCAGTGGCCTCGGTGATAAGTGTTCAGGCCAGTCAGTCATACAGGTAAGCGCAGGGATTTCTTTTCGAAGGAAGCATGCTGCATGGTTAATAAGTTTATGTTCTACGAAGGTAGGCGCATAAGACTATTCTTAAATCATGAGGCGCTCCAGATCCTGGAAACTTCTAGGGGTGTGGTTAATTGGACGATAGTTTTGCAGGGTCCATAGCGTGAGCCCTTTTTGTAAGCCGGTATAATCACAGAGGTTTTCCACTGTGACGGAAAGGTGCGGCCACTGAATGGATAAGTTAAACATGCTTGCTAAACAAGGTTGGGATTATACGTCCCCGCCTCATGCCGAACGCAGCCTGAGGCAATGAATCAGGTCCAGAGTGGTAGCCAATTTTGGTCTTTACCAACATCTGGCCTACGTCCCCTTCGGTAAGAAATACAATCTGTTGAGTACGACCTCTGTAGTTATGTGAGAATTGGCAGGGGTAGGGGATTGGTTTATCGTTTACCAAGATGCAGGATGCGAAGAATTCACCGAATAGATTCTGCAATCTGCTGCTGGTTTTTACATATCTGATTGCTTCTGAATGAATGATACGGCAGCTTGAGTAAGCTGATGAACAGGACCAGACGTTAGTTTCTGCATTCTAAGCAGGTTTTGCCAGTGCTGGTTTGGGTTTGGCATGGTCTTAGAGCTTGGCAGCTTCCTGCTTTTAGCTTCTGTGGTCCAGTACTATTTCTAGGGTTTAGTTAATCGACGATCTTATTTTGCAAGGAAAGCACGTGAAGAAGCCTTCTGGTTTTAGAAAAGACCCGCTGAGTTTGGCGAGCTTAAAAGTTTACATCGGTCACGATAAGTTCTTTGGGCCGGCATGACCTAGCGTGTGGGTGGTGAGGTAATGGCTTCGAAGGCACTTGTGCAGGTTTGGAGTAGACACTGGTCAGACGGCCGGTTGTACTTCTGTTGATAGAAAAATCGCGTCCAGTTCTGAATTACGCAACTCATAGGGTAGGTAGGCGATTCCAGATCAGCTCTAAATTACGACCTAGCTTAGGTAAGACAGGCTAACGCTATTCAGGAGGGGCAATGGTAAATGAACAGCTAACAGCGCCAAATGATCACACCAGTAGACTAGACTACAGTGGCACGTTTGAACCGTCAGTTTAAGCTCTATCCGCTAAATATCAAATCAAGAACATTAAAGGTTTTTGTGTGGATTAGTTTACGTGTTTGGTCGACAGCCTGGCGCATGAGGAATGCTTTCCAAGGAAAGGGAGCAAGTAACTTGGGCGGAAAGACAGTGGACGCAGCCTATGTCAGGTGCATTAGAATATCTCCAGCAACGAAGCTTGGGACCTGGTAGGGTCAAACAATATTCATCTTGTTGTGTTACATCACAAGAGTCATTTTGGCAAGAGCTAGGTGGGGCGGTAGACATGAGAGGCTATAAACGTTTGGTAACAGACAACGTGATGGTGTCAAAAACTACGGGAGCGTAAAGGTGAGAAGGTAAATAGACAGGCCAATTGGTAAAATTGCTCTTGAAAGTAGATCGATAGACGAGTAGAATAAGTGGTTAGCAGCATAAAGACCTTTAGTATAGGTCCAGGCGGGAGATGAATATATGGCGGTTCAGGCTTGAAGCAAATATAGATAAAAAGGTCAGCGAGGAATGAGGTTAGAGGTCAATGGTCAAAAAAATTTAGGAAATATTTCGACGAGGAAAACGGTTCTAATTATGCTAAAAGTACTACAATAACACTCTAATAACACTCTAAATTGCAAAAGAAAAGAGCGAGAACAACTCACAGCGAGGAACGTTGTAACTTTGCTGAGCTCCAGCTTGTCTTTTCTAGAATCGGAGATTTTTCGTCGTTTCTGCAAGTAAGGCGAATAACTAAAACTCTAACAACAATACTGGACCACAGAAGCAAAGAGCAGGATCTGCAAGCTCTAAACCAGCCGAACCCAGAGGCAACACTAGCAAAACTGCTTAAACGCAGAGCTACTTCTGGATCCACAGATACCGAAGTCCCGTATATCATTCATTACAACAGATATTTAAACAAACCGCAGGAAACTGCAGAATCTTTCGGTGAATTCTTCGCATCTGCTTTGGTATACGACAACAATTCCCCTACCCTATGCTAATCTTGCTTCACTACGGAATAATGTTTGATAGTTGTATTTCTTCCGAAGGACGTAGCCCGGTTGTTAATGAAAACCAAAATCGGCTACTGCTCTGAAACTGATTAATGACCCCAGACTGCCATCGCATTAGGTGGGAGCGATTTCCCAACTTTATTAGCAAACGTCTTCAACTTGTCCACTCGGTGCTCCACGTCCCCGGCACACTGGAAAGCCTCTGTGATTATACCCGTTCACAAAAGGGTACACGCTATGATCCTGAAAACTACCGCCCAATATACCACACCCCTATAGTTTCCAGGATCATGCAGAGTCCTATTAACAATAGACTTATAGCTTATCTTCTGGGATAAAATTATTAACCGTGAACAGCATGGTTTCCTTCGTAAGAAATCCTGAATGACTGACTGCCTGAACGCTATCATTGAGGTCCTGATCATTAAGAGGTCATTTACAGTAAAATCTTTAGACATGACGAAAGCTTTCGACAGTGTCCCACCACAGGTTGTTAGGCCAAATGGCATCCTATGGTATTCTTGATCAAATCCTATCATGGTACTCACCTTATCTGTCATTTAGAAAGCAGATAGTAATCTGAACCTAGGTTAGTGACCAGCGGTGTAATCCAAGGCAACGTTCTGGGCCCCTGCTCTTCTTATTTTACGTTGACGAAGACTTCGATGTAATTCAAAACGGCACCCCATTTCTCTTCGCAGATGATATCGGAATGTGTACACCTTTCGCCCTGAAGCTTTAGAGTCAACCATAAGTTACATATCACAAGACTTATCGTCACTCAACTCCTGGGCAAACGACTGGATAATGACATTCTCCGCTGAACAAGCAGCATCCTGGGGTAGAAATGCGTTATACCCTTAATAGAAATTAAGCTTGGAAGCCAAACCATCCCAGTTAACTGCCATGTTCGCGGCCTGGGCTTAAACTATCCCTGCACCTTAAACTTCTCGAAGCATGCTCGCACACAAGTAGCGGAAGGAAATAAACTAGTGGGGCTGCTACACAACTGAATTTGAACGACAGCAAACTATATCATTTTAGGACTCATGTCAGACCCATTCTAAAGTATTGCCCTCTAGTCTGTTCTTAGACGAGGCAATGCGACAGAGTGGCGACTGAAAATGTCCAGCGTGCATTCACCAATCAGCTAATGGACTACTCTGTGGTTCTGAATTACATGGAACTGCGAGTTGCTGAAATTGGATCCTTTGTAGCTCCAAAGCACAGGAGTAAACCTGGTACTGTTTAGCAATACTGTTACCGGGCCAGCTGCTTCTCTGCATCCCGTGTTAGAATCTCACTCCCATAGGCTCTCCGAAATGCGGATTCCGCAATAACTCTCTCAGTTTCAAAGACTTTCATCAGAGCCAACGCCTTTATTGTCAGATATTCTTCAGTATGGAGTAGACTCCCACAACAGTTGCGCATTTGGTTTCCATGATCTATCTCATTTAAAAACGAAGTACGTAGAGTAGTTACTGTGCAGTTTCTCATTAATCTATACCATCCATATTCGCCTGAGGATCAAGTGTATGACACTGGGTGGGGCTTCTGAAAAACGCATTGATGTCACCTTTCCGCTCATTGCGAAAAAGAAAGTAAATTTCCCTACTGTTTCCTACTTCAAACAGAGCTCCGGCACCAGCGCATGCTGCTTATTTACATGCAGTTCCAAGTCGGATGAATCTCACCGTTCTTCGGTTTGCAAAGTAGGTACCTGTCTCTCAGTGGTCTGACTTCATATACATAAACCTAATCGTTCTAACTGCATACAGGTTTGCTCACCCACAACTCTCTCTCATCCACTCCACTAACTAATTCCAAAACCATCGCGAAAGCGGTGTGGAAACTATCCCCGGCCACTGTCTTTTAAAGTGAACATTCTCTTGATGCAATCAACTCCTATCTCCAAGCGAACGAATCCGGTCCGTTGAAATCACATTGTTTTTAAAGAACCCAAACGGTGCCCTCCAGCCAAAAATAGATCAACATCTTGGATTCTTCTTTTCCCACTCTTCATTGATATCTGTGTCGATTTTAGAAAATTCAGACCTCATACTATTTCCACCAACATAGAGTCCCACGTGGTATCTTTTCTTCCCTTAGTAACCGTTTCCATCTGCCATACCTGCTGGCCCCGACCATTTCTTGTTTTCAGCCACCATCCATACATTTTGGTTTGCAATGTGCCTTCTAGTAACCTCATTCTCTGTGCCACTTTTAAGGTTGACCGCTACTTGATCCGCAGCTGGCGGCTAGGCCAGACCGCCGTTCGTTTATTCTCTCTCTTCAAGGCCGTATAGTTTTACTTGGATGGAAATACTTACCTCATGCCCTGGCTACCGTGGTTTCGGCCCGCCTGCGATTATCAAGTCCTGGAGAAACGACGTCTCACTAACCATATTTGAATTCTTTCCTCCACATCACGAGTACACCGGCGTTACCACAATAGTGCGGTGCCCGGTCATATCCACCGCTTTGGCTGGAGCACATCGGGCGGGCAGCTCGGGTGCGGCAGTGTTCGGGTGCAGCTAGGTTGACGGATTACACCTCCCGCGTTCACCCTGAAACGGTATTTTTCAGGTTGGGTGGCCAGCGCTCGGCCATCTCCACCCACTGGCACTGTTGTGGTAAACAACACTCCAGCTTCTACGTTCACGTGCGCCAATATTTACTGGCTTCCTTTTGCTCCTTCCCGAAATTCTTCCGCCAAAGCCATACACAATGGACCCACGGAAAGTAGTATTTTTATTGGCATCTGATATAGACTAACGTTCACGAAGCAACTTGACATTCGAAAACAGCTGAGGACCGTCATTTGTCATCAACCTCTACTATGTTCTGCGAAATTTGGTAATAGAGAGGTGCTCCTGGCAACTGTTCGCTGCTTGAGTCCACCAGACATTGTCTTATTTTGATTCCGGTTCTCCTTCTTCTTTTCCAACACCACCTTCATGTCTGGACCAAGCTGAAATTCATGAAATCAAGATTTCCCAAAACAAACCCCATGGATTTGTCTTACGATCACACATTTCATGAATGATTTCAAATAATACTCTTCATTCACCTTTCGCGATGTCCAGCGTGGTTTTTACCCATCTCCATCACGTTATTGCATCCATATTGATCTTCATCTTTACCGCGTAAACCTCTTGATTTTTGAGGATCCCGACCAAGTGGCGGCGACAGCCATTGCCCTCCAGCCAAATTTTGCGCGAACGATACGCAGCTTCGATATATTCAAACAAAATATTACTCGCAGTGCAGTACTCGTAATCAACCACACTGAGGAATCTTGGCGAGTCATTATCTAGCTTCGGCGTAAACTGTAAAACTTTTGCCCAGCAAGTCACATTGCTAATTATGACCTTGTGAGCGAAAACACGTTGAACGTCATGTCCGGTTTCTGTTTTCCGTGTCCACAATGTGCATTCTTTGCGCAATTTTGATCTTGCCTTGCGTATGACTCCCGCATGTCCAGACACAAAATAAATAACAAACCTCTCACCCCATTTTCCTTTTCGATTTATATTATTTGCATTTCCTGTACATCATCCCTGGGGAAATATGATCTTGCCTCACACATGCCTCTCGCAGATGGAGAAATAAATTATTATTATTATTGTTATTGCTATCTGCTCTGCAGATACAACTCGTATTTGTTGCCATTCCATTGCTTTCTACTTTTGCCGGATTAGGATGGCCTGTTGGCGAACCGAACCTGGGCGACGGCCTTCGTTTGCATGCCTGACCGAACGCTTAGATCAGGTGCGTCCTTTCAAAGTGACAGCGAAGCAGAATTTAGACGAATCTGATCGGTTTGATTTGGAAGCTGGCGATATCGTGATCGCATCGGACGGTCGCCCACAGAATTTTCGGTGTCACGGACAAAATCGTCATATGGACAAAATCGGATCGTTCTCTAGAGGCATCGTTCAACGGGATTCCAAAATATCATCCGAAGACAATAGTTGTGCGCTGGCCATTTCCTTCGTTAACAAAAAGAACGTGGGCGGATGGAGTGTGGACCGTTTGGAACGTGCAATTGGCGGTCGAGAAACTCCCATCAATCGACGTCGATCGCTTGTCTGTGCTACTTGTATACCTCATACAGGGAAAACGCGTATTTGTGCCCTCACCAATGCATCCAGTTTGTGTGATGATCAAGACACCGCTTTGATGGAATCCACCCCAAATACCTATGTAGCCACTCTTGGGCGTCTTCGACGGGAACAGGCGGAAGGTCTACAGACTCCAATTCCGGATGTGGATTTCGTCGCCAGTCCGGATTTTGGTTGGACCAAGTTGACCTCTGAAGACGGATAATTTTTGCTTCCCAGTTTCGATCAGTTATCGTTGAACATGCAGAATCAATTGGACTCTCCGATCGACGCCGATCGATGCGATGATCAAAAGGATGAAAGACGAATATTGGATCGGACACAAAGAGCAACTGTTGGGTCTACCGAGAGTGTTGTTAAACGGGAATTTCCACGTCCTGCTTTCCAGGCTAATCCACTTTTAGTTACGCCATTGTTTTATGATGCTCCGGATTATCAGTCTCCATTGGTTTTACCTGCCTCTCCTGGGCCTGAGAATGAGACGTTCGTTTCCGTGTCACGCACAAGTGCCGTCTCGGCGCCCAACTACCGATCTGAAGACTTTGGCACTAACTATTCTCAATCTGCTGAACACCGAGGACCGTGGCAGTCCGTCTTTTCTGTTGATCACCATGCGACAGATGAGCCGGCAAACTCGGTTTCAGCACGCCAGCGATTGGACAGTCATCGATGCATGTCACCCACTTATCGTCGAAGCGAATCGCAACCAGGCCAAATTTCTTCAACCGTGGCAAACCCTGATTCAAACCCCGATCCTCAGCTGTTTTCACAACCACCAGCAACGCCACTAATTGATTTGTGTAGTCCTTCCCCGAAACCGAAACCGCTAATTGGTAGCGTCCAATTCCCGATTCAATCCACGACGGTTTGCGATCCTCATTTACTTCACTAATTCAAGCCATATCAAGAACGCGTTGGATACAGTTCCCCGGGGTACATCCCCGTCAAATACCTCCACCAATTCCTACAAGACCAAATTCGGTGGTCATGGGTCCAAGCATCATTATGACCCAACCTGTGGAGACCACGACCTCAGCATCTTTCAGTATGACTAAATCTACGGATCCGTTCGACAGTGTCACCTTGTCTGATTCGCTCTCCTAGAACCATCCCGTTGGTTGGGGACATAGCAAGCCACATGAAAGGATGGACCACAGTCCTATCACACTAGCCACTTCCGCGACAAAGCTCCGTACGCATGCATTTGCGCCTTTCATTACCGCCCTGCTTTCGGCTAAACCTTCCCCACGGTTGGAAAGTCAAATACTCGTCATTTCCGCTGCACGGATTAATTCATTTATGTCAAACTCGACGCAGCAGTGCACAGTGTCTCCCATAAAAATGGGGCAATTGCGCCCAGGCCGATTCCAGTGAATGAGGAAAGTCGGAATCTGAGAGATCTTTCTGCTGCAGTTGATTACGAAGATGAGCAGGACAATGAAGAAGCACAATGCAATCCTTTCAGTCCATGTTCCAAAGCTTCGACTGACGTACCGCTTTCTGTTGAGATGCTGTGCGTGTGTGCTCAGTTCCCCGGCGTCCGGGAGGAGGAGGCTTGTCAAGCGTTGGCCTCCTTACTCAACCCATTTGTGTCGGTCATCCCATATTTTTGTGCCACCACTACCCTCGGCCTCCTTGTATCAGTCGGCCACACATGTGATGGCCGGGGCAAGTACGGATCGAATCCAGCTGGCAGTTCAACTGATTTCTGCAAATCGTTAACCACATGGGAGATTGGATGCCAAGTACTAAGTACATTCAACTGAAGTTTACCGTCAGCAGCAGATTGGCTTGTCGACCGGCATTGTAGTGGTCGACGATCGTGCTGGTAACTTGAGGTCGCATTTAAATTGTTGTTTCTTCAGCTTGGCTTATGTCCGTCAGAATCCTTTTTTCACTTCTTTCATATTATCGTTAGGGATTGAATTTTACCGTCATTGTGAACTTTCCAGTCGATTCAGAATTATTCTATCAGCATTTTGTCCTTTATCTTCAGCACATCATGCGTGGACCATCATCGATCTTGTAACAGGCTCACTGGCTAGCAAAGCAAATTGTAGATTTGAAAGTGGGCAACACCCACCAGGTTCGATCTAAAGATATAAATCACTTTCCCCTGGCAAATGTGGTGAAGGGGGACGTAAAATTTTATGGTAATAGGTTAAAGTGACTTATGTGTTGGATGTTCCATTATGGCTGTTTTTGGATGTCCACGGGAGTGCACCGCATTTCTACTCCTGCCGTAACCCCATTTAACCACATCCTGCAACAGGAAGTCGCGAGAGGAAAGCCTTTAGGCAATTGAGTCTTTCGGGAATTCCGACCGAAACTCTATGCCCTCCATTTTTGATTTAAAGCCTTCTTCAAGGCATGAGTCGCTATTATTTCTCACCAGTTGGTGGCACGTGTATGCGTCAACATTACTTCGGCACTGTTAAGATCTCTATCGGCAACCGGACACATCTTCACTCAACCTCTCCTCCATTGTTTATCCCAGCAGAAATTCTGCGTAGTCAAACTAACGTGCAACTAACCACATTTGCGCCTAATTTTGCCGTAAGATAACATGATTTCCCTCCCTTGCGGTCATTCCAATCTTCTTTACTATTAGGCTTGTTAACAGACGGAAGAGTTGGAGCTACGAATTGTTAATTCAGTTAGCTGAGGATGGTTGCGCAAAATGTTTTACCAAAAACATTGGCAACAGGGAAATGATAGATAGGTGGTTTCGCGTTGGACGCCACAGGGTTGCGAAAGTTATTTGCATGGGAAAGAAACACCACTTGGTTTTCACCAACTGAAAAATAAAAGCCTGACCGTTAGGCCTGCGGAAGTCTTGCTTCTCAGCTCCTTGATGTTCGTGTCACCCCTCGTTTTGCACTTAACGAGAAAAAATTTCTATAAAAGCGTCGATTGCGTGAACATCGTTTACTGAAGTTAGGGAAATGTCGAACCCTTGGCGTATTTCCCCGATTTTCAGTTGACATATTTTAAAGCTTCGCATCTGTCCGAAGTTGCCAAAGTTTTGACGTCGGTGTGATACGAACGCGCACCAATTTTAAACATAGTCAGATTCACAATTAAAAGAGCTATTCCCTGAAGTGTGTAATAGTGGACTTTGCAGAATAGGGTGGCTGTTCTGCAGGCGCATCTGGTTTAATTAATATATTGCGGTGACATTCTGTTTTTGATGGAACGCACACCAACTAACGCTTCCTCGCCTTGCGGATGTGATGTTTTCAACTATTGCTTCCAGCGGATACCAGGTTACCAAAACAAGAACACTGGGAATACAACACTCGCAGAAGTGCATGCCATCTTGTACACACGAGATGAACAATTCTGGACGCTTCTTGAGCTATTTTCTCATTTCTTAGGTTTTGTGCACACTGAACTGAACTGACCTGGGTTGACCCTGTGTACGCGCACAACGTTGTGCGGTTAGGGTACGCGGGATGGGTAACAGTGTTTGTCTGCCACCTGTGGATTGCTTCAATCAGTGAGCAGTTTACTATTAATAACTCTTGTTGACTTTTCAGGTGTTTTAAAAAACGGTATGATCGCTGGAATCCGTCCGTTGAGGTGAGATTTTAGTGCCTAATGTATACATGTTGTCCTAGTTTGCTGCTCTACGATATTCGGTATGAAAAATTATTTTTCTAATAGTTTGTTCCAAATTTTTCTCAATCTAGCCGAAACAGACTGCTGATAACAGGTACATTTCCCCTTACGTTGATTCTTACTACTTTTAAGTAGGGACAGCGTTCGTCGCTACAGGATTACCGAGTACATCGCTTGGGTAAGTAAATTGATTTTTGGTATATAGTATTTGATGGTCTTCAGTTTTCGGATTCGTTTGTTAAGTACATATGAACGAATGTTTTGGCTTTTCAATTTAGGTTAAGATCAAGATATCATGGTATAAGTTACCAAAGTAGTACCGAAGTTTTAGTGGTTCTTTTCGTTTTGGATGGCTGCTCCGTACACAGTTAATATTGATCCCCTATATTGGAGTTTTATCATGACCTGCTCTGGCTTTCCTTATTTGCGTATGCGAAGACAACTTAACTCGACTATTTAGTCTATGTCCCAGTCCGAACTTGCCCTTGTGCCAGTCAGGCCTGCGTTGGCTACAGATTCTTGATCCGAAGACACTGTACTAATCCATCAGCGTGCATCCGATCGAATCATGCAGCTCTCCTCCGGGGTGGCGTACGAAGTTTACCAGATTTAGTTGATAACTGGGCAGCCGTGCATGTTACGAAACGGATTCTTGAGAATGCCACGGAAATCACGTAAGACCAATTTTAGGTGATATCGTCGTTCTTTCAGAATGGATTTCAGACCTAAATCCTCTGTGAATATGCCCACAATTCCTGTCCTATTGTGTCACTTCGGCACTTATATCCTGACTGATTCAGCCAGACCAATCTCGATTCTTGTCCCCAATCACATTATTCGTAATTGTGAACTCTTCATTTTCCACAACCTCTCACGGCCTTCATAAGATGTTTGCTCTTTGATACATGGTGGAGATGTAAAAAAAATCGGTTATATTTTTATTGAGTGCCGGACGGTAACTCCTCGTCCGGCTCCTTGCCGCACCTGACTTATGTGGTTCTTTGCCACTCTGAGTTTCAGAGTCAAGGTTCCTCGTCTCCCCCGTGTAGTGGACTGTAGTGGCTATGGGGTTTGACTCTCCTACTGCACTCAAGCTCCAAGAATATCATAAAAACCGTTTTTTCAGAACGGGATCCCAGCGGCAATCGCGTTTTGCTTTTAAAAATTCAATGACACCTTTTCGATGAACAGCTTTGGCCTTCGTTAGCGCGGTGATTATCATTGCAAGCTTGGTTAGACGAATGCGTCGAAGGTGTTGGGAGATCAGTTGTTCTCCGGACACCGGTTCGTCTACCTTAACGAGGTGGTGAAGCGTAACGCTTTTTATTGGCGAGCAATAGCTTTCCTCGAAGCCATACCTGGGATATACCATTATCTATCGGCGTTATTATCTGTCTTCCTGGCTGGTCTAGAATATGAATTTCCGCCTTGTATAGATGCTCAGATGAGATTTATTTATGTAAATGTGTTATACCCTCCGTTATACTCGGTTTTTTCTTCGTGTCGGTTTTCATCGGATACGTACAGTCAGTTCTTGACAGTTCAAATGCAAGAATTTCCGTCTTATTTTGAGCCCCATCGTTTTTATAAAACCTCATACTCGATGGTTGGCACATATCACCCAATATCATAGGCCGGTTCCTTTTTAAATGAGGATTTCATGAAATTTCGCTTTCGGATCCTAAGAAATGCCACTTAGCGTGCCTTTAATCGATTTTGATTGTAACGCCACTTCAATATTACGGTTTCACCCATGCACGGCTTTATCTTACATACATATACATTATGTATGTATACAGAAGCAGGAAGCAGTATATAGATGCGTGAACAAAATTATATATATATATATATATATATATATA
>LUCM01008474.1:3072-42777 GCA_008360955.1 Fasciolopsis buskii
AGGTAGGTGGATCACAGCGACACCCATCCCGAGATATCGCAGCTACGGACGTCGGCCTAGATAAGTTCGCGATAGCCGTTGCAGTTAAACTGATCCTTGAAATCTCGCTTTCCGTCAGTCTTGTTCTACCATGGATTGAGCGTCTCCAGTCCTATTGCAACACATTCACTAACCGAGGTTCGCCCCCGCCACGGTGTCCGCGGTATAAGCTTAAACAGTCTTTGACTGTTGCCTGAAGCGGCCGCCTTTCGTCTCCTTCGGCACCTAACCCACCAATTTCGCGGTCATTCTTTTTAGTTTGGTCAACTGACGCTGCAAGCTGCCGACGCATTTCTTATCATTTCGGCAGTTAGGCAGCTCCGTGTTTTGCTTCATAGAATTAGCGACTGCTTGAGAGATCAATGTTTTGATGACGGCGAGAACTAGAACCACAGACAAACCTGCATAGCTTGCTTAATGATCCACTGCCGCTTTATTGCTATTGGTCGCAGTTCTTAGCTCGGTACAGTTTCTGTTCGTAGCTGTTGCGAATAGCCGATCACAAACAGCGTTCGACATCAATCGGGTTGTGGCCTGCGTCGATGGCCATTCAGCTGCGACCGAAATCGCATTAAAACTAACGCACGTTTGATCGATGTGCGTTGTCCAGTATGATCTTAGAAGTTCTGGAAGAACCGCGCCAACGGTTAGCTATACCTGCAATATGGTTTATCTCACTCAGAGTACCTGTGAGCTTAGAGCGCCATGTCGCAGTGAGACGCGAACTGTGTCGGAAAATTCGTACTAGATAGAGAAAAGAATTGTAACTGCACAGAATGAAGAATCTTTCCCCTTTCCGTTTGCTGCAGTCGTAGGGGTATCGCCCACCTAATAGGACTCCGATGCACTAGGTTTCCAACTTGCGCATTAAAGTCAACCTGCTACCACACTACAATATTCAGAGCGTTTGCTCTTCCGAACAAGTGACGAGGATCGGTAAAGGTTTATCTTCTCCGTATCAATGCTGCAGTCTGTTGAGAGTATGCCGAGAATAACAAATAAACTACGCTTAACACACTATCCTTTCGGACGCCGACTGAGCCTCTGGTCTCATGCACACAAGCGACTGTTACCGGGATCCAATCTAAAAGGGCTTGCCTTCCTTCTCACTCAAGACTATTCCTACACGCGTTGACCACAGCTTGAGCTGCTCGTCTCCTGAAGTGCGAAGAAAATCTTTGACGAGACTTTTGGCGCAGTAGTTGACATTACTCTACTCGAATCCTGAATTCGTGTTTCACTCACGCAGCAGACATCAATCGAAAGACTGAAGCATTACCGGCAGCCAAAACGCCTTTGGCCAGCCTGCATTAGAGTGCGCTACGGAATGAACGAGATTCAGAGACTGACGAGGCTTGGAAAAATGTGAGCTAACAGGACTGAAAACCACCTACTACACTACTTGACAATAAACCGTTGCGAGTAATCGAGGGTTGTTATCAATTGGGGACACTATGGTAGCGCAGAAGGGGCAAAGAGATTGGTTTGGAGAAGAGAAGAAAGGTTGATAAAGAGGGGAGGAACTCTGAGCGGTAGCATGCCTGACAGCTACCCAACGCTCGATGCAATGGGACAGGCGAAATCCTGCGCGACGACGGTGCAGTATGAAATTCTTCGTTAAGGTGTGTAACTAGACTAAGCTGAAAAAGATTAGGATCTCAATCCAAAAAGCCTTGATTCTGACAAGAACGCTGACTGCAGCAGCCGCCATAGTGGGAAGCCATCTACTTGATCAATCATTCTTCCAGTCGTTTATCAGACTGAGCTGATAACTCGGATACACCTCAAACTTGGAGGACTAGGAGACTAATTCGTCAGGCCTATAACCACTGATCTTCCAGGCATGGTTTGAACTTCGGCTTGAGATATACGCCATTCGGTATAGCACGTTGGATCATGGGGGCACGCAAGCCGTCACAACGTAAAGGTGCAGTCTCGAGATGTGCGTGCCAGAGAATTCGGTGAGATGGCCGAAGTGGTGGTTATCAGATCAGGTCGACAGGCATGCTACGAGGCTATATGGGTAAAATACACTAGAGTCAATAGACAGCTTCAGGGTCCATCGACAAAAAAGTTTCAGACAAGAAGACTGCAGGCTGTGCAACTATACAGTAAATCCTTTTGCGGTCTGCAATCGAAGTTGTTATACTATTCACTAAACGGGAACTGACTGTCTCGCAACACAGTTGGTCATCCTAGGTTTCTCGCCATATCAAGCACGTATATAACGAATTTTATCACTATCACCTTTGGCTCGCAACAAAGCACCGTGGTCTTTTTCGACTCTTTTCTACATTTAAATGTTCCCTCTTCTTGAGGATAACTGCATATTTTATTCTAGTATTTCAGCCATGGTATCTCTACCTTACATCGTCTGTTTTATTTGACTGACCTCTGCGTTCCTCCCACCAGAGGCAGACTCCCATTTTTAATAGACATTATAATTATCAACCACCCTGAATTTATTTTCCCGAAAACGTGTGCCGAATTTCAAGTAGCAATCATGTATGTCTGTTAAGGCCCAAAGATATACTCCAGCCTCAGCTTTCCCTAACCGGTTCAGACGAACAAAATTACAAATCCAAAGTTCGCCTCCGGTAACCTTCCACAAACACAAATCCTCACTCTTCTTATAAATCCTCTCACTCGGCATTCTAGCTTAGTGTCTCTTTTTGAACTTCCTGCTCAATGACAGATGTCAAAACTTTTCACAGAGACGACGCACGCAATCGTCAGATATCTGCTGCCCCTACGAAATACTATTGGTCTCAAATGACCGTTATTCTCCAGCCAACAAAGTGAAAATCTCTAACAGGATGCAAGGAGCACTTCATACAAAATCTGATAATAACTTAAAACGTGCGGGTATATTATCCAAACCTAGTAAAACGAATCAAACACATCGACAATACATTCACAGCCCAACTCTTGGAATGGGAACAACAATCGATTCATATAAGCAGCATCACTGTTGTGTGGAAGAAGGAACATGTGAAACGTTCTGCAGACTGAGTCGACAGGCAACAATCGTGCTTTGTTATCCATCCCTCATTATTACGTCCCGACCATATTTGGACAGGGTGATGATAACACAGTTCTAAGCGTCGAGAGCTTAGCTCATAGTTCTCGCGCCAACCATAAAATTTACCCAGGGCTTGTCCATGACAATCTGTCGATCAGCTATTTTAAAGTGTGCTGTGGCGCTGACCGATGCGTACCTCCCTGATTGCTCATCAGTTCAATATCGTCTTCCATTCCCATCCTTGAACTGTATAGAAATACCCCGTTCACTATTACTCCATCCCTAAACTCTCACTCAGTTCATACTGCCTTGGCAAAAGACAGTTCTCGGACCACCGGCCTTGACGCCTTCTGCGCTTTAACTGAACGGGATATTGTGTGTTATATCTAAGCAATTGCTTCCTTCTATGTATTCTACCTTGACGACCTTTTCAGTTTGCCTATTAAATCTATAAAGTCACTATTGACGCTTTCGCCTCCCCTCATTCACCCAAATTCTGTAATGTACCTTAAACGCATCAATGTAATCTGTGCGTTGCGCCTCTGGACTATTCGATTCTATCCCACGGTCTCTTCTAATTCACAAACTGGAAACATTTGTTTCAGACCTTTATCAGCATGGCTGTCTGATTTACTTTACTAACCGAACCCAATGCACACAAACTTCAAAACCGTTGATTAACAACTCAGATGCGCTACAAGATGCTGTTCTTTCAACGTTCTTTTTCTCTACTTACATCAGCGACTTGTCAACTAACTCCCAATGTTATTTTTTAGAGTATGCTAGACTGTGTTGCCCTCTCTCAAGCCGTTTTCGAACAACGATGATTTTCAAATCTTTTACAAACAACAAAACCAGAGCCCCAAATAAGAACAAAAAAAACAACAACCTATATGCGGACCGGCCGCATGCTATCTAGCGGAGCCCGTTGCTACGGGGGCTGAGACTAATTCGTCTTGTATTCCCCTCGCGATTTACGACGTTTATCTAGTCGCCATCTGGCGTTTTAAATGTTCAAACACATCTATATAATGTTAATCAGTGAACAGGTCTGTTCTCTACCCTATCCCTCCTGACTGATCAAACTTGCCCTAAGCCCATATCCACACGAAAAGCGTTTATATTCCTATCCATACAAAACTAACCTTTACTCACGGCAAGGTTACCTTTACTTATGATATACCTCTCTGAGAGCAGACCATTTAGATAACTCGAGAAAACCATATGAATAGCGGATCATCACATCCCACTATGACTCTCTAAGATAACACAATCCATCAAATAACGTTAAACGACACTCTCCCTCGGACGGTCGTCCAACCATCCATAATAACAAGATGAAGTTTCGGCATACCTAAGGAGATAATAGCAAAGCGCATACTCCTCGGTGTGATACGTGCGATACGAAATTGTCTCTATCCCAATCCTTGTCTCTCTCTTGCTGAGCTCCTCCTGTTTAGACGTCCCACAGCGTCTCTCACTTATAAAAGACTTAATAAAGCTTCATCGTCGGCGAACGGGGTTATCAGTTCGTTATTATTAGCCGTTGTGTCCTTTATACCACTAACTTGAGATGTCCCATATGATTTGTAAGGAACACTTAGCTCAGCATATGAGAATTTGCTCACGAAATACTTCTTTCTATCCCACGCATGTCCTCTTGCAACAAACGACCTTTAAAGTTGCACTCTGCAATATTCTATACGATTCGCATTTGCTTACCCATGACCAGTTCTTGAGATCCAATATCTACAGAATCCACACACTTGTCCCTTATTTAGCAAACACAATTTTAACAAATCGTCGAACGCATAGAGGTAATCACATGCCACGAATACTCACCTCCTGTCCGGCATAATACTCACGTGAAGAATGGGCAAGGAATATTCCGCCGATCGAGTTGATTTTATTTATTCCACAGATTCACGGACGTGATTAGGCTAGTACTTTATACGCATATTTACTCATCTATTTCATTTCCTGACAGACCTGATACTTTTAGGTGATCACTCAGCATGCGGTGATCTTGTGTTGACCAATCAATACGACTTAGCAGATCAGAGGGTACAATGCAAAGAGTCATAGCTCACATATAACAATAAACAAACAATACAAATGTTTTCGGCCAATTACGTTGCGAACTGTTGCCAAACAATGCTTCAGTCTCGGAAAGATCCCCAAATGCATGCGATGCATGAACACACCCCTGACAGAAGACAAAAACCACTAAAAAAAGGCACGCGAAAAAAACAATGAACAAAAAGAAAAAACTCCACAAACAAGATGAATGAATCTCGCAACTCGTCTTGAAAAACAATGCACCTCACAAACTGAAATCCATGATTGAGCGCATATGACACAACGCTCAATGCCATCGCAAGTAAGTAAGCAATAGTCCCTTCCACCGTGAGAAGAAATCCTTAAGCCACATGGAAGTCCATTCTCTCCGTGCTGGCCTAACCAGTATTCATCCCAATCATGAAGTTTCATCAATCATTCACCTCTTCGGTCCACGCCCATAATCTCAGCTAAACCGGTCGGTAGGCATGACTACCAAGTGTTAAACGAAGCATTCTCTCAGTACCCCCAACGGAGTTGGAAGTTGGTTCGAACATTCGACTCCTAAAGAGAAACAGAGCAACCGGTCCCGACGGCCTTCCCCCAGTTCTTTTCAAATTGGGTGGAGAAGTGCTGATGAAATCACTTACCTCCTTGCTTCGTAATATTTGGAACGAGGAGCGTATTCCGGTATCGTGGGGTGAGTCACTGATTGTACCCATCTTCAAAAGAGTACACACAATGACTGTAGCAATCGTGGGATTAATTTAATTCCGATGGCTATTAGGGTGTTAGCTTCGATAATGCTGCGCCGTTTGACGTCGATTCGTCAGAGTAATATCCGCGAACAGCAGGCCGTATTTCTTCCAGGTCGACGTTTCTTCGACCAGATATTCATTCTCCGACAGATACTCGAAACGCGCCACACACGCACCGCCGCCCCACAATCGTAGTCTTTCTCGACTTGAAAAGTGCTTTCGACTTCGTGGATCGACCAGCACTATTCAGTGTTCTCCATCAGAACGGTATGCTAATAAAGTTCGTGAACATTGTACTCGCATACCTATGGTCGCGTTAGGGTATACGGTGAACTGTCAAGTTCATTTGAAACGACAAGCGGTGTTCGACAAGGGTGACTCACTTCCATTTCTGTTCAACTTCATCATGGACGAGGTGATTGAAGATGCTTGAGGAGGTCTCAGAAGTGTTGTAATCGAACTGGAAATGGAGGGAAGCTGTGTGACCTTGATTACGCAAGTGACATTGCGTGTCTGTTCGAATCCGCGGACTATGCACAACGCGCACTAGACAGACTCGAGGTCGGTTGCTCAGTTTGACATGTGCTTTCCACCCTCAAAGTTCAAAAGTGCTGTTACGGGACAGGACGACAGCAGTGCCAAACCTGATACTGGATGGAAAGGAACTAACGATTGTGGACCATTCCAACAGAGGGTTGCCAATTGGAGAAGTTGACCGGCGGTAGTAGGATTCCAACCCACGACCTTCATGTCCAAACGCCGCGACCTTATCCGCTTGACCACCGCCGGTCTGCGTATCGAATGATGGTAGGTCGGCAGTGGAGATAAACACGCGTATATCCAAGGCTCAAGCGGCTAATGCTGGACTGAAGCACTTGTGGCATCGATCTGATATTTCACTGAAGTTGAAAGGTCGTGTGTACTGTGCCGCAGTGCGCTCAGTTCTTTTGTGCGGTTGCGAGACATGGAATCTTCATGTGGGAGATGTTCGTCGGTTGGAGGTTTTCGACCACCGGTGTCTACGTAGTATAGCTAGGATTGGATGGAGTGACCGGGTGACTAATATGGAGGTCAGGAATCTAGTACTAGGTGCCACCTCGGAGAATAGCTTGTTTCAGCGTATGAAACTCAGTAGACTGTGCTGATTGGGTCACGTGTTGTGTATGGTGACTACTCGTCTACCATACCGTGCCCTATTCGGTTCCTTCGAAGAAATGGAAGAAGCTATGTGGAAGTCAGCAGATGATGTGGTAAGGTGAAATGAGAAAATGTACAGCGAACTTAGGTAAAGTAGGTATCTCACGTCTTCGTGGTTTTAGTCCGAAAGACCCGTCAACTAGGTGGCTGAAGACACGGAGGGAACCGTGTGCCACCGATATCAGTGAACCATGAACAAAGGCGATGGTCTTGTTATTTTCTATCGAGTCAGTTTGATTGAAAGAGTGTGTTTGTACAGTTAGACTGTGTTGCATGTGTTGGCTAAGGCAGCATCTTATCTCTTGCCACCTGTGTAGGTCCACTCACTGTTCCCTTTTATAGAAAAATGTAATTCTAGGTAAAATGCATCAGTCAGTGAGGCTTGCCTTGCTGTTTAACGCTGAACGATGGTGGTGATGATGACGCAGACGTGGGCATCACATCAGCTTTCTATACGATTCTCGTGACTTCCTGATTTTTTATCCAGAAAACAATTATTGTCGCGTCAGTCACAGTAGTTTTAGGTTTATATTTGGTTTCAGTTACGCCGTTTTTCACGGCATGCGTATTTTGCTTTCGGATTTCAGACAGTGAGTACGTAACTTCTGCGAATGACTACTGCGTATTTGGTCGAGTTGTACATTCGGTATTCCTAAAAGGATTTCCAACGCCGTTCTGTGAAAGCTAGGGCGAATGTATGGGCTTCCGTCGAACGCTCCATTCGCCACAGGGCCAAACGTGTGATCTCACCCACCACTGATAGCCGGACAATTGGTCATTTGCCACTGTACTCGTCACTTCTATCCTATGGATATCCCTTTCATTTGCAATTCTTCTGAAAGCTCAGGTCTTGCACTCTAATTTACTCAGTTCCAACTTATCCAGTCACTACTTTTTCCCCTAACTACCCTTTTCTGTCTCGCATGATTGGGAGGAAGATGGATTAAGCTTTACATTCTCAGAGGGCAAAACGACGTTCCACCAATCTCCTCACATTTTCCTCTTGTAGAACCACTCTTTGATTATTCCTTTCCCTGAGGGCAGACATACAGCCCTTACCTTCAAATCATAGCCTTCTTCGTGAATGTTGTATTCGAAAATCTTACCCCCGCAGATTGTGCTCGTTTTTCGAGTACGATAAGCTCCAGTCCACCGTTGTTGGCGTTTGCGATTCTCGTATATGAAAGTTATTCATATCAGTGGACTGTATCCGTCATCCAGCCTCATCACGTATCTTTCTGATTAATTAATGGGCAGTGGAATTAGCCAGATCGCACCTAGTACGAAAGCGGCCTTACGATTTTCCATTCTCGATCGGCCAGTGTGATCAAACTCCATCTCACCCTGTTTATACGACGAACATTTTGTTGTATCTAGTTTGGTAGCAAAATTTATGCTTTGTTTGAAACTAGTCATTGAGTGAAGAAATCTTCTCACCTTTCGGAATATTTCTCGAAGAATCGGTCATTATTTGTCGGTTAATCTTTGAACATGTAACCCCATTTTCTCTTTTTGCACCATTATATTGTTTCCACAAAGTCATTTGTATTGCAACATCGCGATCTCCCAACTTCGAGGGAATCGCAAGTGGACCTAGGTTCCTTTTTGTCTGCGTAACTGTCCAGGCGTTGTATTTTTCAAAAGCCAAACTGGCCATATGCAGCTGACGCGTTACGTGAGTCACAATAGCATTAATTCGTGAACATGATGGACTGAGTCTAAAGCCATGTGTGAATCGTAACCCGAAGACCATGTGCCAGTCGATCATTTCCCTACAGTGTTCGATTTCCAGTACAATGGCAATATTCGGCAACGGAAACGATGTATCATATGCACAGTGAATTGCCGATTTGTACTCAAGTGATAGTCCTAGATTGATGTTTAAATGGTGGCCTGCCTATGTTCTTCCTTATCACTCCGTCTGTTTTTTTTTATTTGAATTTTTCTCATTCAACTAAACCGGCACCGTGATTTTGGTTCTACTTGCAATCGTTCCACCGGCGACGGTGTGAATCGTCCTTTGTTCAGTTCCTAGACTGTAATCACCCGGTGATTCACGTCTGTAATAACTGCTCAAAACCATTGTTTTTGCCTGTGAAGCTTCATGTGACTTGGTTCCTGGTGTGTATACTCTCGTCAGTCGCCAGACTGCGACTAAACTTGAGCATTGTTGACCATCCATTTTCAGATTTTGCATAAATTGATGCTATCGATTATGGTATCCATAAAATTTGGTGCCACTGAGGACGCTCTTGGCTGAAACGGTCTTTAGGTCGGCAGATTTTACGAATCTTTACTTGGCCCGAATCTAAAAGCGTTCGATTTTAGCGCGATTCAGATCACCATTTGGATATCACCCACCCTTTTCTGCCATGTGTCATCTGCCGGCTGAGTTGCGAGTTTCATCGAATGGTATCTGGACATCTGACTTACGAATCATTGGCTGTGCGCTGTTATATATATACTTTTGGTCCATCGCAGTAAACTTCTTGTAATTTCAATCACACGGTGGGTTTACCCTAAAGTGTGAAAGACGTCCACGTTTGAGCCCGAATATTGCTGGGATTGGAAACTTCTCCCATTTGGATCAGGTCGCAACTTTTCGAGTATGTCAATCCAAAATTTCATGATAATGCATCTCTGTAGGTTGAAACTAGTGAACGCTGATCGATTCACATTAAAATTCTTATCCTGTAGACGAATTATGAAAGTTCACTGTGATATATGGCATCAGTTTTTTTCCTTGGGATTAACTGTAATGCTTCGCTTCCAGTAGCAATATTGCATGTAAAATCGGTTTTAGGCAGTTGTGTTCATGGATTTCTTCAGTAGCAATGCACCACAGTTTCCAGCTCGCCCTCCTGTAACGAGCCCCAACGACTATGGAGCATGAAGTATGCCAATGAAGAGGGTTTATCACTATGTTCAGGGTGTAATTCTATGGTTTAAAACCAGCTGCGATTCACCCACGCACTCCGTTTGACCCGAGTCTATATGCAAATGTGCGCAGACGGCGGTACAGTTGTGCAGAGACAACTGACCACCCCAAGTCGATTGGCATTATTCTCACTAATGAAGCGAAATTTTTTACTTCGTCTCAAAATGAATGATCAAACGGTACACATTGTTTAATGGTGTGTGTTCTGATTCTGTTGCCCCCTTAGGATACTGCCTGTTGTAAAACTGGAAGATCCAGACCTAAAGTTGGCAACCGATTCTATCTCTAATTCCGCATCGCCCGTTTCCACTAACTGGCAAGAACGACAACCTTACCCCACACAAAATCTCGTATGTGGTCAAGGCGAGCCGATTTACATCCGAGTCTTTTTGATCGTTGTTGGTTGAATCCAACCCAGGAGTTTGATCATGTCTTATTGAAATAAGGTGTTAACCCACATTTACTAATAACTCGCTTCCCAATCCCGGTCTGTCGTCGTAGGTCGAATGATAACCAATGATTCGCATATCCTCACACTTCTAGACCAGCTTTGTGTGAACAATGTGGGTCTGTGCCGAATATATCAACAAAATGCTAGATTTAAACATTAATATTTTTTAAAATGTGAAAATTTGTGCTCAGTACAACAAATACGAATCCTTTTAAATACGTATTTGAGCACCAATAATCGTTAGCACTTGATAGTGACTGTTGCATTCTCTTTTTAAGCGTTTGAGTTGTCCATCCAGCAATCTTCTGAGTAATGCCCTCAGAGTTGTAAAATTCAGCTACTCGCTTCAGATCTGCTTTCTGCCGACTTATAACCTTCTCGCTGCCTGCTGATAAACGGTCTGGCACATACGCATATTGTAATGTGGAGTAAATTGACGACAGTCAAAATTCCATTCTTATTATTATTATTATTATTATTATTATTATTATTATTATTATTATTATCCGCAAAATCAAACTACACAACATTATCACTTTATTTGACTTTCCGCTTGTCAGTTTTTATCCGCAATGCGTTATATTGGAACACTCTGAATCCTATAGTCTGAAGTTCCCTTTGATTGCGGATGGTCATAATATTGGTAATTAATCGTTTTCTTTGACCTAAGTCAGCTAAAATACATTGCTCGTCAGTAACCCGACCTCTGATATCAGACCCCGATTACCTGAACATCGCATAGTTGATTGCTGTCAATGCACCTCTTACTGCATCATGACAAGACAAGTTGGTTGCAACGTTGACTTGTTCATTGTTGCTTCAAGTGGGATTATTTGCCTTCCTTAATAGCCGTGCTCTCATCCTTTTCCCTCTTTAGAAGCGCGCATGGGCCGCAGAGGAAGATGTTGCGTTATTAGACATTCTAAAGCGATTGCTTGAGCATTATCCTCCCAGCCTTATTGATTGGGATGTGGTTGCTGCGTTCCATACTACCAGATCAGCGAAGGAGTGCTGTGCGCGAGCCAAGATAATCAATCCCGCATTCAACACCTCAGCTACTAACTTTGCATATTCGGAATTGCCCGGAGGGAACATGGGAGACAAGCCCAAGCGAGTTCGGCGATTCACCCCGAATGAAGATCTACAATTGCTGATGAGTATCCAGCGTTACGGTCTTGCTGGTGGTCCGATGGGCATTGGTGGAGGTATAGGTGTCGGATCGTGGGCACTCATTTGCTCCGCATTACCCGGGCGTACACCTCGTGCGTGTCAACAGCGATACCTTGAGCTGTGCGAACAGTTTCGTCCGTGGACCTATACAGAAGACCGTAAACTTTACCAATTGAGGCTTCAGTTTGCTGCTAATTCTTCTATCACGGATGAAAAGCAGTTACTTTGGCTCAGTAAGTTTGCCAGGTGTCAGTCACTGCCTGTGTAATGTTCACTTTTTGTCGGCCTGTTTGCCCTTCCAATATCGGGGTAGTTTCACTGAAACGAATCTCTGTCTGCGGACCTAGCTTGATCCCCCAGACCATTAACACCATTGACACTAGATCAGGCATTCTCACAGACTCAGGGAATGTAATTCTCTGAGTTTTCAGTGTAACTTTTACGTTTCCAGGTTTCCCCGTCGTTTAGTAGCCTCGAGCTCTTTTAGTCATACCCAGGTTTGCATAAAGTGAACAGATTTCTTAACGAAGACAGGTCTGTCTCTTTTCTCTTTTGCATCGCTTTAGTTTTGATGGCATAAACTGTGTATAGAATAGTCCAGGTACATATACATGCTAGTCTGTGTACATTTTATGTGACTTCAGAACCGTGGTGAAAAGGCTAAAACAATGCAAAAGACAGAAGTGACAGATGTGTGTAGATTGATTCGCAAGTCTGTTCTCCCACGCTCCCTCCGCTCATGATCGGCTGTCCGTCGTCCTTTAGGGGTCATCTGGCCTGTTTTGTCATTAAGTCGCCTAGTCCATGGTGTGCCTGTTTGTCCTGGGTGCACCTCTAGCCTTCGTGCTAGCAGGCGCTATCGGCAGGGCAGCAGTGTTGCTCCAGATGAACTGGTAATTAGTTTGTCTGCTCATGCTCCTCTTCCCGGCTATGTTGGTCCACTCCCTGTTCCCCCTGCTTATTCACTCTTTTTATAGAAACATGTGACTCTGGCGAAAAGGCAGAGGCCTGCCTTCGTGTTTATCGCTGAACGATGATGAGGATGAGTAATAAACTTTGCCGGGTCGACGTAACACGTCCAGGGGCAATGCCTTTATCTGTTTGGTGGACCGCATTCGCTAAGTCCCAGTTCCGCCAGCGAAGTCGTGATGTTTTAGGGCGAAAACCTACCGCGTCTTCAACACCGCTACTGCGGTGTTGAGCGTGGGCCCATCTTGTTCACGGTTAACCGCCAATATTAACGACCGTTCCCTTATCAACAGCCAGAGAACGCTGCAGTTAGCATGCGGCTGCGCTTGGAGTTTCGACTAATGAGTATAAAAGCTGAAAAAAACCGAGGAGCTTGAAACTATTTGTTTCACTCGTAGTCTACTGTAGATTTTGTCCTCCTGTCTTGTTTTCTTTCGTACCATTTTGCTGCATGTCCTACAGTTTTTCCCCACTGCTCCATTGTCGATCGCCAATGAACCATTTCCATAAAATCTCCGTTCGTCGGTACTGCTCAGTTACTATCATCTTAGTGTTCTCCATTATTCCTCACTATTTTTGTTTCTGCCCGCGCACAATCTGTCATCACCATTGGTAATTAATTTTTTACTTACTGTGAATCCATGAGGTCTAGATTTCATAGATGTTCCGAAATACTGCGTTCTTCATAGCATCCATTGGTTCCGCGCCTTTTGAATTTTGGTCATTCCAATTTCTCCTATCCATGGTTAACGTATTTCATTGATGCGTTTGCATATAACATTCACTATTTCAGTTCTTTACCGCAACGCAGATTGCGACCACGATTGTTTCGACTCGCGAATTTAATCAATCTTTCTCTTTTCCTTCTACTTTCTCATTGGGCGTTTATTTTATCAGAGCCATTTTTCACTATGGTCAAATATTTCCCTGGTCGATCTATGCTTGCGTTGAAAAAGCGCTTCTTATTGCTCTATCGGTTCTCACGAATCTGGGCAGAATTAAGAAGGCTCACCACACAACAGGCGTGCTCATCATCCGTGGATTGTAACTCAAGCGAAGTGAGTCCGTCAAAAGCCAAAGGCCGATTCAGCATTCCGTTCACCACCACTGTTCATTTTCCTATGAATTTAGCATGGATATCACTGAACGTATTTAAACAATTTCTTTGGTCCTTGTGTGTTATTAACAACAGTTATAGGGTATTTTTGATCGTAGTATGTTACTACTATTATCATAGTATTTTTCCAGAATATTACCACTGGTGACTTCGTAAACCGTCATTTATTGTTATTATACCCAAATGCGATAATCGTCACAAACCATCGCGGATGAATAACTTGATGATGCCGTGTCTTCCTGGACATTCTCCTTTTGCTCACTCGTCAGCTCGTTTCTGTCCTAACCTATCATCCTGAGGGAAAGATGAGATAGTGTACGATATATATGTATATATGAAGTGATAGATAGACAGATAGATAGATTGGTTGATCGATTGATTGATTTGTGATTTTATGGCCACAAGACCATAGTACTGTTTGTGAAACGTTTACACCCTAATATATATATATATATAATCACAAATCAATCAATCGATCAACCAATCTATCTATCTGTCTATCTATCACTTCATATATACATATATATCGTACACTATATAATACACTTAGAAACATGGAAGGTGCCAACGGAACATGCAAATGGAACTTCACAGGAGGTTGACAAATGAGGGGGATTAATAAACCATAACAATCCAGTTGGCCTTTCTTGCTTTCATCGTACATCTTTTGTGACATTTTCGGTTGTTTTCGGATAATCTTTAGGAGGGATGAGCTCTACAGATGGGGCATGCAGCATTCGTGCCACTGACTTCGGTTGTCAGCCATATCTCAGCGTCTCCAACCTGTCACAATCCTCATCTCTACAGCCCAAACCACGAAGGCGGGAAGCACCAAATAAGGTCGAAGGCGAAGCCAACTTCTTTATACCTCTACGCCAAGTCATAGTCTGACCACCACGTCGCTTCTCCCAGCCCTGCTTATTACATGCTGAAATCACGAAAAAGTAGACGGTGGGCTGGCATGCGCAGTACAAGACCCTGAGATCGTTCTACCATCTTGTAGGTTAAATTCTTTAATGATGGGCTCACAGTACGGCCTCCCAAGTCAACTCTACTTCAGTATGAGCAACCGGGTAGTATGGAGCCTGCTGAAAAGCTATGGATCCTGATAGGTGGCCAGTGGTGGTGCCGAAGCTTTCAAATGTGTGAGGGATTCTGTGAAGCCTTTCTTTTTTGTCACTTATTGTTCCTCTGTTACACCATGCTTCCGATGGTACAGGTCTGCGTACAGATCCAGTGCCATCACAATCATGACTGGGGAAAGAGAAGAGAGATGTTTGTGTTAGGTTCACCCCATGCGACAGTACTTCCAGACTCCTCGTCCGACTCATTGACTGCCCATCGTAATCTTCGATATCTCTGTGATCGTTTTTTGGCATGGTTCACTCACGGGTGCAGTGAAAGAAACGTGCCCCATGGCCAGTGGAGCCCATTACATTAGAAGGGGCATGTTACCCTGTAACTTGAAGTGGTATTGAGCCACAAGTCTCGGTGTACCAACTGAGAAGGCCACAGAGCGAAACACAGTGCTCAAAAGCCATTAGGAGCCCATGGCCGTTAGTCCAGTTCACGCGCATTTTGATCATTTCGAAGAGGGAGTCTGTCATCTCCAAGGGACACAAGTGGGAATGATTACGGTGCCGCACAGGGGTACCGATGAAACTGCGGTATTTTTGGTGGGAGAATTACTGGCAGACGGAAACCCACAACGTCGGCAGTACTACGGCTACTTGTCTGCGGCAGTTTATTTGGTGCACATAACCGCATCCTATTCACAGCTACCCAGCGAAATGACGGTCGTTCCTCTGTCGACAGCCTGGGGGCACGCCGAGTAGCATGCTTTTTTGCTCTTTGTATGTGCCGAGAATCCGATAGAGAACGATTTCTTCCATGCTTATCAAGTGCGACGACCTTACATGCGCATTTTTTTGACTTCATTGTTGCTAGTTGATTTGTTCATATCACAAGTTAGCTTTGAATTATTTTTCTTTGTTTTGCGTTGCATCCTTAGGACGATGGTTTGATTCATGGAGTATCCGAAATGCGACAGCTGTTATTGTATTCGCCGTTCACCACTCTACTTATTTCACGATTGCGTCGTCAAGGCGTTGCCGATCCTGAGGCCGAAGCCCTCCGTTTGGTGAGTCCCTGATGATTTGTTTTCACCGCGCAAACGAATGTGTACTCTGTCAAACAGTAAACGCGTGTTAGTTTTATCCCGCTACTTGTTAACGCACAGCATTATTCTCAATATAACATAGTCGCACTCATTGAAAATTAAGCATCACTCTCCCAAGAAATAGTTGGTTTGGCTACTTTTCCAGTTTGAGGCACTTCAGCTTGAATGTGGAGTAATTCATCCCGCGGTAACGATGGTTCCAGTTCATGCTTCCCAAACCCGGATCAAGTAAATTTGAGTTTAACTCTGAATGATTACTCAGTATCATTACAACGTGACGTGATGTTCCTTCTTATTCTACCACTTCTAGCCGCGACGAGAACACACCGACAATAGGTGATATTGGCAACTTGTGTAACGCTGTTTTCTTAGCTCGGTCAGCGGGCCGAAATGAGTAAAATACTTCGGGTTGGAGAGATTTCATGTAAGCAGTCGCAACAGCAATGTTTTGGCTAAAATATAGGCGTTTGCTTCTGGGAAGTCATTGAACGATATGATTTCAGGCACGCAGAAAGGTAGATTTCATTCCTCTTTATTTACCCCGCCAGTGGTTGTTCACACAACCTTTCATGACTCCCTGCTGCTTAATTTTTCGAAATTATGGTTACCGATTCTGTTTGATGTTGCTTTGGTGATTTCGGATATGTACCTCCTAAAACACCATTTCTCCAAGCGTTCGATGCGTAGATTTGGACATTGGTAATGGCTTTTTCGTTTGAGATCACTGGTTATATTCAACAGATGAACATTTATTTCCGTTTCAGGGATCTTTTGGCGTCTTCGAAAAACGAATATAGCAGTTTTAAGTTGCCGTCTTCTGATAAAACCTGATCAGGGAATGAGTTTCTCGTAAAAAAATAAATGTAAATATTACAAATGTAAGCGTCCCGTTTTTTCACTACGTCTGACCCAACCTTCCGGCCCAAGGTCGTTTGAATTTTGTGCCTATGGAGACAACTCGTTATACCAGATGGAAATACTTTTTACATGTTAGTAGTATGAGATTGAATGTTTTCATGAAATAATTCACCATGTGATATCATCGCTCAACTCACCATAAGGAAATCATGGAGGGTGTTTCATCCAGCTTGTTTGGAATCATGAGCAGTGCATATGGACCACGCCCGAACTGGGACGCGAACCCTGGACGAACGATTCTGAGTCGAACGCCTTAGCAATTACTCTACCGGGCAGGCTCTGAACGGTTTGTTGAACTTCACCACGTGATGATGTTGCACCTATCCGTCACTGATTTGTACGGTTACTATCCGCTAGCTCAGAGCGATCGACCCCTACTGATAGATGACTTCTCTGCGGGTAACCTAAGTACGACGAAGGCTTTGGATATGACATACATACCTTGGGTACTATATACAGTACTTCCATGGTTTCTTTATGGTGATTTGAGCGATGATATCACATGGTGAATTATTTCAAGAAATACTTTTGTTAGACGCATCTTCACTGATTGATATGGAACATTGAAACTTTCATTATAAGAAAAATAAGAATATATATATATATATACATGCATGAGTTGTGCCTGAATCGCTCCCTTATACGTAGCCAGCAATCTCTAGGACACTTTGAAATTAAGCGGTCTGTGTTATAATAGTTGACTATCACGTTTTTCTCAGTCGTCTAGATTGATGGCGTCAACTTGGTGGCTTGTAAGCGCGTTATCAACCGTGTCATTTGCCGAGTCACAAGACTACAAACACAGGTGTGACGGCACACCAAGACTATACTCGGCCATTATCGACAGACCGTACTGGTGTGACTTAGCGTTCATCAGGGGAGTTGGAGTTCCAGATAGTCAGGGTCTTGTCCTTGATTGTCGTGTGATTCAGCGCGTCAAAATGCGGTCAAAGTTGATTTTCGTCTACCGTTTTGTTCCAGGATTTTGTTTAAGTTGTCATTCTTGTGAGACGTGTTTCATTGAAGCAGGATGTTATCGACATCTCTAGAACATCTCCACAAATAAAATCGTCGGATTTTATGCTCTTAAGTTTATTCTCGAGTGACATGCATATGCTCAACAGTTGATTGTCATCAGAATTGTGGTTCTGTAGGGTTATCTCTTGTTTAGGGGTGAACAACCAAATTAAAAAGTCATGCATTATTAGTTTACTTTTGGATTTGGTTCTTAAACCGGTGCAAAGCTTTCAAACTGAGGTTTTTGATTCTCCGGGTATGAAGAATACTATATCGTTTGCTTGGAGTTTTTCCAACAGTAGAGGTTTTCCCTTCCGTCTTTCATACTGACATTTGTTGGCAAGAAAGCGGATGAAAAAAATTCACTTAAGAAGTGAAATAGTCGGCAATTCTGGATGTCATCCTTAATAAATTTCGTGATCACTTTTGCTAAATGAATTATGTTTACAATTCCGTCCAGGCTTTCACTTTCGTGTTCAAATGAATTCACCCTGACAACCAAGGTCGCAAACATATTGACCTGCTCTTTTGTTAGACTCATGCCAAACGCAAAAGAACCAGCTATCCAGTATTGCACATTTTTCCACTGTATTTCTCCGTAGCACTGAAAAGTTAGTTGAAAGCAGCTAGATTTTTGTTAGTTGAACCGGTGCACTGAAAAACTTAAGCATAGTTGAGCCTATTCCAAAAGTGACTCATGCTTATCTCACACGCATCAACTTTACCCGGCTCGGAACAGATTGAAACAATTAGTGACAACTAATGGGACGAGAAATGTAAACCTTGCGGTGCATTTTTTACCATTTATTAGATTCCTCCTAGTTGAAGATAGCGAACTAGTGCCAGTGGATGTAATGCCTCGGCTTCAACCTCAGCAGATGGCTTTGAAATTCGCCTTTACATATTCGATTAAACCGTCTACCTTGTTCTGCATACCGCGCCCAGTGTATGCTGCTCTTCCTTGTTATACCTACGCATTTCTGATTTTCGTCTATGCAAATCAAATACGGATGACCACAGCTAATTTGATCAGAATGGATGAAATCAACTTGCGGAGCCAGGAAATTCCGCCACCGGATATTTGGAGATAATAAGTTATAAATCGGAGTGAGGCATGCAGTCAGTGGCTTGTTTGTATTCCAAACTTGTCCGCATATATGCGCCCATTTTGTTCGTTGCGTTTCATTTGTTTATACACTGTTCTTTCCTTTTGGATTTCCGGGTCTTCAGTGGTATGACATTTCTGCCATACTGGGAACACTTAATTACAACTCTGCTAGTTAATTTTCCACAAAATACACGGCCTTTTGCCACACGTCCTTCCGTATCTTCTCCGGTCTCCACTATTCATTTTGATTTCACTTCCTCCCACTTATTCTCTTCCTCTTCTCTTTCCCAAACACATCTCTCTTTCCCAAACACATCTCTCTCCGATCGTGAAGCTCACCAACTGGGAGAAGGGCAAATCTCTTACAACGGAATTTTCCAACATTCCCGAAACAGTCGATAGTGAATTCTGCCAACTGTTGGAGGATTTAGATAATGATCGGATTGCTCCTTGTCCCTTAATCGCTGATGTGCCCCGAGAATTGACAGTGAGTAATTTTGCTGAGGATAAAGACTACCAAGAAGATAATGAAATGACATTTACCGGACAACCGATATGGTACTCCTCGAGAAGGATAGTGTCACTTGTCCTGGTCAGTTGTGTACCAGTGTTTTTTTAATTTATGCAATTGTTGAGTCGTTTTATTGTTCCGGTCGCACATCATGCATGTTGTTTCTTGTTTTTCCGAATGTTTTTCTGTTTGTAACTGTTATTGTTGTGGCGGTGGCGGGATTCCAGTTTTGCTAATTTTCCATGGGCAATAATCCCATGAACTGGTGATGGTAAAGTAGACCGACTGACTGTTGCACCGGAAACGAGATGTTCGGATCCCAGATACCCCGGTTATTTTGGTTGTAGACGGCTAGTCATATCCTCCCTGCATGTCGAGGGCAGGAGCTTACTTATGAAGGTTTAACACATAGATGGATCATCATTCAGTCATTACCCGCAGTTTTTCCTGATCTCAGTACACTGACACTGTTCTTGTGAAAATTCGATGTTCGAAACGTGGTGGGTTAAAGTTGCAAATCTTTTCCACTTCTCTTCATTCAATCGGACGTTATGCGGACGCATCGTATTAAAGTACGCTTGTGCTGCCGTGCCGCAATTTAACTGGAAATAAATTCGAACATCACAATCACATCACCTATGTACGCAGGGCCCTTCGAGACGTACCTCCTCTAGTCCCTCAGGCTAATTGTCCCTTCATCGGTCCTCATTTCAGGCGGCGCCACCGCTCGCTTCTTAGTGTGCCACGAAAGTCTGACCACTTTTGATTGTGTGCTTCAACTTATGACGAATGAGTGATTTCTGCCTCGATTTGGAACTGGTAGTTAATCTACTTCCTGATCCCTTTGAGTTTGGTCGATCTGACCTGATTCATGGAAGTCGCATCATCCCTTGAGTGAGGTAATCGCTCTATGCATTGTCCCTGAGGTAGAGCTGTGGTCGATGCACTTGCCTTTGCGATTATATCCATCATTACGCTACCAACAGGTACACATACGTCCGTTTTGCGCGCGGGGTGGTGCTGACTTGCCATTCCAAGCCAGTAGAGCGTGGTCAGTCGGTAATCATTCGATGTTCATCTGGAAAGTTCGGATCCTAACAACAGGTGTTTGACTTTGTGCTCCAGCTGGCCACATCCCTCCTTTTTCGGCAGCCTTCTGTTGACTGTGGCTTCAGTCCAGATTATTGCAGCTTGTCATTTGAAGTAGGTAGATAATATTGATAACTGTTATTGTAAACGTCTGTGATTTAGATGATAACACGTATCCGTATGACATTTTATGGGAGGATGTAGTGTTTGGATGACCGTTGGTACATATGATACACAAACAGTCAAACACATTTCTTGATTTCCTTTTTCCTCCTGAATCTAGACCAAGCAGTTCCTCGTCAAACCAATTCGAAAACATCTTTTGTCGCTACTTGATCGTTCGCTGATTCGTAGATCTCGGTCGTCCCACCCCTCGCTGATGGCTTCCATGATCCATGAAACGGAACTGACCGCATATCTAAACAGTCTTACGAGTTCTCAGTTCAAATCGAGGATAAGAAAGAAAGCCACCGCAGCCGTTCTTTTGTTGAAAGATCGTAACAGGTTCGGTGTTGCCCTAGACAAGGCATTAAAGCTTCCGGCAATTGTGTACGCTTTGTCCAAAAGGAATACAATAGCCAGTTTACCGAAGGTACGTTGAATTTCATGTTTTTTCCTATAAAATTTGCCAACATACTCTTAATTCCTTCTATCATTCATGAATAAGCTACGATGGCAGGGGTTGTCACACTGCAGTTGGTAGTCGCCTTTTACTGCACTTCAGTAGCAGTGAACTCAGTGTCACCATCCACTGTTTACAGAATCTGAAGATCAACTAATTTGCATTGGATGCTGAACGAGTATGCTGTGAATTGATACAATTAGCTGCTTTTTAAATTTTCATGTAACTATCCTGGGACTCAGTAAGCAGTCACTAGTTAGGCTTTCGTCGAACTTAGAAGTCCAACAGTTTGACGACTTCTTCAGACATCCTTTATTATCTTCGACGACTTCCATCACCTCGCCTACAGGCGAAATCGATATGCACTAGATGAACTTTCCTCCTCAGTATGTTTTACTTCGGGTCTTTCAACTGTAGCTTGGGATATCTACTCTGCACTTTTTTAGATTATTCATCAGTCTTTGACTGTTTCCTATTCTCTGTTTCTTAGCGAATTGCAATCATTAGGTTGCCCCCAGGCTCAACGTCTGGTTCTCCCAGCCAAGTTAGATACGAAAAAGTAGCTCCGGTGTACTACAAGGTGCTGTTCTATTGTCTCTTCCTTTTAAAAATTTCATTATTGATGTTTCTGTTGTCTGTCCTGTTCGTTTTTCTAGGTATGCTGACGATATTACCATCCTTAGCTCCGTTTTAAGCATTCTGAAGTCACATCACACTGTACTGAAATTTCTAGCATTATCAGATGTTTCTTAATCCCGATAAATGTATTGGGCGCGTGTTTATCCTAAACCACTTCTTACATCCGCCCCCACAGTGTACACGTTAAAACGAAGCTGATAGACAGAATCAGCCACGCAAAATTTTTAGGCATTAGTCTCGAGAGTAATCTTCGATAACCATTATATCCCGGTTTTCACGCTCAATCTGCAGGGTCTTTTCTTTCAGATAATCAAGTTGCGTTAGTTTCGCAGCGATAAGAAAATGATACCCTCTTTTGTTCAACATTTTCTTTACCCGTTCCCCTTTATTGCTTCCTTTTTTCTGGTTTTCCCCTAGTCTACTGAAAACAAACTTTGAGCTGTTAAAAATTGGCTTCAGAATGCTCCATCGATTTTCTGGAATCCTTCTGTTTATTAGCAACATTTGTACCGTAACTATTAATGCTTGTTTGGAATTATCAGATAAAACTCCGACCAACAACGCCCACTTGTTGCTCACCGAGCTGTCTACGTACAAGTCTCATTCCTCCACTTACTCCACATTCCGTTTTATCCTGTCTTGCACATCCACATACAGGAATTTTCCGTTGTTGTATCTCGTCAGAATTCAGACGGAATAGGTAAAGGTTCGCACCGAGCTTTCGAATTCGTTCGATATTTAACCAATATTTATGTACCTAGGGCTGTTTTGATGATTTTGGTGCCGTTCTTTGCCTGGCAGCTGGAGTACAGTTTGCTTCAGCTCAAATACAAGTACAAGTACAAAATTCTAGTTTCAACATTAAACTTCACGTTCTGTGCACCACAGCTCGCCCCCGCCATTAGTGTGATAATGATCCGCCAAGTATCTGTTGAAGAAAAATCTAACGATGCGTTCAAGGAGGTTGTAGCCCCTACCAATCCGCAAGTCAGCGGTGCATCTGTCAGTTCAAATATCCCCGCAAGTTCACTGAGGACCAACACGACCGAACCAAATAATTCCTGCACACAGCGTCGATCAAAGCGAACAGGCCATTCTCTGTTTGATCAGCTGGGCAGTTGTAGAAAATTTCAACAACTGATGGAAATTCGACGAATTCTTTCTCGTCGTGGTGCACGTAGAACAGATGCGTACTCCTTGAACAAAGTTACTTGGCTGAATGAACAAGCGGCGGCTTCGGTAAGCTTAATATTGGTCGTTTGATTTCCTGTAGTCCATTTAGAACAGTTCATTTCAATTCTTGCAACCGTGAGCCTTATAATGTTCTGTTTTGTACTGTTACCTCTAATTACCGTTTACTCAAGATTGAATCGAATGAAATAAGTCGTTTATAGAAAAAATCGACGAAATATGAAAGTTTTATGAGAAGGGATGGAGAGGCAGAAAACTTTTTGGGTTTACCTTGTATATGTCAACGTTCTCACATTCCATCTTTACGTTTCCACTTGACCATCATAACCCGTGGTTAGTCCGTAGTCTGGATAATACCCGTTTGCCCACCACGAGCTAGACGGGGACCACACGTAATATTTGGCTAGAGAGTTTAACCTCCAAGATTGTAAAAGTGTGTAAGTCTCATCGTCCTCTGGTAGTCTATCACCGAATGCTCTACTAAAACGTCCATCGTTTGAGCCAAGGCATTCTGTTCTCCCAGTGCATCTCCGCCACAGATTCCGGTGGACAGTATCGCATGCCTTGCACAATCAGAGTTTTGCCACTCTTAAATCGACTTTCAAGGATCAAACAAGGAGGTGGAGAGCTCCAGGCATTCGTCTTCGTCCTCACACTTTAGTGGAAACACCTGAGCTACCACAGTTTAATGAATAGGCCCATCTCATTTTAGGCTATTTGAGACGCATGGTCGTTGGAAGGAGGAGCAGCTTTCGAGACGAGTAGTCATTGCGGAGCTTGAGACACTCACTCCGTTCCTACTGATATGCCTGGTCTCGAATGGCAACATGAGGAGCTAATAAATGGAAAATGATATTGATTCTAACGAATAATTGTGAAGTATCATGAGTATGTAAGATTTATTATGCCTACATATAGACTGCTTCCATTCTGGTACACTCTGCGATGTATGTTCAAATTTGCAAGCAACGATGGGTTTGGATGGTCGGAAATTTATTAACTAACTCGGATAACACGTGGTTAATTGCCAGATGTTCTTGTGTGAAGAACAGTATTGACGACCTCGGAGATGCACGCTAGTTTGTCCGACTGTGAAGAGCGCACTGAATGCTTTGATATCATATCCCGTCTGATTAAAGGGTCTGATTTTCACAGATCCTCCACAACTGTGGTCGTCAGTCTTTGACCTGTTCTGCTATCAGCACTGAATTCGTTAATCGATAATGCAAGTAAATGCCACAGACCGTCGGATCCGTGGAGTCCTCTCTCGGTACATCCAGCAAGAATGTGAAGGGTTGCTCGGACACAAAGGTACTATTCGTTTTTGAAAGGTACTACACTCACGTCACGCCTAAGAATGCATGTGCTCCGACGCAGTTATCGGCCACCTTGGCATGTGATTTGAACAAGGTGTTGCCAGTGGTACATACAGATGAATCGGTTCACGCGAACGGATCGATTTTGTCCCATTGACGCAAAATTGGCATCTGAAAGATTTCATGTTGACTTTGGGACAACATATGCTCCTAAGTGGGGCCGCTGGCAATTTGCTGTACTATGTTTTAAGACATGGTGATCTGGACGAGCAACAATAAGAATATCTTTGAAAATTACCACTGAGCACATTGAGAAAACACAAGTTGGCGAACAAGCTCGTTTTCAGTGATTCGTACTCATGCCATTACATCACTATATATATCTTGACAAAATATCTTCACTATAGGAAGGATTGGATTAGTCATTTACAAATATGGGTGGGGAAGGGATTTGTGGTGTTAATTGTTTTGTTGTATTGGGACGGGGGGTGGGCCAAGGGAGTTGAAGCGCAATCACAAATTGTTTTTGAGAACAAAGTGGAGGACTGTAAATGACTAATCCAATCCTTCCTATAGTGAAGATATTTTGTCAAGATATATATAGTGATGTAATGGCATGAGTACGAATCACTGAAAACGAGCTTGTTCGCCAACTTGTGTTTTCTCAATAAGAATATCGTGACCGTCCAGAAATGATCATATTGAAAGAAAGAACGTCTGATTGACTGTTGATTGTAAAGTAGAAATATCCATTCGTTTCTCCTGTGCCAGAGGTCGAGGAAATAAGTTGGTGTACCATTTAATCTTTCCAGTGTATGCTGTTATCCACATTTATTGTCTTTGATTCCCAAAGTCATCATACGGATAGATGCTACCACAATAAACACAAAGTCTCTTAGGCAAGAGGGGACATTTTTGACGCTGCGTTTGTTTTGTTTGAATGGTAGGCGCATATCTTGCGAACGCCATTAGCTTCACTGATTTTTCAGGGAATCGGTTCTGCCGTATTTATTTGGCATCTAACAATCGCACTTAACCCAAATGGTATCGTGGAACCAAGCACTAACCTTGGCTGGTTTGTTCAGCACTCTTGTGCCTTTCTTCCGTCTGAACTTATTGATTGAAGTCGACCTTCCAATGTTCACATGGTTTGGTGCATTAGGAACTTCTTTATTGCTTTTTGTAGATTCCTTATTCGGCAATACGTCTCTAAGTTGTCGTTGAGGTTCGTTCTTTTATTCCTGTAGCACACGAACATCGAACCGTTGATCCTTCCACTTCTTACTCTCCACTTTCCTTCATCTTACATGTAATATCTCACTAGCCGAGTCTATGGCGCATTCTCACTTTCGAGGGATATTTGTGACCTGTTGTTAAATTATATTAGATATCTCTGCACTGCGCCCGTGTTACTGTTACTAATGTCACTAGTACTAGTATTAGTACTTTCATTATTACTGCGACTGCTACTACCACTACTAGGATTACTACTACTACTACTACTACTACTACTACTACTGGAGAATCATTATCCATTTCTAGTACCATCACCATGGTCCCAATTGCGCATAACTTTGTCCGCTTATCAGTAGACAAAGCGAAATCGCATGACAACGATTCTGCATCATCCCAGCGTCTCTCTGTCATGGTCTCCACAAGGCTCCTCTGCGCCCCGGTGTGTACCGGGCCTGCAGTTTAAACCTCAAGAATCCCTGCCCAATAAGTTTATGATTCTTACATAAAGAAACTGCTGGGATGATAAACCCACCTTCATCCTTCTTGCAGTAGCCCAGTGATGTTTGTTCGCAACTCGTCGAAGATCCTCTCCCATTCATTCCGCGTCTCGGTCCGTTTCTCCAAATGCGATTCATCGTCTCGCGATCGGAATCCCTTCATGTTTTCCAGGAGCCGGGATGCCACATTCTTTTACCCTCTCACCAGCTTGCACCGGTGCGTATTCTCTAGTAACCTGAGCCCGTTGGTAATTTTCGTGGGCTTCATACTCCACAAAGCTCAGTATCCAGTCTTGTTCGAGACAGCGATGTTTCTAGGCTTTCTTTCTCAGCGCTTTACTCAGCTTCTTATCGTTCCCACGAGCAGCACCTTTTGCACCGCTCGACTGGATGCTCCCTGCGCCCGCCGTTCCAGCACAACGTTTTTGTTTTCTTCATCTGACCAAGTGTTGCCCGCGGTCTAAGTGCTCTTGGCATTCCACCGGATGTCCTGGGCATCTAGGAAATATCTGATTGCTTTGATAACTTCATCCATGTCCTCGTCTCCTAATACATCCTCTTCACCGACCCTGGTCATAGGCGTCACCGGAGATGCATAGTCATAATCACGTCTGGCTGCTCCTCCGTTGGGATCCCCTGGAGATATCGCCGTAGTTGATCCTCCCACTGTGCATAATCTCCTCCCATAGAAAATTCATCTGATGCGACCATTGATAACCTCAAACAATTCTTCTGGAAGCCGCTCTGGCCTAAAAGTCGCGCCGGTCTGCTTCACCGACACGTCAGTGTCCTCACCACCAGCAATTTTTCTTTATTCCTTTGGTTTACTGTTTCCCGAGGCCATGGCACCAAATTGTAACTCTCAGCAGGAAGATAACTGGGCTAAAGAACCAAGACTTATCGCAAAGTATCATTCTAGAATAAGGGTACAATAATATTCAAACTTGGATTTACGATTCAGTCTCCCGTATTACACCGCTATCTTTCGTTACTCTCCGGCCCTTTCTCTTTGCCAGTGCAACCCACTGAAGCAGAGAGAAAATCGCGTTATCCAACTGGTCCTATATTGTGACACAATTGTGACACACTGAATTTAATCACTTGATCTTGAGATATCATCATGGTGATTTACTCGAAATCGAAGTGCCTTTTGACCTGTCATCGTGGTCGTTAAGACACGGTTACCAATTCCTCGATTTTACCATTGACTTAATTTGATTTCTTTAGTGTTCCACGGTTGAGGTAAGAAGCCATGCTTATATAATATTTGGATTTTCTTCTATGGTTCATCAGGGATTGTGTTGATTTTCTTCCTTTTGTGGGGTTATTTGAACGCTTTAGGAGACTGCACTTGACCCAGTTCGATACATCTGTAGACTAAGGTTGTTGCCGAATGCTATATCTTCTAGAATTCTCTTGAGCGTCATGTGGTGGGGCCACCTTGAAGAAGTGCTTGCCTTGTTTTCTCATCCCCATTGTGCTACAGTCTTCCAGCTGTTTTAAAAATAGTTGATATACGGGGCAGTTCGTCGTGTTTTGGCTGGTCGCGGTGGAAGCTTATTATTTGGTCCGTATATATTTGTTTCCGACAAACTGATGTCATCAGTGTTCCGTCTTCGGTTTTTCTCAACAATACATCCGAAATATCAGTTTTCTGTCGTTTTGTTTTTCCGTGATGAATTTAATACCGCTGAACGTGGTAGTTCTGTACTTTGTGCGCTTTTGATCTCGAGCCAGTTGATAATCACGATTGCGTCATCTACATATCCGACTCAAGGTTTTGGTTGAATCCTCGCAGTGCGGTGTTTTAAAGCGCTTGGGTTACTGCTTCTGTAAGAGGTTCAGATATCAGTGATCTTATGGATGACTCTTTTGTTCGTTGGTTAGATTTGTCGTCACATTTGAAGTACGTACATGGACATATGCACACGGTTTGTTACCAATGTTCTTTCCGCTAAGTTCAGGTCATTTAGACTAAAGAACACTGTGGCGTTAAACTGAAACGTTATTTCATCTTCGTTCACTTTGATGTCCTTCAGGTTGTAGAACAATTGTTGGGCACTATTGGTGTAGTTTGATTTGCTTTTCAGGGCTTCCTAGTATCTTCCTCATTCCTTGGCCAAACTGTACGTTGGGGATCTTGGAAGCGATACGTTCGGTGTCAGAAGGATACTATCCTCATGTATTTTCAGCAGCACGTAGAATTTAGCAATAGTTGAAGAGTTAGATGTTCTCATCTATTGTTCCTCCTTACTTATTCTTTGCATATTTTGTAATTTTTCCAGGATTTTGTCATTTTTGTTTTTCAGCGTTGCGGTTTGATCTGCGTCGAGTAGGCGAGAGGTAGCAGTAGTATCGTCTAACAATTATTTTGCGTTTTCGGTATGCTCGACTTTGCCCATAACCGCTGTCATTCTTTGGTCGCCGGTACTCCATACTCTAAACCTAAGAAGCCATCGAATGATCATGTACGGCGCATAGCCGAGGTTATTGTTTTTTCGGCTCGGACTTGAATGTTCCACGGAATCCAGATGGATTGAAAGCACGTTCGGGTTCGGTTAAGTACTCCTTTGCTGTTGCAGTTCGAAGGTTGAAATGTTGTCTTTTTATGAGTCCCCGTATCTTTATATATATATATATAGAGAGAGAGAGAGAGAGAGAGAGAGTCCGAAAAGGCCTGAATGCACGTCGTTCGAAGGCAGGTACTGTTGTTTAGCATCCGTGTTTCCTGGTAAAAGTACGATGTCAACTCACTTCGTTATGTGAGCGGCTGTGCAGCTTTTGGTAGAAGGCACCCTTGATTGCATCTGTACTGCGATCTGTCGACGCGTACACGGAGAAGACAAATTCCGTCGATCACAGTAATGACTATCTACTTTGCACAATTATCTAATTCCCGCTGTTCTTAGCTAGTTGTCGCGTGGAATCCAGTAAGGCAATACAACGCCCTCACTGGAGCCCAAACCAGCGCCAGCGATTCCTGAAGCCACGAAGCCAGTACCTACGAAAAGAGGTAGACAAACCCCTAAGGACAGAGTGTTTAGCAGTCCAGTTGAATTGCAAAGTTGGAATCTTAAATGCCAATAATTTGGATGCAAAATTCGATAGTCAAGGCCTCTAGTGCAAATGTTAAACCCGCTTGTTGTCCCGCGTTCGCTCGTTAAGTGTGACCAGTTTAAATCTTCATCGTGACTGAAGAACAGCGGCATCCAGCGATACCGAATTCGAGGAGGCTCGTAGGCTACCCGAGGGAGGGCGCGAAACAAACGGCACGAAGTGTTCTTCAGAAACACTGTCGGTATTACAGTCAACTGTAGACCTTGATGAGTAGAAAAATATTGGGTAGTGAAGAATTATATGATCTCCTAGAAGAACCAACAGTTTCGTCTGGACACGACAATAACCAATGACCCCATTCCGTTGGCGGTGCATGTTCGCTACTGCGCAGTGCCCCCAGCGGACGTTTGCAGTGTTTTATCACAGGAGCACCTGCTAGCCAAAAACTCACTGTGTCCTGGACTACCACTACTTGTCCACTCTCGCTTGTTCAATTTTCTGCCCACATTCACGGCTAACTACTAATTTTGGTCGTCGGTTAGTTAGCCCAAACCCATGGTCGTGTTAAGTGGCATGCGGCTCTCCCTTGAATTCTTTCCGGGACTCAGGTCTAGATTTTCAATTTGATCACCGAAGACCACTTTTTTGTTTTTTGACATAATACACGTTTTTTCTAACCAGTTTAAATCAGATACACCTTGAACTGCCGTCATAATGTTCATATCTCCGGTTGAGTTTTGCGACTAGTACTCATGATACCAACAACCTCCTGGCGTCATCTTGAGCATTCCAGAATATTTGCATTTACATTGATCGGTTACTGTGAAAAAAAGGTACTTTCGTATCGTCAGCTAAGATCATGATGTTGTTCTATGTCCATTTCCTCTGCTGATCTGTCTCAATCATAGACTTCTACTTTTGAGAAGAGACAAGCTCGTTCGATTCCGTTAATGTTGCGACAGCTCCCATGGCGCATCGCGTACGAGTTCCAACAGGATCCAATGCCGATATTAGATACTTGTGTTCAGACCTCACGATGTGCACTCCTTGATGGACTCGGACTGACCTCCTTAGCGAATTCGGCATCTGTTCGTGCTATTCCACCGAACTACGCGACAATATTTGCCATGAAATCTTTGCTGTTGCACATCCCGGTGCTCGTCAGACATTCACAGGATCGATTCATTCAGTTCATTCGTGCGCGGTAAATCATATGATACCTTCCTGTTAAACACATTTTAGCATCCACAATTCACATGCTAATATTTTGTTCAGATACCGAAGTTTGTATCCGAGACCTTTCGTTCACATCAAGACACGTTCATACTACGGTCAATGTGATTTGTGAACTTTGAGGTCTGCCTCCCATGGTTATCGTATTGTCAAATATTACCACTTGCGACATTCCCAGTGTTGCGTAAATTTCAGCACTTGTAATCGAGTAGATTGAACCTCTGGCACCCCAGATCGGCCAGAGTTTCGAATCTCGGATCGGGCGGTTACTATGATGGCAAAAAGCAATTCGCTATCCTCCGACTCATGTTTTTCGGTATCCTTTCCCTATAGTAGGCCTTGGTGGTTGAGGCATTTTCCTTTCACCATACACGCCTCAAGCATGTCATGAAAAAGCTTCTAGTTCCTCATCAACCCGGCTTTATTGATTAGTCATAATAGCATGAAAGGCGCAGGTTCGAATAAGGACGCAACATTCTGACCATCTGATTCTCATTTCAGTTATTCACGTGAGTTTAGTAGCTGATCGACTTCGCTATATTCCATGACAGGTTGGAACCAAACCCCCTAAAAACGCGTCCTCAACGACAGCGTCATTTTACCTCTCGTCTTTTAGTCGACCCACGGTCAGTCAAGACTACGCGCAATTTAAGGGGGCTGCTTAAGACATATCTCTTGCCCCATTTGCGGTCGCGCCGTAGACATCTTATAATCCACGTATGAATTGGTAGATACGGTTACAATTGACAGCAGAACCTTCACTGGCTGTTGTTGTTGCTGTGATGATGGTTAATATGATATGAGACCAGTTTCAGTTAATGGTCAGTCTCAGGCTCCTTACCACCGGTTTATTGATGTCACCCTGGAACGACAAGTTACAAGATAACTCTGACTTTCTGCGCGATTTTGTTAAAGATCCTAGAGACAAATAGAATCTGAAAATCTCAGAGTCAAGAATTTTAATCCCATTTTCATCATTGATTACATTGTTGTTAATTGAAAGATGCTGGATTCTACGATAGGCTAGCGGTAAAATATTCCTCGAATCCGTCGCTTCCATCTACATCATCATTGATGGGATATTTTCAAGAATGCTGATTGGAAACGGCTGGTAAGCCACAGAAATCTGTGAACAGTCCAAATACAACCACACACGCATCCACAGCCTCGGTGATACTATGGCTTGGAGGCAGCTTCAGTGCGTCCGCATGCCGGTAAACCCATTTAATGTAAACGTATGAATTAAACCGCGGTTTGCTAGTGTGCGCTCAGTTGTGATGTCTTCACGTATGCTAGTTGACTGAGATCAACAGGTTGACCACAAAATCGCACCCATGATCATATCCCACCTTATTATCGAATAGTTAATGTCAGTAGGCCCAGTGTAGTTGGCTGGAACATCAGGAGAACCTATAAGTCAAGTCGAGTGAACATCGAGGATTGATAAACGATGCAATCTATTCAACGATCTGATGAAATTATATGCCCGTACACGCAAGTAACCTCCCCTGTCCTGCAGTTCATTTTCTGCTGGGTTTATCGTCAATCGGAATCTGGTCGGTGATGTCTCCAGTTCACGTGATGTTTCAATAAACCATATTGGACCTATCAACATTAACTACTCGATAATAAGATGGGATATGATCATGGGTGCGATTTTGTGGTCAACCTGTTGATCTCAGTCAACTAGCATACGGGAAGACATCACAACTGAGCGCACACTAGCAAACCGCGGTTTAATTCATACGTTTACATTAAATGGGTTTACCGGCATGCGGACGCACTGAAGCTGCCTCCAAGCCATAGTATCACCGAGGCTGTGGATGCGTGTGTGGTTGTATTTGGACTGTTCACAGATTTCTGTGGCTTACCAGCCGTTTCCAATCAGCATTCTTGAAAATATCCCATCAATGATGATGTAGATGGAAGCGACGGATTCGAGGAATATTTTACCGCTAGCCTATCGTAGAATCCAGCATCTTTTAACCACCAGTAGCACCCCAGTAGTAGACATGAGGTTTTTGAGCCTTCTCACTGAAGTCCGGTGACAGTGGTTTCATGATTCACCTTGGGGCACGTTTCTTTGTAGGGTGCTTGGTTATGGATTTTGTCGAAACCCTAGTTTGCTTTACTTTATGTATTTGAATTAATTTGTCATTTGTATTGGTTTCACGTGCCCTAAGATGACGACTTCATATCTTCATAGATACAAAGTATAAAGACCGCCCAGACCACGTAATGTTAGAATAGGTAGTTCCTTTAATCAATCCACCAAATCGGTGTAAAATATCAGTTTGCAAGACGACTGCGAGTAATCTTCCCATTTCTGACCACTTTAATAAATGTCGAGACAATAGAATATTCCGTCTGCGTCTTGTTTTGCGGCTACTATTGAGCGCGTAGTCATCGTAGTGGGAACTGGGATCAGTCTTGCATAATTGACTTAATAATCTTTATTCTCGATATGCAGAAAGGAAATCAGCTTCAGCCGGTTCTAATGGTGTTTCTGAATCAGGCTTTCGATGAATGTGACCTCGTAATTTAAATCCTTCTCATTCGAACAGTCAGTTGCTTCACTAGACGATGAAAATTGTTTACGTCGTTCGCGTCCTGCAATTAGCATGAAGCTGAGATTTCAAACTGATCTTTTCCAGGTAACCTGTTGTCCCCTAACCGTTCATTGCAGTCCAACACTTTTCTCAAAGAACGCAATAATTTGGTTACCAACAGCGTTCTGATCTAATTGGTGCCGACGTCGTTTTTGTCTATAACGGTAACCCTGATATTGGTTTGTTTGAATCGGTTTTCTTTCAAGGGACAGTATGCCAATGAGTAGGGCTTTTCAGTTTCGCAGACAAATTTTGATTTGCTCTTTGCTAGTATGCTCAAATATTCAGTCCCATCTCAGAGGGCTAGTCGCAGTGATTTACTGGTTTTGACAGCCAGCTGAAATAAAAGCTGTTCTTTGCTTTAGTTTCAGGTTGTCATCGTACTGTCCGAAAACTGCTTTACAACTAAACTAACGTCGGTTTATAATGGTAATAATTTGAAAGGAAAAGTTGTCCTACAAACTGGTTGTATCAGGTCTTTTCGCACCGCTTAACTGAAGAGACCGCTTCGCGTGAAGGGAATATGTGCTGCTTATGTCTCAACACGGCGAAACACTTTTTCTCCTGTTGGCTGTGTGCGAGAATGTCCTCACTGAATTGAGGTACTTCTATAGAAAATCGTCAACCATACAATCGTTCACCACCAATTTACCTCTTCTTTTGTTGCAGAGCCTCCCTAAATTCTTCCGCTTCCGATTCGCGTGAATTGCCTGAAGTCGATATGGGTAAGTTTTTTTTATTCCTCTGGCACTCGCGTTATTGTTGCTTTAACAGCTTTGGGGCAGGTTTTACTTAACTTGACGGAGGACACTTTCTGTATCTTGGTAACGCCCTTATAGCAATACCTACAAACCGTTCCAATTTGTGTTATAGTTAAACTTGTGCGAGGGATTGGTGTACATAGCAAATATTTTTTCTTTCATGCAGCGTCCGGAAAGTAACACTGCTCATAATCCACTTTCCATCGAGAACCTTGAAGCAGACCGCGATCCACGTTGGTTGTTTGTGATTAGGGGCGTATGTGCGAGTCTGTTACACACCCATGCTGACACCGGGATATATGGATCGGGTTCGGCACAACCATTTGGTACTTGAGACCCTGATTTGTCGATAAGAAGTCGTGATCAGACTTAGGCTTAAATACTGGGTAGTTCGTCGACCCCACTGGGGCACGAGCCACGTGTGTAGATGCAGTAGACTTGTTGTTTTGGTCAGTGGGCTAGGATTTTATTGGTACCAGGACGATGACCGGGCGGTTTCAGTTATGCTGATAGGGGAAGGAAAATAAGTCTCCCGAACCGTGGATTCATTTCATAAACTTAAGACTGACCCTGTATAATTCTTTTATTTACGAGACTTGTAGTGAAAGAAAACAAAAAGGGAACGGCTTTGCCCGAAAAACAAATCGAGACTGCTCATTTGCGTTCGAGAATTAAAGACAGTGCCCGAAGCATTGAGGGTGCTCGAAGGCCAACTGTATTCAACCACATTGGATGAGCGCTGCCGAGTTGTTGGAATTTAGCAGTCGTCCCCTGACCGGGATAACAGCTTTGCATTTTTTACGATCATTCCAGCGGGTTTTTTACTTGTAGTTGCCCGTGGTCCACCTTTTCATGTTCATTTAGCGCTTTCTATACCAGCCTAAATGATACAAATTCGCGCTGCATCTGGTTTCGGTTTCAATAATGTTTGATGAGTCCTACCTTCATGGCTGGGGTCCGAGGTGAGAACTACCTTGTTATAGATGCTGGAGGATATGGCTCGAATGTTACACTGCCTATCTGTTGACCTCTTGTTCCCTAAATACTGAAACGCGAAGTCCAGTCGTGACGGTACCAAATCTTACGTGATAAAAAAAAGTGATAAAAGTCAATTGCTTTTTGTCATCACTGTCTTAGCTATTCATCGCGATTGCCACAGAACTGGTAACATTTTCCAGTGTTACTGTTTCTAGTGAGCAAATAATCGAAAGATCTTGCCGTAAATGCGGATGTGTTTGGGACAAAATTCAAGTAAGACTCAAGCAGGACGATTGCAGGTTGTTGGGGAAACGAAAAGAGATAGTGTTCCAGAGCTTTGCGGTCCGACGAACAAAAATAAACCAAAATAAAGAAGTTTGACGTCTGGTGATGAAGACTTGATTGGATGACTGGACCGCCGAGTAAGAGAACAACGAAAGTCACGGGAATGGAAACTGATGAAGGCAATCCGCAAAAGCAGAAACCAAAAGTATAGCGATTGATAAGAGAAAATGAAGCAACCGCCTGGTGATGAGCAAGTGACTGCAGATTTGAGGTTAGGTAGGGTCATTGGTCAACCAAATGACTTTCCATTTCACCTTATCAAGAAAAGAAAGAACGATATACGAAGCTCCACCCCACGCAGGATTGCAGTACTCGATTTTGGGGTGGATTTCAACTTTATGTAAAAGAAGGTAGGGAATTGTAAAAAATATCTCGTGCGGAATAGTAAAACAACTTTGCGCACAGCTCGAGAGGCAGGTGTCAACACGGAGGGTGACCAACAGAGGAAAAAAATTATGGACTAGACAAATAATGGAAGTGAATCAGTGAGTGAAAAGAAGTCGAGTCAGAAGTTAACCACGGAGAAAAAGATGTTGGAGTGAAACAGAAGGGAGGGAAGTCTTGTAAGGATTGAGACAGGCACGTTTGGTAGAGCCCTAAGGAGATCGGAAGCGAGTGATGTATTAGTGATGTATTAGTGCAATCATAATCCATGTTGGTAGTGGCTTGACGAGCACTTGATAAGAAGAGAGAGAGCAGTAGAAAGTGGCATCGTCGGAAAAACGGTGAAAAACGTTGGGGGTTGATGTAGGGAGATCATTCATAGACAGACCAAAAAGGATGAGCGATAATGTGGGTCCCTGGGGAATATCCTGATTCTCAGAGATTGTTTGAGAGAGAATATTATTAACTCTGAGGAGGAAACATGACATTCACGATAAGAGAGCCGAATGGAGCCCGAACGAAGACAATTTCGGTAGCAGAGCTTCGTTTCAGACTCGATTAAAGACCCTGCCGATGTCCAGCGAGACCAGATGAGTTTCTCCATGGTACTCGAGTGTAGCCGACCAGGAATGTGAAATGACACCTAGTAGGTCGTCTGTAGGACGATGCGATGGAAGTCTGTATTGGCGATCACTCACCAAACCTTCGCGTTCGAGTAACAGATGCAGTAGGGCGTAGACATCAGTTTCAAGGACTTTCGAAATCGCATTTACGGTTGATGCGACGATAGTTGTTGGGGTCATAAGAATCTCACGGTTTTGGGATGGGAGAATTAGGGGCTTTGTCTCGTGAGGAGGGATAAGTTCTTTGGCTAAGAGAGAAAAGAAATAGACGGCGTATTATAGGGGACAGCTGTGGAGCACATTTTTAGAATGCTGGCTGGGATGCCGTCCGAACCGGAAGGTTTAGAAACGTTCATATTATAAAGTACTTGACTGATTTTTCTGGCAGTTGTACCCGGAAGAAAGACATGGCTAGAAATAGAGGAAAATGAATATGTAGGACTGAGAGAGATGGAGCTTGAGGCAAACTGGGAAGCATAATCTTCGGCCTTGTCCAGAAGGCCACAGATCTGAAAGCCGGAAGAATTGTGAATGAAAGGAAAGTTGGAAGTTCTAAAATTGTGAGATGTCGCCTTCGTAAAGGATAAAGATGACCGACTACCGGTGGCGGGTGGGGCTAATCGCTCAGCTTTGTGACGTACGAAGCTATCTTTAGCCTTCTCTGTGGCGAGCGAGTATTTGTTCTTATTCTGCACAAGTCGATTACACAGTTCTCGGCCGACGGTACGCAGGGTTTTTCAAACGAACGGCACGGTTGAAGGCGTGGTTAAACTACTCAGCGGATCGTGGTTTTCAGGGTTTGAGAAATATGAGACGTAAAGATCCACACGTTTAAGAAAAGTCTCATTTAAAGTATAAATAGACAGAAACATCAGATGAAAAGTAACAGTGGTCCCAAGGGTAACGAGCCAGAAAGGCACAAAGTCCATTCCAGTCGATAGCACCAAAAGGTGTGTCTAGTGTTGGATACCGGGACGAATTGAGAAAAGAGTGGAAAATAAGATGAGACAATAGTCCAATGAGTCCAACAGAGACAATGAAGTAATATTAAAGAAAGGTGAAAGAATGGATGTAAGAATGAAGTCAAGAGCTTGTATTTGGCCCCCAAGACGATCGGGAATGCGTGTCCGGAAGACAACCAGTTGACAGAAGTTGCTGATTATAGCGTGCTTCCAGGTCCTAACGGAACATATACACATCCAGGCACTACTCAGATTCAGTGTTTGTTTCAGCGGCATTCCGCTCTCGATTCTAAGTTTGGTTTATCTCAACTGACAGATAAATGACAGCGAATCACAACCATGGTTCTTTCATGAACTATTCAGCAAACATTCTGGTGATGCACGCTAGTTTGAAATGTAGAAGTACAGAGAAACTTGGGCAGGACAGCTCCGGGAGCACCTACCGCGAATGTGGCTCACCGTCGAGAGAGCATATGCCACATGATGGTGCTGTTGGAATTCAGTTTATCATACCTTCAGCTGTGCAGGGTTGGATTAAGGACGATCTGTGCCGTTCGGGAGTGTTCATTTTGAAGGAGAAAGTATCTGGTAAGCTATTGGGGTGCAGCAACCTGAATTGTTTATGCATTCCATTACTGAAGTAGCGAATGTGGAAAGGAGTTTAGGATGGGTCCAGTGGTTCGAGTACGATGGGGAGTGTTTGACCAGGGAAAAGCAGAAGAACTGGGCAAGTCACTTCTACGAACCTGTAAATTTCCCAGGGAAAGAACACTTTTGAGATGAGAGTCTTCATGGGAAACGGAGTCTTATGAAATCTCCATGGTTTCCGATGTCTTTGGATTTTAATCCTATGGAAAATTGGGTTTATTTGCAAAGAAAGATTTCGCCAGCTGTTTTTTTCTGAGAATCGTCCGGACGGTGAACTGGGATGAAGTACGACAAGCATTTATCCATCGACTGGTCATCATCATCATCGTCGTTCAGCGTTAAACAGCAAGGCAAGCCTCACTGGCCGCTGCCTTTCCCCAGAGTTACACGTTCATATAAAAAGAGTGAATGTCCAATGGGCACAGGGAGTGGACCTACACAGGCGGGAAAAGATGAGATACTGCTGCAGCCAACACATGGAACGCAGTCTAACTGTACAAACGCACGTGTTTTCAATCATTCTGATTCGATAGAAAATGACAGCACGATCACCACTGTTCACGGTTCACTGTCATATCCTTCAGTGTCTCCGGCCAGCAAGTCGACGAGGCTTTCGGACCCCAACCACGAAGGCGTGAGACACCTACTTTACCTAACTTCGCTCTACATTTTCTCATTCCACGTTGCCACGTCATCTGTTGGCCTCCACATGGCTTCTTCCATTCCTTAGGAGAAACACAAAATAGGGCACGATATGGTAGACGAGTGTATGTCATACGCAACGCATGAACCAACCAACCAGCGTAATCTACTAAGTTTCATAAGCTGAGATAAGATATTATGAGAACCGGGACCTAGTATTAGATTCCTGACTTCTACATTTCTCACCCGGTCACTCCATCCAATCCTAGCCATACTACGTGGGCATCGGTGGTCGAAAATCTCTAACCGACGAATATCTCACACCAATATCGCGTCTCGCAACCGTACAACAGTACTGAGCGCACTGCGGCACAGTACACAGGACCTTTCAGCTTCGGTGAAATATAAGGCCGACTCCACAAGTGCTTCAACCCAGCGTAAGCTGCCCGAGCCTTCGATATACGCGTGTTTACCTCCACTGATGAGTTATCATCGTTCCATACGCAGCTACTAGGGTAAATGGAACGGTTCATACTCGTTAATTCCTCGCTATCCAGTACCAATTTCGGCACTACTGTCTCCCAGTCCTGTAACAGTACTTTGCACTTTGAAGGTGGAAAGCACATGCCAAACCGAACAACCAACCTCGAGACTCTATCTAGTGCGTGTTGTGTATGGTCTGCTGATTCGAACAGGCACATAACGTCGTCTGCGTAATCTACGTCTCAGTTTCTCACCATTGCTCAGTTCAACCCCTACATTCTAAAGACCTAAAGCATCTTCCACCACCTCGTCCATGGCGAAGTTAGAACAGAAATGGATAGGTGGGAACTATTATTTTCATGTTTATTTCTGGAAACTTTGCGGACGTTTACTTCTTGATGCGAGTGGTCGATATTTCCGCTTAACCACCACCATAATTGTTGAAATATTAGCTTGGTGTTCCGAGGGTGCGTCCACTACACGGTTAAAGATAAAAATCGTGATTCAGCTCAGTTCGAGTGTGTCATTTTAAGTGTCTATTGTGTAGAGTCCTCAGTAACGCTGTTATTGAGTAATAGCGTCTCAAAAGCCTCTACTGAGTTCCTATGCAAAACTTTCTGGTGTTTCTACTAAGGTTTCAAGAATATAGCGAACGCCTGGCACCGTACACCGGGGTTGACTGGTCTATACTAATCAGTCTAACGGGACCTACACTTCGGATGGAGTACTGGCATTGATCTGTATTTGTTCACTTCTAGACATATTGAAAGGTTAACTGTGGCCGACTAAACCGCTTCCTAGTGTCCTGTCGAACGCTCCGGTCGACGAAGTGAGGCACCGACCTCCCCTAAATTTGCTGCTACGACATCTACTGACTTCCGCGTGGCTTCTTGCATTCCGAGGGAGGATCGGAAAATAGGACAGTACGGCAGATGTAT
>LUCM01008474.1:45282-61916 GCA_008360955.1 Fasciolopsis buskii
TATATATATATATATATATATATACAGCGCCAAAGGTGCTTCTCGATGATGGGGTCTGATTGTTGTGCATCTTTTGACAAATATTTATCAAACTTTTATCATGTGATTTGGGAGAGCTGCTGTCAGCGCCACAAGCTGTTCGATATTGTGTAATTACAGGGTATGACTTTGACTTTGACGCCCAAACAGCATATGCCGTGCACTTGAGACCGCTGGCATTCAAGCCATGATACAGTCACCTGTGTGCTTCCATATTAACGATACTCCGAGCTCGTAACATTAACTCAGTTCAGAAATGATAAGTTTAAATAAATATATCTGGCAGTATACTGGGTTGTATAAACTAGTTATATCCGTGCGCTCCATTTTCGAAGTTTGGAATGGCGTTAGGAAATTTGAAGTGAATCCATCAATGTCAGCGCGATGCAGATTACCAATCTTCTTCGTGGAGCTCGTGACGAAGTAAATTATCAGAAAAGGGAGATAAGTTAATTGTTTAACCGCTAAATCAAACAGCTGATCGCCATAGCGATAAAGTACGTCCGCACTCAGCGAAAATCCTTAGGTAGGTACGTGGAGAAAGAAACCTCTTCCACGTTCTAAGCCCCCGCATTTAGCACCACTCGACGACAAGTAAGGCTGTTCGAAAAGATAGATTATGCTGGCTAGAATCTAACAACGTTTTTCCGGTTTCCAATGGTCCGTATGATTTGTGATGATATCTTGACGAATGTCTAAGACTTTCTCGAATGCATATTGGCGGGCTTCATGGCTGCTAGCTTTGGTGTATGCTTACCCGGAACTCCTCTTTCTAGCTTTTCGGGCACCCTGTTTCCCAAAAAGAAAGTGTCACCAGCAGCCAGATGTTTGAGCCAACTTTGGATGATCTGACAACATTTCCCGTCGAGTTATGCTCGCTGCTGAGCGTCTGACCAATGTTCCCATTCCTCCCTCAAGATAGTCTCCTGTCCCCTTAGAGGATGAAATTGCAATTGTCGTGCATCTGATTTTAGGGAAGCCAGGTAACAGTTGGAAGATATACCCAAAGTTTAGGCTTTTTTCAATATACAACAAAACAATAGGTGCCAAAAAACTGCAGAAAAGTGTTTAGGAAAGACTTCAGATGAAGAAGTACAAACGGAACTTGAATATATCATTCTTTCTCACGGATGAATGGGATTGATGATCGCTTATTTTCAAAAGAATTGTTCCAACTTATGTTTCGCAAGTTGTATGGATGAACACGTTATTGTGTCTCTACTGAGGGTTGTATGTCAGATTCGTTGATATGCGTAGCTGAAATTGATACAGAATGGGATGGGGTGACAATAGAATCCAGATCTTCAGAATTGACACGAACAATGCTTGGTATTTGTTAATGTTCGATATTGGAAGCCGATGCTTCGCTTGTTTCGGAGTGATAACCCACTGATGGCCCTAAAATTTACCACTAGGTGCCAAATGGTGTATCGACAGGGTGTCCTGCCGTTCATCAGGAAACCATACATGAGCGTATTTCGGATTACACTCAAGCAACTACACCTCGTTAACCAAAGGATCATACTTCGTTGATTTTACAGAACGGCGCATTAGGACAGGTCCTGGACTGTTCAACTAGGTAGGCAGTGATACTCCCTATGCAGATTTCATATTGCCAGAAAACAGTCGTTTGCGAGGAGTTTGTAGATATGCACAGCAACGACCGGATGGAGTGGATGGCGTAGGGAAGGACAGTCTCAGTGTGTAGGAAATCCATTTTTCAACTGAACTGCCGAAACGATAGTCCTGCTATGGGTTCCGTTGAGCCCCTAATTCTGTATGTTCGACTGAGGATTGTAGGATATCTTTCTCCTGGAGGCAGTGCCATTGCTATGGAAAACGTTTTCCAATACCTCAAACATGAAAGAAGAATCTATCAGAACCGACGTAAGAGGGCATGCCGGAAATCGGAAACAGATTAGTCAGACAATCGAATAACTGTAGTAGCTCTTAGATCAAGGCAAGCATACGCAAAATGAACCTGGAATACTCATCTGCGATTGTCAACGAATATCGGTTTTGGGATGACGACAGCAGCGGCTCTTTAGAGTCAGTATTCAGCTTTTCAAACGGAGCGGTGGCTTTGATGAGATTCCCGGTAGACAGTATAAAATTTTTGCTTCTCACAAGGTGAAGCAAGCGGACAACATCCGGATGGTGCAAGGAGTTGTGTAGTTCTTTCGGTGACTCCAGAGACGTAGTCACCGAATAGAGGCTTCGGGATAGTGCATCTGCCACCAAATTATCATGACAATTCGGTTCTCCATTTCTAATCTGTGTCGTTTTTTTATTTTTCTATGTTGTTCAAAGCAACGGGCTTTTAATCCGTAACAAGCCTGAAGTGCCCTGCAGACGGTATCTCCATTTCCGTAGAGCTTCAGCGATAGTGTTAGTCTCTTTCTTTACGAAGTAGTGATGTCTTTCACTTTTCGATAATGTTCTGGAGAAGAATGCTACTGATCGACGGTTCTGTAAGATAGTAGAAATATCTACGTCTGATACGTCGGTTTCTACGACCAGTGATATTTCTTGGTCAATAGTGGTGACAACCGTACTTTCAAGCCCATTTTTGAGGGCTTCGAAAGATGCCATAATGTTAGGAAAATGCGCTATTATAAACCAACGGATGAACTATGTTCAAAGAGTTGGGTATCCGGTTGGAGCAAATGACAATAACCCGATAGCTGGTCTTTGGGATTTCTCGTAATGGTGGTGATCTCTTGGGGTCAGGCTTCGTCAATCCGTGAGTGACTTCATAATCCAGGATTTTGTGTTCTTTGAAACCGATGATACACTCATCTTCGTTCAATGTGAGCTCGTGTTTCTCCGCTGCGTTAAGGAAATTGACCAAATCTTAATTGTGATCTTCCTTTAGTATTCCACTTACGGTGATGTTTTCGGTATATGCAAAGGTGCTCGTTAGGTTTTCGTCGTGAACGATTTTGTCAATGACACACTGAAAGCAGTCAATACCATTTTCCACTCCAAATAGCATCCTACAAATTGGTATAGTTTACCGCAGGCTCTGTAGATAGTGTATAGGCTATCTCGTTTTGCTATGGCGATTCGGTAATACGCGCCTGGCAAATGGTATACCGTGATATTCTGGATGATATTTCATCTATCCTTGGGAATGGACAGGCGTCGAGCAGCGTAGTTTGACTGTAATCACCAACCGTGTTTTTTGTCATTCGTTGATCGTTACGAAGATTTAGGCTTGCCGGAACGAGATTGACGTTTCGATGATCCCCTATTTAAAGAGTTTTTGGATTTTTGATTGATTGAATTTCCCGTCATCGATTGTATAAATGTACTATTTTGTTGCAATAGGTTTGCGATTAGGCATTACATTCTTAAAAAGTGGTAGCGGTTCCATGACTAAGGGAGTCACCTCACAAAAAGAGTGAGAGTCGATTCGGCGCTATTAAACGAAATTAAAATTAATTTGCGTAGTTTCAAAACGTTATGTCCCAATAATGTCATCACACAAACGTGGAGGTACATAAAGCCTGTAATTGTTGTATACGCCTTTTCTTAGTCTGATGTTAACGTGACAGTGGTCGTTCTTTTGACTAATTAGACTTTAGAAGCCATAGATTTTGCATTGGACGATTTTGCAACCTTCAGGCGGTAGCGCAGCACAACAGATTCTACGACATAACTTTCGGAATTTCCCGTATCTATCAGATTTTTCAAAGGGTGTTGTCCATGATGACGCCCACTACTGTTTTAGAAAGACAAGCCGGAGTGGATGTGGCGACTGTGCTCGAGAACGCAGATGTCATGGCAGAAGTTCTACTTTCCTTGGGGGGTGATCTGCAAACGCCTCTGGAGTCTCCCTTTTTTCCACAGTTGCTACAAGCTGCATCCTTAACCTGTCTCTTGCAACTAGGTGTTTGTCGTTCCCACGGAAGTAATACTTGGTTTTTACCGCCGCTGACGTTGTTTCCGCAGTTTCTTTACTCTCTTTGTTACAGTCAGAAAAATGATTTTCAGTTGATTTCGATGTGTTTCCGAGCAAAGCTGTACATAGGATCGGTGGTGCCAGGAATGTTTGAGACTGTTGTTGCGCTGTTTCGAAATAATGGGCTATTTCTGGAGCACTTTGTGGATTTGATTATTTGTTTTCAAGGAATCGGTGACGTGCAATGTTAGACCGAATTCCACTGATCAAGGCATCGTGCATAGGATTACTTTCATCTTGCTCAGCCCTCACGATGCTGCCACTCATTGATGGGTGTGCCCCAGAAATTCATTTCACTCATCGAATCTCCGTGTTCGAACAGCCGGAGCCGACTTCGGCTTTACGACCGTGTTTCATTCGAGTTCACCACGAGAAGTGTTGTCCGTTAGGGTTGCCCCCTTTCACCTTTACTCTTTAACTTTGAGACGCTTATCGAGATAGTCTTATCCTCATGTAACAATAGTGCCACGATATTTGCTCAGACAGGAAATTGCCTGACCTAGAACATACGGACGACGTTGTACTACTGGGTGGATATTTAAGTAAGTTGCACGTTTTTTCCCACAGTATTGTTCTGCTTGGGATACGTTTATCACCTAGGAGGCGTAGAATACCATTGCAGGACTGGATTAGCTCAGATCCGAATTTTGTTGTTACAGAGTAACAATTGGGTGAGGTGGATAGTTGTAGTTGCTTGGGTATTTCTATCTCACTTCATGATCGTATATCGGAAGGACGGTATTCACACATACAGAAGGCCTGATTGGCATTTGCTAATTCGATGCATCTGTAGTGTCGTTAAGATACCCGGTTATCGATGAAAGGTAAAGCGTACGTAGCACCAGTGAGATCGGTGTTGTTCTGCGGGTCGGAAATAGCCATTAGCAGTAAAATATGCGTGAAGGCTTTTGGTGTTTGAACACCGTTGACTTCGTGATATTAGTAGAATATGGTGGGAGAATTTCGTGAGTAACTCAGACATTAGGCGTAAGATATTGGTTCCTAAGGTTCAATCTTCAGAGCAGGCACTAAACCACAATGTCTACAGAACGACCACCTTGTTGTACCCTGTTCTCCCGGACAGAAAATGGTTATGAGATGGTTCGAGGTGGCCAGTCGATGACATGAAGACATTAAACGGTGGACTGCCTCGTGTAGGTGCACTTAGACTATTTATGAGATCTCCCGAAGCGATCGTTGGAGGCAGTAGGTGATGTTGCTCCGTGCTGCAGTCTTTGTCGTTCTTACATTCGACACCTTTCTTCTGTATAGTTCTCCAACTTACAATTTTCCATCCGTCTTTTGGTGTCCCGCATTATTTTTCTGGCTGAGCAGATGAAGCTGTAAGGTAACAACGACAACCAGTGCACGTTTTTGTGGGGTTAACGGTTTATCAGACTAAAATTTTCGAAATTGCAGATCGAATTTTTGATCCGTTTCTTATTTCGCTATGGCAAGTAGTTAGCGAGGAAGAACTTTATTCGTCGGTTTGACAAACAATTCTTCTGGTGTTCCATTATAATCATCCTATGAACAGCATTCGGTTACATAATCGTGGGTCGCCGGTGAAACGTAATTAGAGAGAAAATCCAGGTTTCCCGAATCGTCAGCTACGTACCATATTTACAAAACGAGTGGTGCTAAATTTTCGAGGATGTTGCTGAATTCGGATTAACATCCAATCTTTTGAGAATAAATTGTCCTGCGCTTGAGAAGTCATTCGACAGAAGATATACGTTCAAAGCCTCGGCTTTTTCATTATACAAAAACTGTTGGGGTTGAAAATAAAAAAGGAAAAGAAAAAACGGGATTAGGAAAATGTCAGATGAGCATATTTAAACGGAACTCGAACATAGTAGTTGAAAACTAATCAACTCTTTGCTTTTCGCATCTATTCGAATTTCTCGTGGTTCTGTCGTCGGAGTTTATTACCCAGATTCATTTACGAAATGCGAATCCTGTCTAAAGGTAGTAAGACTTGATTTCTACTCGGAAACATCGATTTGTGTCACCTAGTCCGTAATCCTACTTGGCTGAAGATGAAGCTTATATTTGTAACAAGCGATTACAAATATGGGAACTGTATTCTTTTTATTTGTATCACGTAAAACGAGTGGTAACTGACTCAACAATCGATGCACAAGGCCTACAGTCCTTGCTGCCGACGCAGCAGGGGCAACTAGTGATGCATACACACGCCTGCTTTCAACCACACGTCTACTCTACGGATTCACGTGATTACAAAAGAAACATTTTCACGTCGATTGATTGTTCGGATGAAAGTTACAGATTAATCGGTTTTTTGTATGACGGCCGGGTTGCCAAATATTCATACTTGGAAGATCTTGATCCTCCTCACGACTTGTTGGTCAGTTCAAATGTGAGGGCGAATGTAGCTACAGTGGCCGAAATACGTTTGGCCGTTGTGCTTGCCTTAGGTCCGAATTTCTCCCCATTCGGTTCTCTTTCAATTGTCCTTTTAATGGCATATGTTGCTATGTTTCGGTTATCTAGAACGCTTTGTTGGCCGAACCGTAGGCTATGCAGTGGACAAGCATCGTACATCCGGAATCAGCGGGAAGGGACGGGCCTGTCTGGAGTGAAGTAACCGTTGGTACACCAATTAGGAATCAGAAACATCAGTGGACCCAATGAAATACTCGCATACGATGGGTTCATTTCCCCTATTGTAAGAGCATTCGTCTCTAAAATCACATCTACGAACGAATTGAGTCAGCCAATAGCACCACGCTGGCTGACCCATTAATGTTATGTTGAGTAATTCTCGATTATCCTATTGACCAGGTAAACTTTGTTTTGCACTGATAAACAACACAGTGACCAATTGGAAGTCTTGTGACTGTCCCTGCTTTTTTAATCGTGGAATGATCAAGATGGAACTGAGATAACTGACCAAGCGAGCTAAAGATTGGGATCTTTCCACTTTGCAAATGTCCTTACATTCATTAGGTTTGATCCGTCGTTTCATACGGTCCGCTTGTTTTACTGTCAGTCGTCCTAATGCAGCTTAACAGTCGTGTGAATTCATGTGGATGCCATTTATCACGTCGGAAACACGACAACTTATCTGGTAATGCACTTTGTTAGCTTCGAAGTCCGTACAATCCTTTGTCCGGCATTTTTACTTTTCTGAAGCTGCCTGTTCAAATGCAAACGAGCGGCTTTTGATGCGCTTCTCATCTTTTTACTCTCATTTCCATTTCATATCTTGAGTTTGAGAAGTGGTAGATTTTTCTGCAGTAGTGTTTTATCTGGCGCACACATCACTTTCCTTCGCTCGCACTGATTGATCGAATGACTCCAGTATAATTGCAACCGTGAGGATCGGGTTGCATCAAAAACTCGTATCACTGATTGTGCTCATTCCCTTAAATATTTCGTCATTATTCAATGTATTTTACTGCTACTGTTATCACCCTTTGCATTTTTTTCTCTCTGTCCTTACCGAAGAGTCAAGTTCCACGGTTGTTGGTGATGCGAATCTCTCGACAAATCGTCAAGTTATTCTATTTCCTGAATACCAACGTTTTATACGAGTCGGATTGAACCTACTCCTGTGGCCGGCTCTATTATCCACATTATCGGCCAGTAGATTTACGAACTCCGGAAAACGGTACTGGTCCGAGGCATTGTAAGTTGCGCGTCTGCCCCCGAGTTTGTTCTGTGTTCCCCCGGCGTTTGTTCCGTCTCCCTATCTCCAATGCAGTCGAGATTTTATTTTCTCGCCAAACTGAATTTCCCAACCTCTGGCATCGTCGTTTACCTCCCTTGTTCAACACTTCATTGGCATTGCGCAGTCTACCATTTTTATTTTTATTGATTCATGTACACCACCTTTATCTTTTGCAAGCAATCGAATACCTCTGGAAATACTAAATGCAGAGAAACCTGCGAGCAAAATTTTACGACGGATTCCGGCACAATCCAAGTCCAGCATATCGTCAGCTTCATCGTCATCAGAAGAAGAAGAATCAGGCGATCAATCCAGCGATAGTGGTTCATTTAACCCAACGCCCGGGGCTGTCTGGGACCTGAACTCCTCCTCGAATGAGTAAGCCTGGACAATAACACTTTCAGCTGCTTCCCTGTTTTAGATGTTTCTTACTAGCTAGCTTGCCTGTACAAGCAAGCTACTTGGTCGATACGAGTTTCCGACTTTGTACCGGAATTCTACGTTGGCTGTCTCCTGTCAGACACATGGTGGATTATGGGGAATGTTTTTTTTATTTCTACTTTCCAGACAGCATATTTAAAACGAGTTCTGTGAAAGAGGCATTCTCTATAGCCTGTAACGCCCACGTTTCTTTGAAAAGTTACAAAACCGTATCGCTGCAACTTGGGTAGGTAGACAGAGACAAGATCATGCTCGTCAGATGTATGAAATATCTTGCTGTAGTTTGTTCATGGATCTTGTACAGTTAAGATCACGACGAAAACGGAAAACAATGAAGGATAAGAGGAGAAACGAATATTTGTGTATGGTGCACTACATGTGTCAACTTTTCCAGACTCCTCGTCCACGTCATCCATTGTCCACCGTAATCCATGATACTTCTGCCGCTTTTGCGCCTTGTGATTGCTGTTTACGGACTGCTTCGATAGGAAAGCTGACTGCTAATAGTATTATTGGTGGTTTAAATCGGGTCCATTTACCGTGATTTAGCATCATGATCCATGCGAATGAAGTCTACTTTTTATCACATAATGCCTCCAATGCTTACTGACCAGTAGTAAAACTCCCTAGTAAATAAGTCTCAGATCCTGGTTTTACTGCTCATGACGCATTATTTCGTGAGTTTCTAGAGGTACATACATCATTTAGACATAACTGAGATTGGAAAACAGAAATTGGTTTGTTTGTCTCTGTGGCTGAACTGCTTTTTAATGGCATGACTGTAGTGTGAGGAACATGCACGATTCCCCTTAGGGCCCACTGCCCGGGGAGGGGGAACAAGCTACTATGACCCTAAAACTTCAGGTGGTATAGGATCACAAGGTCTCGATAGGTCAAGCGCAGTAACGAGCCGGACGACAGTGAGCTGCCATCTACCTCCAAAGTGATCGGCGGATCTAGGATTCGAACCTCTGATGTTTTTGGTGACAGACGCCACTATCGGTTATTCAACTACTCTACGAGCCATTGTCACCTTTCTCCTGGTTAGCGCACGCTTACGTCGTGATGTTGCCCACATGCCGACACTAACTATACTTGTTGGTATGCTGGCACATCAAAGTTACGTCCAAGTAATGAAATAGCTAAGTGATGAGCATATATGAAGGTGCAGTGTTCTTATTTTTAATTCAATTCAGAACTACTGCTAATTTCTTCGGAAGTTGCACAAGACTGCCTGATGGATGACATCCTCGTCTGGATTGGTATATCCTTCCACTTGACTGTGATGATAAAGGAACTACGTTCACCCGCCACTCAGGACGGGAATGGCAACCAGTGAATTTTGTCGAATTTCCGAGGTTTTAATTGTTTTCGGAAGTTTTTACATACCATGGAAAGTAGTTTAGGCTGACTTGGATGAACTCTGGATACTTTCACTTTGCTTATTATTGTCACTATTCATCTAGGTTCACTTTAGTTTTCCAACCGTTAACTCTGCGCTAGCGTGCTCCGTTTTGGTTTGCTACCTCTCAATACTTAATGATGGCGAAAAATATCGTAAGACCAAAGTCACAGATGGGCGGAAACATTTCGAATACACCGACAACAGTGGCTATATCATTTACCCAAATCATCTCTTTCGAGTTATCTCACTGGGTGGTTTCGCATATCCCACCGCGGCAACCTAACTCTACCTACTAGGGATAGTTCACCGATTTGGAATTACACTCGTCTGCAGGGTTCTGGCTGACCTCCTCGACCATCTTCCAGATATTGCTTTCTACAGAGAGTAGCGTATGCCAAAGAAGTCGATTTATGCGCACGTATCTCTACCGTGTTTCGTTTAGCACAACCTAAAATCAGGTGCAAGCGATATATATATATATATATATGCACACATGTACGCATATATATATATATATATGTATATATGTATAGCAGCAACTTGAACACTCTTTCACGCCACCGTCCACTAGAAGAACCTCACGTCTGGAATCACTATTCAGATAACCACAGATTGGCAACGTTTGTCCATCGGATACTTTCCCCAGGCTACGGTCTAGTAACCTCAGTGTTTTTGTCATTCCAGGCCTAGGGTGGGATAAACGTTTGTAGATGAGGTATTTCACAAACGGACGCACTACCTGTGAATTGTCCAATTCAATCACGTAACTAGGTGGAGTCATGTAAACTTCGTCAGTAACTATGATTTTGGTGATTTAATGTGCTCACTACAAACTAGATTTTCGGTACAAAATTTTAGCCCGAGGCTAAAAAATGATTGCCACATTTAGATGAACGACGGATTAACAAACGTGGGTTGTGTATACATTGATCAGTTACCAATTGCACAACATGGTCTCCTAATCATCACGTGACTATGCGTAGTTAGTTCCGTTCAAAATAATCTTTGTTGCCATTTTTTCAGGCCATCGAGTAGACGAGTGACAAGACGTCAAGGTCGCCCACTCCGTTGTGCTTATGCATTTCGGCCTAGGACCACACGAAATCGTCAGAACGAGTACTCAATCTGTTTGAACATGTTCGAAAACACTGACAAGGCATTTACCATCATACTCCCCTCGTCCGTACGCACAATGTTCGCTTGCGGTTTCCGTGCCCACTTCATATCACGCATCGCGAAATGAAAGTGCACAAAATTTTTACACATCGATGCATATTAGTATCGCGTTAATTTCTTACGATAAAACATACCATTTTTACGTTATACCTCATTCCCCAAAATGTTTTCATCAAACGAGATGATTGGACCTGTCTGCGTCGCGAAAACGAAAGTCGTGCCAACGCTACAAGTAAAAAAACACGGAAAACGGATACGTGAGAAGAGATCAATTAACAACATGACAAGCCTTGCTTATTATGTATTATCACCATGCACATTTTGTAATTTTTGTTGTCTGTTTTCGTCGTCTTTTTGGTAGTCGGAGCGAGGAGGCACAAGTTCTTTTGGGCAGGCCATAAAGCAGTTGCACCACGGACTTCGGTTCTGGGCCACATCTCTCAGCCTCTCCAACCAACAACAATTCTCATTTTTTTGGCTCTAACCAGGAAGTTAACTTTTCCATATCGCCACACCAGGTCTTGGTCTGACCGCCGCGTCGCTTCTTCTCGTCTTGCTCCTTACGCGCAAACACAGCACGGACAAGTGGGCGGTGGGCAGGCATATGCAAAACGTGCTCACACAAGTGTCGCAGGTTCGCAAAAGCCGCTCTGGCATTTGGGATTCGGAATGTGATCCCTTCCCAACACCTCTGTCAGTTGTAATCAGACTCCCGGGGTGCCTAAAGCTATTGACTGTCTCTAGCTACTCACCACAGAGGCGCGGACCCTGTCAGTGTTGAGAATCTTCCTTGCACTTTGAGGGTGCAAAGCACATACCGTACCTGGATACCTCAGTCACCAAGCGGTCCAACGTGTATTATTGACCTGCCCGTGGATTGTCGCTTAGCAAGACAAACACTGGCATATTCCGACTCAAAACTCTGTCCGCTTGCAGGAGTTAAACTCCGCCTTTCAATGGATCGTTAAAACCGTTCTGTTGGTAAATTCGAAAAGAAATGGGGATATAGAGCAACCTTGACGTGCGAGGTATGGCAGTACAGTTGTATGAGGACGGACACATGCTTTCCATGTACTTTTTTCTCAGCAATCAGTCCCGTAGCACAGACTTATCATTTGACAGCTGGTAGTCAATGGAATAACGCAGTCTCGATCTGATCTCACTCGCTGCCTGGCACGGTCGCACTGCATCCGCGCCCGTATATTGACTGCGATTTGTCTAGCACGGCCCATTGTCGTGCAACCATCAATAACCAATGAGACAGTTCTATCAGACTCAGGTCGAGTGTCGATTGACTGTCATTTTTCCATAAGGACAACAGTCAGTTCCCCTTCGGAGAAGATGGATTTTCTTGGACTATCGAACCTCCTACCAGTTCCGCCCTTCCGTCCTTAAACAGCTGAGGAAAGGCCGGTGGAGACCGACATTTTATAATGTCCTTACGCTTTGATTTTCTTTCGGACCGCCGCTTGAGTCCACGGAACGCGTGCCGGAGTAGCTACGGGAGCGGCTGGCGCTGAAGGCCAGCTAAACTTTGCTTTAAAGTTCTCCGCCAAGCATACATGCTGTTTCTGCTGCAAATCATTCTTGATAAGCTACCAATGTTGCTTGTTTTTAAGCACGGGCAATTCAAGCTTTTCAGCCAGAGCGTTGCGGAGAGTTGATAAGCGATTTAGACCAGAACGCTTGTGGCAATCTAGTCGACGAGCGCCCGACGAAACTTAATCTTTACTAACGCTCAATAAGAGCTGCAGGAGGAATGCTCCAGCATGACTGAGTCATGCCATTTGTAGCTAATAGCGAAATGGTCGATTTGGGTCCATCGGTGATTCTGAGAGGGTGGAGCACCGGCGATTGGCATGTGTGAAGCTCGTGCTAGCGAGAAACAATCGATAGTTGGAGCACAAAGCGAACAACCGTTCCCCGTTTTCAGGACGACAGGAATCGAGACCAAAGTGACCTCCCAGAAGCGCCTTACTAAAGGACAGCCGACCTACTCAAGCATTCATGTCCTCTGCTTTGCTGTGCGTAAGAGGTCGTGCAGCTTTTGATAGAACTTGTCCTTGACTGCATTTGGGCTACAATCTGCTGGTGCATACACTGAGACAACGAACAAGTTGCGTCTATCAGAGCGATGGTTTATTTACTTCGCATGAATATCCAGCGCTCACTGCGCATAGCGGGCTGTCGACTGGGATCCAGTCAAGCAGTGCAGTTTCGCCTGTTTATATCAACTGTAGTTTATGCTCAAACTACTGGCAAGGACGTTAATGAAATGTGACGCAATTTGGTTCAATGTTATGCTCCTGGTTCCTCGTTGGTCGTCGACTCAGCCGTCCATCTAATGAGTAGTCACCCATGACTGGCGATGGTCCGTGATGTCTAGAAAACCCATTAGTTCGATGATAAAAAACATCCGTTCTAAATCCCATATACGTTGATGCATCAGAACTATGTGAATCTGTAGAATTTCATCAGACTTTGTTACTATATCGGTATCAACGTGGGTACCGCATGAATAATCCATTCGTTATTTTCTTGGACATTCTAACCGGAAAAATCTGCCTGCCCAGGTTCTTTGCGCAGTCGTTGACATCATAATACAAATTCTGTCAAAATGTTTAGTTACGCAAACCGCGTCAAGATAATCCAATGATTCTGGATCCTGTGGTTTGTCCGAATTAACCCCTCTTTGGTCCGAATTTGACGCTTAAAATAAGTTGGACGAACACATCGTAATTCCATGTATTCATGATATGAATGAAGCTTTTACGAAACATTCCATTAGTAACAGCCCCTATAGGAAAGCAGAGTTAAGCTAACCACATCAGTGAATCTAAATGACTGAAAATCGATGTTGGTCTTCGTTCAGATTGACAGCCCACGTGGATGCCCTAGTACGTCGCGTGTTTCTTTATGACCGAAAATCGATGATCTGATTTTGATTAATATTTTCAAACTGCGTTACAGTTTTCTAAGTTCACGCACGCAAATAATTCCGTCTAGTAATTCGAGAAACCGAGTGGGATGAATTGTACACCCAACAGCAGTTCTCTGTCTTACGAATCTAATAAACTAAGCGATTGTCTAACAGAATTCAGTTTTTCGGAAGTCCTAAATCCTTGTTTGGCTGACCACGCTATAAAAACCGCAGCTGTTCATGTGTTGGGTATTGTGGCCACAATATTTGGTCCGCTGGTGATTACGGGACTAGTCGGAAATTCGATAATCCTTTTCTTGTTAAGCACAGAAATCAGTCGTCCTCGGTGCATGGAAATTTGGGGTGGAACTATGTGTGTTGTGGACATTTGTTTTCTGCTATTTGTTGGTTACATACGCTGTTTACTTCCCAAGTCTCGCGCTTGGTGGGGAATTCAATTCACACCTGTCAATATGAAGGGATACATGATCTGTAAAATAAGCGATATGGTAGAAGACGCGATCGTGGGATTACGCGTAAATCTGTTGCTGTTTTGGATGTTTGAAGAGCTATCCGACTCGTATCAGCTGAACTCTGTCCGGAGGAAAACAAGAGCAATTTTGTTAATCGTCGATGCTATCGTCCTCAGTCTGCTTTTCTCCTTTCCCACGTTCGCTGTAAATGGATTGTGGATCTTTGAGGACTCAATGATTTGTTCGCCAGATCCGTTTTGGCATGCAGAATACTTCAATTTCATCGGACCCCATCATTTGTGGATGGTGATTGGGATGTTTCAAACTATTATCAGTTTTCCCCTGATCTTGGCACTCTGGCTCAGACTGACCACGACTAAACAAGCAACAGACTATTTGGGGCAGCATCCTCGCACGGCAGACATAATCGGTTTGCTTCGGACTAGTATGCTACTCGAGACGTTGGACAGTTGCCGCAATTATCGTGTCGTGCTTTCCTATGCTCTGAGCACATATCCGTTGCGGCTTGTTTCATTTCTATTTAGGAAATATGTGTATAACGTTGTAAACCAAGCCAAAACACAATTCGAAACGCGTCTATTCTACATCTGTGCACTGACTGTGACCGATTTGGGACTGGTATTTGAAGTAGCTGCGAACAGTGTTTCCATTCTTTGGTGGTACTCATTTTTGCCAGAAATCAATCGTGGATTTCACCGTCTTGTTCAGCGCACCCAATTGTGGTGTAAGAAACGTCTGTTTTCTCGCCGTCGTTTAGTGCACGCAGTCAGAGCTGGCATTCCAACTGCACGGTCACAAAAGGGTACCAGATTCTACTTTGAAGAAGCGGCTGCGGAATTCGGTCAGTTTTATGCAAATGTTAAAGAACGTCAACAAACGATTGACTTATTAAAGAAGATACGCAAGCGGTTGCGAGCGAAATTGATGCCGTTAAAGGCTGGACCTAGTCTAGTGTTTGAAGGTCCTGTGGACGATGAGGAAATCCAGCGTACCATCGATGATGTGGACATCGATTTTGATGATACAATTACATCAGAAATAGCTTCTCTGGGAAGTGAGATGGATGCCAAAGATTTGGGATTCGATCCACGCCGAATCAGTGTGGGTTCAATCTATTCGGATGACTTGGACTAGAAGATAACCAACCATAAGCTAATGTGTGTGCTTTGCTGCTTCTTCCCTGCTTTTGACTGATTCTGTTACCCCTATCTAATGACCCACCTCAGTGGACATCTGAGATATCAAAGATTTTCGCGGCCTGGTACTCTCTAACTAAGTAAATCAATAGAGATATCGAACTGGAAGTCAAATCATACGGACCCACAGCCACAAATCTGAGCTAGTTACGCGGAAACATCTACAAAACCACCTCAGATATTTACATACTTGAAGTGGAAACAGGGACCCATAGATGAAAGGATCAAACCACTTGAACAAACGCTATCCCTCCAGGGTCGAAGGTCGAGTAAGCGATGACCAAGTAGCGAAGCGAGCCTCTAGTTACTATACGAAGTCCGTCGAGGATATCAAAGGACAAGGCCAGTGGCAACCTGCGAATACGTGCGAACAACTCCAACTGTGCACATGCACTGGCGATTTCACCTCGGCAGGTGATGGAAAGTTTGCTATCTAAATGCCAAATTCAGGGGTCGGAACCTCACCAAACCCACCAGCCTGAGCTATGATCAACGCCATTTGTGGAAATTATAGAAATATATGTGCCAATATCTGCAGCTCAGGTTGCATATTGTAGGTCTCAAGATAGATTCACAAAACAAATATGCAGGCTTGGTCTCCCTTTTTCAGCAAGGACGCCGCTTGCTCTGAACAGTTGCAGCGACTGACCACGGGTATGGTTGGTGGGCAGTGTTGGAAGTCATACAATCAACGACCGAGTGATTTGAATCTTCCCTTTTGGACAGAGGGAGACACCAATTTGATTTAACAGATACCTTTAAGACTGCAAACGCTTGTCAAGTCTTAGCTCAGAGGGCTTTTCAGCAGGATGTAGACTCTTGTACATACGACCATAAGAAGTTTGAAAAAACGATCTAATCTGTTGGTCAGGTCATACTGTCTTAGGAACAGGGTCGTAAATATATGGAACTGTCTGCCTGGAGATTCCGTTTAAGCAGGCGTTATACCAAAACAGAAATGCAGTGTGTTCCGAGGTAGGTCAATAAAAGGTAGGGCGTTGGCATGTTTTCGGTTGTACATTCCACCATCCTCGATTGGAACTGCGAGCGCTTGCCACCCCTAATATCTTTCGTCGTCAGTGTGAGATGGGGTATTCTGTTTTATTTCTTTTAGCGAGACCTATTGAACTAGACTTGGAAGCAGTGGTTGCCCAACGGTAGCGCATACCATCGAAGTAGTTCTGGACACTTGAATAATGGAGGCCAAAACCTGTCCTGGGAAGACCCAACTGAATTCGACTTTAGTATTTACTTGTCTCTGCAGAAATTGCGTCACGCGGTGATAAACTGAACTCCACTCTCAAC
>LUCM01008474.1:62084-82144 GCA_008360955.1 Fasciolopsis buskii
AGTGATTTGAATCTTCCCTTTTGGACAGAGGGAGACACCAATTTGATTTAACAGATACCTTTAAGACTGCAAACGCTTGTCAAGTCTTAGCTCAGAGGGCTTTTCAGCAGGATGTAGACTCTTGTACATACGACCATAAGAAGTTTGAAAAAACGATCTAATCTGTTGGTCAGGTCATACTGTCTTAGGAACAGGGTCGTAAATATATGGAACTGTCTGCCTGGAGATTCCGTTTAAGCAGGCGTTATACCAAAACAGAAATGCAGTGTGTTCCGAGGTAGGTCAATAAAAGGTAGGGCGTTGGCATGTTTTCGGTTGTACATTCCACCATCCTCGATTGGAACTGCGAGCGCTTGCCACCCCTAATATCTTTCGTCGTCAGTGTGAGATGGGGTATTCTGTTTTATTTCTTTTAGCGAGACCTATTGAACTAGACTTGGAAGCAGTGGTTGCCCAACGGTAGCGCATACCATCGAAGTAGTTCTGGACACTTGAATAATGGAGGCCAAAACCTGTCCTGGGAAGACCCAACTGAATTCGACTTTAGTATTTACTTGTCTCTGCAGAAATTGCGTCACGCGGTGATAAACTGAACTCCACTCTCAACCGTAATAGGTGCACGATTCACACAATCTTTTTCTCGGAGTTCCAAAGGCACTGTTAACTTCTCCGGGCATTCCTACTGTAGTAGCCCGTTCCCAACTCTAACCGTGAGGGCATCAGGAAGTCGATTTTATTACCCGTCAAACAGAGCTTAGCCTGTTGACTCGGCTCAGAAGTCCACGTCATACCCACAATGGTATTATTTGTCAACTCTGTCCTCTCGATTAACTTGTGCGCAGGTTTCGACACTGGTGGTACAGCTTGGGTCCAGCTATGAGCTACGTAGACTCTCTCTTGAACATAATCATTATTTGCCTTTTTAGGGAGCCGTTTGTATTCGTTCCGCTTGAACCAGTGGTGCTACCACGCGCGTCAATTGGTCGCGGTCAAATATGATTTCCGTGGCTCAGGTGACCAGTCATTGCTGCCTCGAGTAACTGGGCAGCCTATGGGATCCCTCGTGGTTCAAACTTCTCTTATGCCCATATCTAGACGACAAACAGACTCCGCAATTAGGTGCACATGGCTTCTCAAGCCAGTCGGTCTGCCGTGGCTTGGGTAGAAATTAGGACGGTAATCATGTGACTGTAACAGCGCAGTTTCGTGCCATCCGCTGCCGTGACTCGTAACTGGTGCAGTTGACCCAACAGCTACTGGGATCTGATGGCATGCTCGCAAAAAATCAATTTCAGAAAACAAAGTCGTAGCATGAAATGACGCCGTGATGTAGTGCATCTTGGTGTCGGACAACCAACGAAACGTGGAACCACGTTGAGTATATGATAGTCTTGGCCATTACGCTACCGGGCAGGCTCTGAACGGTTTGTTGAACTTCACCACATGATGACGTTGCACCTATCAGTCACTGATTTGCACGGCTACACTCCGCTAGCTCAGAGCGATCGACCCCTACTGATAAATGACTTCTCTGCAGGTAGCATAAGTACGACGAAGGCTTTGGATATGACCTACAGAGCTTGATTACTTAGCACATTTTAGTAGTAGGAGATTGAATATTTTCATGAAATAATTCACCATGTGATATCATCGCTCAACTCACCATAAAGAAAGCATGGAAGCACTGCACAGCTGTTTCATCCTTGTTAGGAATCATCAGCAGTGCATATGGACCGCGCCCGAACAAGGACGAACGATTCTGAGTCGAACGCCTTGGCCATTACGCTATCGGGCAGGCTCTGAACGGTTTGTTGAACTTCACCACGTGATGATGTTTCACTTATCCGTCACTGATTTGTACGGTTACTGTCCGCTAGCTCACAGCGGTGCCAAATAATCAAGCTCTGTAGGTCATCGTGATTTAAAGAACTTTAGGTAATAGGTAGGTGAGCTGGTTCCATAAGTATGCCGAAAATTTGTTTCAGTGAATCAATAGATAATGACCACTGAGAAAACCATTTCCTTATCACATGTCTTGAAGAGGATGGTGAATTGACAAGCGTTTGACAAAAGGATGGATTTAGAATGAGGGAATGAATAAAACTAGGGGGGAAGCAATGAAAGATTTTAGCTTAGATGGAACTAGATAAATGTTGAATTGCATCATTGTTCTCCTCGTTGCCCGACCTAGAGCACTAGGGGATAAATCACAACAGGAACAAGCAAAATATAGAGTGAATTATCATGTTTTCACTGTTCAAGATCGTCTATTCATACCGTATTGCAAATAGCAACATTTAGGAACAGAAACGAATACTAGGTCATTTACAGTCATCACAACAGGTCTCCGAGCTTCTCGTCAGTCACTGCGAAACATACTGTAAATTTTACGGACCAAATTACAAATATTTAAAGAGTAACATTATTTCAATGGTTTTTACTAGTCTTAGTTCTATCGGCCTTCCATAATCGAGCAAATTCAGAGTACTGGGTGAACTCTTGTTATTGCAGAATTTACTGTTGTGTATTAGCTGGTCCCAATAATTGTTATTACTCAAATCAAACATGAATGTCACTGTAGTTAGACAGTAATCGTTCATAAAGGGAATATATAGAAACTAGTAAGCTCCGTCTCTACTCCATATCGTCTTTTAAATGTCACGAATATTTTCGCAGTTTACAAAAGTGCATGACACTGTCGCGCAGAACATATCACATACCCTTGGGATACAATGAAGTATGTTAGCCAAATCCAAATAGCATCAAAACTCTTAGCGTCCATCGCTGTTCGCAGATTGTACAATAGGCGTGAAGAACGATTTCGCGCGTAACAGACTTGGTTTCGGGTTGGTCATGGATGCATCCATCACATCTTTACCCTCCGACAGATGTGATAGCACCATTTTACTTTTCAAAGCCAATGATCACTGTGTTCCTGGACCTCCGCTGAGCCTTCGACTCCGTTGATAGACCTGCTCCAAGGAATCGTTTGTTAAGGAAAAAATTACCTGAGAAGTACCTATGCGTCCTCATAAAATTGTACTGTTATACCATCGGGCTAAGGCCTATGGCCAAATTTCGTCACACCTCATCTTTTCCATTACAGTACGACAAGGCTGCTCTATATCCGCATTTATTTTCAACCTTGTCATAAAGAGTGTTCTACAGAATGCTTTATCTGGTCTTTTAGACGATAGTGTTGGACTTGGAGTAAGCCAGTGATAACACCTTGCTGAGCTACGATAAACATGCAACTGAACACGCGTTGGACCGCTTAGCGATTGAGGTTTCTAGGTACGGGCTGTGCACGGCACCCTCAATGTGCAAAGGATTTTCCCAAGACAGACAGGAGCCCTTGTCTGCATTCACCCTTTGTGTTGGTCCGTCATTCGTATTAGATAACTTTAGGCATCCCGGAAGTCTGATTACAACTGGCGGATTGGGGGAAGGGATCATGTTACGAATTGCAAAAGCCAGAACAATTTTATTGAACCTACAACACTTTTGGGGCCGCCATGACAGCCGATTTTCCCTCGAGGAGAGGGTGTGCAATACAACAGTTCATAGTGTTTTCCTTTAGTTTTTGAAGCTTGACCTCTCCGTGATGGGAATGCCCGGAGACTTTATGTATTCAACCACTGATGTCTCCAAAACATTGCTCGTGTTTAATGAGAACACCCGGTGAGTAACAACAAAGTGCCTTGTGGTGTGTTGGGTTCAGACAGTACTCATCTACTTACCTTTTTATTCACTCCACTACCGAATAGACAATATACTTCATCTTCCTTAACGGGATCAAAATTGTCAGATAATTCAAAAATGGATTCCAACCCTCGACACTCAGGTTGAAATGTCACAATGTTAACCGCTTAACCTTCGCCGGTCAAAAGATCGATCGCAACGCTCGGTACTCCCAGTCGGTCACTCATGCAAGTACTAACCTGGACCGACTTTGATCAACTTCGGTGATCGTACCAGAACTGGTGTTCCTTATTTGGTACGGCAACGGCCAAAAAATGGGATTGTAGAAAAGCGAGACTATCACTGTACATTGCATTCATTGGGTTGAAACACGTATTAGGTAGGTGTACCAATAGCTTGCATTTTCGCGCTTCTTTCACGCGTGCCGGGCACGGCTGTTGGAAGCGACGCTGCATTCAGGCTGATTTGGTTTAGAAGTATGAAGAAGTTTGCTTCGATCGATGCTTCAGGCTTTTTTGACTGGGGGCCCGCGAGACCAAGATTGCCCTTGGTTCCAGAACCAAAGTCAGTTAAGCGAATGTTGCATGTCCTACCTATAGAACTCGTGCACCGTAACATAATCCAAAAATGAAAGAAAAGTCAGTGTTTGTTTAGCATTCGTTATTTTCCACTCCTCTATCGATTTCCTGCGTAATTCTATTTGGCACCACACTGGTGCAGGCGTTGGAACAAGCAAAGGATTGCGACACAGCGAATGGGCTGAACATTTGTACAAGGGGGCAAGCTCTTAAAATCAACCGTGTCGGCCTACCCGAGCAGACCAGACATACATCACCTTTAGTGGAACGAGCTGGCTGAATGCGATAAGCAAACACTTGATAGACGAAAGCCTATCGATAAACATGGAGTTTTCGTGCTGAATTGTTTTTGCTTTTCGGTTTTTCTGATATCACTAGAATGGAAGGACTGCGTGAGCAATGCGCAGGTAAGGAGTTTATTATTGGGTATTGGTTCAGAGAATACTCTACCACATCTCATCAAGATCAGTGGAATTCTCAGGTTGGGTCGCTCTCTTCGTATGGCAAAAGCAAGTCTGCGATACAGCGCTCCGCCTCCCGCTTTTCCAAAGGAATGCAAGAAGCCCTGTGGAGTTCAACAAGTGATGAGGCAGTGTTGAACGAGGAAATACAAGACAAACTTAGGTAAATTGGTTGTATCACCACTCCGTGTTTGGGGTCGAAAAGATCCGTCAACCAGATGACTGGAAACACTTGAAGACATGACGGCGAACCGTGAACAGTGGCCATTCTATTATCACTTTCTGTTCAGTCAGAATGACTGAAAAGAATATGCGTTCGCACAGTTAGACTGTATTCTGCGTGTTGGTTAATATGAAATTCTTCTCGTATTCCAACTTTGTAGGCCTTCTCCCTGCCCACCTTGTATGCTCATTCTTCTTACTACAACACAAGTCTGGAGGAAAGGCAGCCGCCAGTAGAGCTTACGGCTTAACGCCAAACGACGACGATGATCGATCATCTAGTTAGCACGTCAGCAAAGCAGACATCAAACGTTATCTACATCCTCTCACAATAGCAAGACTGGGAAATGGGTGGAATACACTGGTTCTGTAAGCTAGATGAACGGCTCGGTAAGACGTTTTCGGTGGAATTAACATTCGGGCGCCATTAAAATTGTAGGACAGGTCTTCCGGTAGGAAGGAATTTAGTGACAGATCCTCAAACGAAATCACAGAGGAGTTAGTTTGTGAGGCGTCGCATCCTCACTGCTGGCAGGTATTATCACCGGACGACCATCTAGTACTCGCGAAGCGTGTGTGCGAGAGAATTAGGCTAGTTCCGAAACCAGTTGGGGCCGTATTGACCAAATCTTCACTGAGACAAGTCGTAGAAAATAAGCATACGTTCCGTAGACGCATGGTCGCTGTTTGTTTTGGTCTGTATGCAGTAAATCACACGTGCAGTTCCATGGCGCTGCTTCTAACTGGTGTGGAAGGTGAATTCAGTTCCCTCGTCCACTTTCTATATGCGAATGTCCGAGGCAGGGTTCATGCTTACGATGACGTTCCATCGGAGTATATCACCAGAAGTGGTATCCATCAAAGTTGCCACCTTTCACCTTTATTCAACTTCGTTTTTGAGATGTTTACGGGGATAGTCCTATCCTCACGTGTGAATTGAGGCATTCATATTTGCCTAGACATGAAACTGACTTAGAATAGGCGGACGACGTCATACTACTGAGTGAAGACCCAAGTAAGCGGTCGGCCGAAACAGTGTAGGTGAGCTTGCGATGCGTTTTTCGCCTTCAAAGTGTAAAATGCTTTAAAGCCGAACCTTGTTGTTACAAGGAAGCAACTGGTTGAGGTGGATAGATTTGGTCACTTGAGCAGTTGAGTCTCACTTGGTGGTCGTACATCTGCGGTGTGGGTGTGACATCCGGCTATCGATCAAAGTCGGGTATGCTCGCTACTATTCCACGGCTCAGAGACGGCCATTGAGAGCAAAAGATAAACGAATACTTTTAACGCTTGGACACCATTGTTTTCGCAGTACCGGTAGAACGTTTTGACCAATTCAGAAGTTAGGCGTAAGTCAATGGGCAATATGGTTCAATCTTCAGAACTGACGGTGAATGTTATCGGGCTACGTTTTGCGGATGCCCACAGACGACTGCCTCGGTGTGTGCTGGATTAGTTAGATGGGTCGAGGTGGGCAGCTGACGACATGAAAAAAGAGTACGAAAACCTTAACCGGTAGACTGCCTCGTGTAGATCCTGTTAGGCTACCGGGGTGTGTTCCACGAAATTATCCCAAACGAGAACTGGGGCATTAGGTTATATGATTCAAAACCGCAGTCAGTAGTATCCTTGCATCTGAAGTCTCAGTTCAACTTATTATTTCGTAGTGGAGCTTTCGCTGTTTCTCACCTTCTTTTCCCCTTTTAAGTGAATTGTGCTGTGAGGTACCAACCGAAACTACGGTACGCTGGTGTAAGGCTAGTGGATGTGAAAACATCAGTGCAACCTGATGACTTGGTCTGAAGGCATGCATCATCATAAGGCGCCGAAGTATTACCAAGGCATTCAAGGTATGGAAAAGTGCCCAATTCAATTCGAATCAGATATTATCTCTTCATTTTTATTAACTGAAGCCATGTCAGAGTGATTGATAGCAACGGTGATTTTTTGTAACCAGTAAAGTTAGGGCAAAGGAAGGATCTGCAGCTCAGGAGACAGTGCCATGCTACGGAACTTCAAAATGGCATAATGATGTACGATCGATCTTTCTGTTTATCACACCCCTTCTGTTTCAGTGGACGGTTTCGACAATGAAAACTCATTGGACTAGGCCTGGATACACACATACACAAGAAGGGCTTACTGATCTAGTCCAATTTGAATTCATCGAAAATATCGATCCACTCAGGCGTCGTTTGCCTGGGTCGATTAGCGTCAGAGATTGCTGGTTGCGGGTAAGAGTTGCCTTTATTGTTCCCACAACAAACTCCGCTGCTTGTTCACCGATCGTGATACAGGCTAGTACCTTTTGGGTTCTACAGACAAAAGGATTTGTCTCAGACACTTATAATTACAAGCATTCCGAATAAAACAGATGTGTTGTTCTACTCCTATCATAACGTGCCGTACCCTGAATTAATATTGTGAATACTTGATTTTTTCTTCCTGTCAACTGTTCCTGATAGTGAGGGTATAATTGTTACTGAAATAAACTACAAAATGTCATGCTCGTAGACAACAGCGCGATCTCTATCATCAAACGAAGATTTAAACGTAAACGTAATACTGTCTTCCCGCGAACTTTTAAGAACTTTGTCAATGCCTAACCGAAACAAACCAGTTTCAAGAGTGGGTGTTTGTCAAAAGCAGAAACTGAACAACGAATTAGAGAAGTGGCATTCGGACAAAGTGTTCAAGAAATATTTATAAAACTGGAAGTTGTTGTTTAGTATGTTCTAGGAAGAGGAACGAGTGATTGAGTAATTAGGTTAGTGTAACGTTTTTCACATCAAATATGGAGGCTTCACATTGCGAATTCGCAAGTTTTCGAAACTATTCACAAATATAATTAATACCACATATGGATGAAAGAAGAAGGTTCGCGGCTCTTGACGCTCATTGGGTCATTGCAGGGAACCTACCCTTCTAAGAGCGAGCCGCTGTTGGGACATAAATGAAATCATCCATGTATGCAAACAATTAGAGATTCACTTTATGGGCGAAACCAACCGCTGGAATCAATTATTCTCTGGGTCAAAAATACAAGATTCTGGAGAGTAATGGATCTATTCTAGCTAATTTCCGACCAAACAAATAGTCTTACATTGACGGAGCTTTCGTGAACACTAAAAACAAAGTTTTTTCGTCGTTAAGCACCTTCCGGCTCCCTGTCGCAGTGTGGTAGCCTTCGGCCTACCTCGGATGCGAGCTGAATGAATATCTTTTAGACAAAGAATGTCGCTAACGTTCATGCCATATTTGAATTGCGTGACCATGTAACGTGTGAATTTCGTCAACAGATATAATTTCGGTGACGGAATGCGTACACATATAAACCTTGTTCATGAGTACATCCTAAAGCGACTCAACAATGATACAGAGCTGCCTAATATGTTTCAGATTCGTTTTTTACCACGAGCGAGAAAGAGAAATAAAAAAGAACGCAAAAGCATGTGTTTTATACAAAGTAGCTTTCTTTATTTCTCTCCCATAAAGGAGGATGGAATCCTCCCAACAATATGTACATACAAAAAAGCGTTGGCAAAGCAGATTTGCACATCTGACAGGAAGGTGCCTAGTGGACAGGAAGATTAGTGGGCACAGGCTCTAGAAGCCTGGCTGGTTCGATCTTATCCGGCCAGGAACATTGCGAGTTTCGATCGGACTGGAGGTCAGGAATTCCGCATGCAAACTGAGTCGATTCGGTAGACAGAAGACGCGACAAGGTACAACCGAGAGAATGGAGATTTCACGCATACATGGTGCTCTGGATTCATGGACTAGATGGTTCTCTTGTGGAGAGTCGAAGAGATTCAACTCGGTTGACGTAGGCGGCTCAGTTGGGGTCCACTCAATCCGTATTGTGGTCTGGGCGCGGTCTCTTTTAGTTCCATCGGAATCTCCGGTGGATATCACTTGCCAATTGGTAACGTTCTTCAAAAACTGCCACGAGAAAAAAACGGCGAAGAGTTGTCCATGCAAAAAACAGTGTAGCTAACGGATTCATAGACAGAGCAAAGGAAATTTGTGTAATAAGTGTCTTCGGAGAATGTACGTTCGATTGGTTCAAAATTGGTAAAATCAAGCACATCACACATGGTTCTGATAGCACATGATCAGCATACATGTTTGCATCAAGCGTGAAATGTATTCTCACAACATGAGAAATGCACTATTCTCCAGATTCGCTTCTGTTTAACACCGCGTCCATACTGCTTCATACGTAACTCAACCATCTCAAATGGTAATTACAAACTCACAACGAGACCAGATACTGCCAACAATCGCGGAAACTCACAGTATCCATATATCTGTTAAACTTTATACCAGGTGGCCACAATTTCATAACACTAGCCATGTCACCTCGGCTGATGATGAAACGTTTGCAATCAAATTGCCCAGCTCAGCTAACAAACCAATGCCATCCTGTTGAACCTGGGCTACGAGAAAGAACGTCATTCTCTAACCTGATATCATTATATATATATATATATTTTGTTTACGCATCCAGATACTACTTCCTGCGCATACATATATATATAACACTTGAGCTTGAAAAAAAGGGAATTTCACCAGGGCAACAACAAACTAGGGTTATGCAGAAACCGATGATAAGAGAATGAAAGTGCTTCCTACGATTTCACGGTACACATTTTGATGTTTTCACCATTGTTATTCAAGTTGCCTTCTATGGGACACAATTCTTATAGGCAGGCTGCACAGCATTCAGGCAAATAAATCCGATTCCAAACCAAACATCTCGGCCTCTTCAACTAACAGCAATCCACGCCTCTTGGGTTCCAACCAGGATGCACTCACTGATACCATAGACCGGACTAACTTTCGCAGATTCCACAGTGAAGTAACAGTCTCATCGCAGGACTTTTCCTGCTTTCGAGAAGTACTTTGCACTTGGAGAATGAAATGTACATACCGCGGAGGGATACATCAATCGCAATGCAGTTCAACGCGTGTTGAACTCCATGTGTTGTGAATTTAGAATCCAGGAGGCCATCAAATCGTGAAGGATTAAGCATAAGATACTACGAAAGAGTCTCTCAACTGACCTGTTTCAGCTTCACGTCAATGACGATTGCGATACCCGGCAAAGACAACTTGATATTTGAAGTGGAAAAGTCTATTACAGTGGCATGCATATCCATTGCGCCGCAGTCCTGTGGGAAAATAATTTATTAAACAAAACACAATTTAACTGGATGAACTGAAAACAGATGTAAAGGTAAAATGTCATAAGCTTGTTTTTGCGGCCTTTGCAAAACTAGTCTGAGTGCGCAAGGTGATGAAACGTAAACTTGATCGGGTGCTCCTTTGGGCGTGGCTGACGAAGACAATGGATGCGTGCTGTTTAGACATATTTTGTGGGGCAAAACTAGCGCGAAAATCAACTGATCGAGAACTGTGGTGTGTCACCCTGTGGTATCATTCATTAAGGTTTGTAATGTCGACCTTCTCATATACTGGGATCCTGCTCCCCAAGTCTAACATTTCCTACATTGCAGGTCCGACCACTTGACCTCCATGAAGAAGTACTGTCCACGGTATAATACAGAACAACCGTTCTCCAAAGGAACTGATGATTCACACTACTCACTGTCAACGAACCACTGTGATGTTATCTTCTCTTAAATTAGCTGTGAGTAGATCATCAAGAACCATCAGTGAAGCATAATGACGGGTTTTCCGCAAGCTCCCTTTCATCCATCTTTTCATGTATATCGGTGATAAAAATGACAAGTATTTTTATGACACGGGGTACGCTCATAGCTGTTATGGCCAATTACACGCAGGAGGGAGTAAAAAATGTCAGCTACGACTATGAAGTGGGACAGAATCACGAATAGGCTCACCAGGCCAATCGACTTGCCGTACCACCGACCGAATGACAAACCGGCTGATTACGTACTAACTGTTCCTTGATCCCCCTCTTTAAGTCAGTTAAACATGGTTGTAACGGTTTGAGAATGGTCATTTGAAAATATCCGACTGATTGATGTCTCAAATCACAGCGAATTTGACGGAACCTTCTGTTACCCGTCTAGGTCAAAGTTGTAGGCATTAAAAACGGAAGAGAACCATACATACCCTGATAAATGACACAGCTAAGTGCCCTGTGATACCCTCTCAAAAATCAAATAATACCCAGAGAACATTGGTGTAGATAACAGCACCCGAAAATGCATTTCCACCACCTCATTAAATGATCACTTAAAAAAAGCAAAAGGTATGTTGAATAAATCCGCAATCTTAATGAACCGTTGGGAAAATATTAGTTAACGTCTCATGTTAATTAACGAACAGCAATCCTTGGAACTCACACGAAGACAGGCTGTGAGAAACAGGCGCTGACTAGCTTCTTGTGCACGTCTGGACATCATCCGTCTGTGATTGCACCAAGTGGCCTGCACACCCAAACGTGGAGATCCGATCAAAGCTTGGAAATGAGTATCGGCCGGCTGATGACCGCGAGTGGTCAATAAAGTTTTGTAGTTGAATCGGTACAATTGACCGATCAATGTGGATGTGGAAGAAAGGGAGATTAAATGCTCCCCGTCCAAAATCGCACCGAGTTGGCGATGAACAATCAGATCCGCATAGCGCCGAATGGGAGAAGTGAAGTGAGTATAAAGCGGAACGCTGAGACCAAAGTGCCAGGTACTTTGTAATATCTTTTCACGATCATCATCAGATAACAATTCCGTTTGGAACTGGGACAGCATCACGTCATCCAAACTGAAATATTTCGCCATCTGGAATTCAACGAAAAAGACGGAGCAGAAATTTAACTGTGAGATTATCCCACAAGCATGAACGATTGATTATATATATGTCACATATATATTCAGCATATCCTACTTGTAATGGGCGAGTAGGAACAGAACAAAGTCTACTCCAAAACAAGCTGGCCATCTCATGCTCCATCTTCACCTGATAGGCTGTCCAATGTGGTCCACAGGAAATGAATAGGCAATAAAATCTAATTCAACCGGTCTTTCTTATCAGTTGGGAATTCCACAATGATAATGAAAAAGTTGGATGAATAAGTACCCTAATTGAAAGTTCTCCGAACCATCAATTGCGATCTTGTTCTGTCCACAGCTGACCGATCGTTACTGAATGCTATCATACCTACCAGTGTTAGTCCTAAGGCGACCAGCCGACTGACTCTGAGCATGGCTAGTTGATTAACTGTCTACTGATTGGTGTTCATTTTTAGGTTTTATCATGTTCCATTGTCTCTCTAGTTTTGCATGCCAGTCTATTTGCTTGCTGGGGAGTTCACTGTTTTACCAGTGCAGGTGTCAACTGTTTTCCTAAAATAAATACGACGATAAGAACGCGTCGTCTCTGCTATTACGCCATGTAGTTCAGTCATCGATCGTATTACAGTGCCGTGCACACTAAGCAGAAAGCGTAATGCCGGGGAGGGCAGCAGTATCAAGGTCGACAACTGTTATGTCCAGGTGATACCGACTGAAGCATTCGACGGATGGACTAGATCAAGTGATTTAAGAATCTCTTAGGTTTGTTTCGCTTACATGAATCACAGTCCAGACAGTTTGGAACCGTAACCATGGCTAAAATATGAACTTCGAATCCAACAAAAGTATTGGAAAACATATTTCCAAGACTGACGAATGGAAAAGGAATTCTCCATCACGATCGGAGAGAAAATCAACGGGCATATGAGCACAAGATAAATGGACAATTTACCTTCATTCGAACGTAAATAAGATGTGAAAGCGCATCCATGAGGGCAGAACGCTCTTCGTCCGTATATCCTTCCTCTTTCAACCTATTGCTATGACGTTCCAGAGCGTCCTACAAAAGTTAAGAACCGAGGGAAATATTACCAAAAACCTATTAAGGATTGCAATTTGGAAACTTCAAGAACATTCTAGGACTACTACCTGCTCAGCTTACCAGCAGCCATAGGAACACTCGGGGGGTAGGCACTTGGTCTTAAGAATTAACTGCGTAAACCAGGAAATACTATTTTTGTTACTCACGTACAAAATTATTTACGGTAAAAGCATGTCGACCTATAGAAAAAAGACACTGTGAACAAGATGAATGAGTAGGGTGCATTCAAATGGGATTCCGTTTGCTGACCATGTTATTGAAAACTGAATGACTGTAGGCAGTTGAAAATACGGAGGGTGGCATAGAAAGCAGAGTAGTTGATGAAGCACTGAAGCAAACATTTTAGGAAGATGTGGTCTTTGCCTGAATTGTACTTGAATCGGACGGATCTGTTTCATTGGCTAGTAGTGTCCATGTGATGATGCATCGGAAATCAACAGACTAATGGATCCAGCCCAGTCCGACAGAAACCATCTGAAATGCCTCTGGCGATCTTCTTTGCGAACCACACGAGCAAGTTAAGGTTTTCACCCTCCCCCCCCGGTTTATCTTCAATTCCTCCGTCTAATTTCATTTTCATTAACCACCCTTTTACACATTACATTAGCACTAGCAAGATCTGTCAAGCGCTTTTCTCTCTGGATGTATGCAAAGTACCCGGTCCTGATGGTATTCCATCCAACATCCTTAAAATTTATTTCGCCGAGGTGGGCCCTCATTTTAAGCTGTCTATTCTGTCTTCCCCTTTTCAATTTACCAGTACCACAGAAAAACGATAACCGGATGTCACACCGAGGCCATAGATACCTCAATTTGTTGAATGCCGATCGAGTCTTTAGTATGCGCTAAGACCCTTCATCAAATATCCGGCTACCAAGTGAGGTACAATTACCCAAGTAGCTAAATCTGCCTACTCCATCCAATTTTCCCACTGAAATGGCAAGATTTGGCTCCGAGTCGGTGCAATCCCGTTACAGCGTTTTCCACTTCGAAGGCGCAAAACGCATATCAATGATACCTACACTGTCATTCAGACCGCCGAGAAACACTTGCAAATGTCCTCCGTCTTAACTTGAAGTTACAATAAAGTACGTATATTTCAATGTTAACAGTTTACCATTTCAGCAAATTTCAGTACCATTATTCTGGCATAGGGATATGGAAGTCTCCATAGCCACCACAATGACAAGGCTTAAAAGAAAGTATGAATGAGAGGAACCTTGAAAAACACTACTGCTCGTGGTGAAAGGTGGCTGTAAACACGAATTTCGCTCCGGCTGTTCGCATACAGACATCAGAAAGGTGAGAAGAATTCCCCTGGTACATCGTTTGGAACCGCCAACCGAGTGCCCTATTGAGAACTGGTCCACATCGGTCTGAAATGAGGTTCATCATGAGTGAGTACATTTGTGCGTAAGCACTATAAGGTGCATTAACTGGCTGCAAATTACCGTACAATTCGCCAGCAAACGTACACTTTCCAGATATTTTGACAAAGAGACTTATTTGTTTTTAATCTTCAAATAAGGCGGAAAATCATACAGACTTATTTGTGACAGTGAGAATCAGAAGTCCACGCAGTATGAAGTTGTCAAACACGAGGAAAAAACAGACATGTTTAGAATAAAAGTATGGGAGTTGCGACAACTTACGGACAGGCCTTTGGATGTTTTTTCTTGTAATTCGATACCACCGTCTCGGAGAAAAGAAACCTGGACAACGCAAAGCACTGTGAAAGATACTGTATCGAGGAATTACCTGAACGGATTCAGATATAAGTCCAGTATTCAAGACGAGAAAAAAATCACAAATTCATGTGGCTATTTGAAACCATTTTAGTAATTCACCTATCGAGAGTTTTTAAAAAATCGTTAAAAATTGTATATGAGGTCAAAAGTCATTAGCGGAAGACCCAACGGGTGCTTGTGAACTGCTTAGTAGGCTGAAACGGAAAGAAATAAGGAACAGCGCAATTACATGAATACCAGTGGAGGAAATTACATGCTGAGAGCAGAGATTATTTCGTGTTAAATGAAGCGCTCATGAGCGAATTGGAAAGGGTAGCCCCTAGAGCCTAATATAATGAAGTTGCCGTTACTATCGAGTATGAAACTGAAACTTGAAGTGGCACTGAATCATATAAGTTCCCAACTAAGTCACAACGAAATTTTGCCTATCAGTAAAGTGACTGACAGATCTGAGATTCGAACGTGTGGATTCGACGAGGCGAAAAATACCTAGACGAATTGGCTGCCACCGGTTAATCGAAATAGAGAAAACCACGCCTAAAAAAGGACGTGTCTAGCACTGACTTCATCTAGTGGAGGAAAATAAGACAATCATTGTCAACGTCAGCAAGCACAAATACCAACTATTTAAACGGATATCCAATGAAATTGATCCACTTTGCGATTTTCGGCAGCGGTCAATAACGAGCAGGTAATATAACCAAAAAAGACAGAAACGAAAGTACTTCCAAGCGGACAATAAATCTCACAAGATAAGAAATGAAAGAGTGCGCACTAAACAAACAATTCGCAACGGCGGCCCACAGTCATGTCAAGTGCGGGACAAATATTACTTGTTTCCTCGTGGTTGTAAGTGGCAAATTATCCTCGAGCAGGCATGAAAGAGGTTATTTTTGGAGTGTGGACTTTGTAAGTACACCTCACAACTCAAAAAGTGTTCTTGCCTGGGACACCATGAATAACCTCGTTACTGTTTCAATAAACTGTCCAGTTCGCAGACATCAAAATTCTTTCGGGTTTGTTTAAAACCCAAAGATCATAGTCCCCTGACTGCTTCATTTTCTATTGAAATCGACCACGGAATATCCGTTCCGAATGTCTCCTACTCATAGGGATGCGCATTACGCACAAAACAGTCCATCTATGAAACTTCGATGGATGGTGAAGATTGGTACTGTGAGATGAACGCTGACTCAAAATTGCGTTCTATGATGTAGGCGCAAACCAGAGTATCCAGAAGCATGGCAATTATGCGTTCTCGGACGGTTTTAAAAAATTGATCAGGACGTTTGGGATGAAGAATCCTTTTTATGACATGCCTGGTGCGCGAAATATGTTATACAGTTTCCGGCTGCCATGGGACGTGTGGGGTACGACAAATATGATCCTAAAGCACTGACTGGGATGTAACCAAATAGGGTTATAGTAAGCCAGATGTGGTAATCTGTCCGAACAAAATACAATCGAACGCTTCAGTATGGTCGGAAGTGGGTGATTCAGGCTCCGAGTTGACTAGGTGCTCTGAACTCCCTTTGAAATGCTCTCAACTGATCGTTTAGTCCAAATATCTTCTGCTCAAGGAGTCCTACGCAGTGCTCTCTCGTGGCGGGGGTTGTCACTTAAGTGCTAGAATGAAGGGGAATGCTCGGCGCCTTCTGTCGGGCTGAGTAAACTGGCTAGTCAGTATAAGGAAAATGGATGAATCCTGATTCCAAACCAACCGCGGGCGGTGTATGAAGCATACGATGCTATGTCCATTGGCATCTGTGGCCCATAGGGGTACTGGGTGACTTGGACGCCTGATTAAAACCGAAAGGATTTATGAACTGAGAAACCAGTCATCTGTATTTAGCGGGTTGTGAGCCCCTCAAATCGTCCTACTGCCTTGGAGCTTAGAATGTCTAATCAAAGCTTCGAGACAGAATTCTCTAAGTTAACCCTTTAGATCAACTGGGGCAACGGGTAGTATCACGTAGGGCCCTGATGTGCATCAAAGCCAACCTTGAAACAAGGTCATTCAAGCCCACTACGTTAATCGATCCCGTTGTCATCGTAACAATGGAGTAGTAGTGATCTGGAAAAATAGGCCACTTCTGATACGGACTAATTAGTGACTTAAAAGCCATGCTACATTTAAATGTTTGTGTTTGACCATATCCAAAATTTTCACCTAAACAAGGCTATCACTTAAATGATATTAAACGAACAAAATACGCCAAGCCCATGCATTTTACACATGAAATCAGTCGTCCAAAAATGATGACAAAGTTATTTGTATTCCTGCTTAAATTCCACGACAGAATCCCTGTCCTCAAATCCAGAGGTAGATCATTGCCTATAGTTTACGTATCCCTGTCCCAACAGGGATGAAAAATACAGAAATTCATCAAGTGTCAGTTGATATGGGGTATAGATTAATGGAGCCATAAGCCGAGGAACGTAATTAACCCACATAAATTAAAAATGTTATGCACGTTAATTCGGCGACCTATTAATTCCGTCAACCGGCGTATCACATATTACGATCTGCAAAACACTTGCGAAATAGATACTTCTATCAGATTTTCTTTAAAAAGTGGTTCAAGTTTATTTAACTCGTCCAACTGGTTTGCTCTGACAAACAAAATGAGAAGCACTTCCAAAGAGTCAACGCGGAAAGCATTATGAATGGGGGAAACATTTGTCGTTGTGATGACGAAAATGGACAGTTTTTCCAAAAGAAGCGTCGCGTTGCACTCCATCAGTATAGGGGGTTTCTTTCAACTCGACGCAATACGGTGGAAGCTCACTTAGCCGCATAAAAGCTACATAAAAGAACACGGTTCGAATTTCGGCTTTATCCAAGATATGCTTGATGGGCTAAAGTGAAACTTCAATCATCTACGTAACCAGTAGGCAACACCGTCTGAAAAAAGACATTTTGGCGCATGAGGTAAAAATAATTTCACACTGAAGTTGCTGGATACCACATCTAAATGGCGAACCCATCGATTAACAGTGTTTATTGCTGCTGTATTTCTATCAATACTTTGTTCTCCCTAACAAGTTTGTACTTTATCTTAGTTCAGGTGTACTGGTATTTGCTAAAGCAGGGTGTCGTTTGAATTTCTGGCATGTGTGAGTGCTGAATAGTACCAAATATAACGGCTTCTTGTCATAGAGCATATTCAGTTTTTAGCATATAATTGGAAAGCAAACTCATGCATTTTGTTGTTAACTGTGTTGCACACTGGAACGGAAAGTATTCATGTGACGCTTGCTGAAAATTTCTGCCAAAAAACCTGCATGCAGATAAATTCTAATAGGTTTTGGTAGAATAAAGTGACTGGTGAAACCAACACTTAAGTCTGTTCTCAGTCGAAACTGAGCACAGTACTATGACGCTAAAAGACGGTATTCAACCGATCAAAATTACAGCGTTTCAAACTGCTGGTGATAGATTCGAACCCCATCACCGAACAACTACCCTATTTGATATCCCACAGCTGGACGTAACCACACTCCTGGAACTTCAATGTTTCAATAATAAAGAAATTAAAAGTTAAAATATACTGTTACCTACCAGCTGATTCATGTCAGATGGAGCGGGAGGCTCATGGCGACGAAGCAAAACACCAGGCCATTTGCTTTTATCGAAGCCTGTTTTTCGTAGTAGTCTGCGTGAAGGCGAGCCCATTGTGGACAAACAACGATTCCAAAATTCGTCGAACAAGCGTTTGGCAACGGACTGGTTTGCTGCAAGCATCCATTCCTCAATTAGCTGATTGGCCGGGCCTGGAGATTCGATTGAATAACCACGTGGCCAGATGGTACGTCTATCCACAGTGGAAATTGCGCAGATGTTCCTGTAATCCAAAATGAATAGTTTAGCATCTAACCACAGGCGAACAGCAATATACGAGAAAATTTGGTCCAATGAGTAATCAGAAAATGACCATCAACAGGACTACAATGACTACACAGCCAAACACACATAAAAACACAAGTGAATGATACTGACTCGGTTTCAGGTTCACCAACAGAAGAGTCGGGAATCGGATTGAATGTTGTTGACGGAAGGTCGAATTCAATTTTAGCCTTTTGTAAAGTCAGGGCACCATTATGAAGACGATTCATCCTCAAATTTTGAGCGATCTGAAAGAATACATCAAAAGAGATAATGAGCGGAGGCATACGATGGGAAATATAACCTCCAGATTGTGCACATAAATCGAATGTACTCATGAAGACATTGAAAAATGATATACTTGCCGTATCACAGGCAAACTGCCCATCAGTTACTTGGATTTTTATTCGCCTTCAACAGCCCTAAAAACAACAGATTTAGGCCAAAGACCAACCTAACGGGCCCAAGCTGCATCTTGTTAGTCAAACAGATGTCACTGATGGGGTGAGGCACAACAAATAGGCACAACGGAAGGCTGCTCGAATTAATGAATCTCACAGCACAGAACGAAATAGGTGTCAAAATCGATGACGCCATCCTTTGTGATCTAACGAATTGAAGTAAAATTTCAAGCCTCTTCAGTCGCAAAGCACTTGGTCGTATCGGATAATAAAGATGATTTAACCCAATCTTTCGGAGTATTCATGCGCAATGCAAGCCCGAAGCGATTGGCGCTTAGTGCGACTTTGCATATCAGCATGAATCAGCCAGCGCTTTGCGCACAGAAAAGGCGGATACTGAATATTGGTCAACCTCGCCGTTAGCCAACATGACCGTCGACCGTCTGTCACTCAATTACATTTACAACTGCGAAACTAAAAAAAATCATGCAAGATAAACCAAGGCTTCTCATAATATACGGTCGCGATTGTCAAAATTTACTGTCACAAGGAGATCGCACTTTGGCGTGGTGTGACGGCTCAGTCGGAAAAAATAAGCCAACAATCAGTATTTCAAGTAGATGGGCTTCCACTCAGCTATACCCCGACGCCTAGCGAACAAGTTCCTATTAGAACCAAAGGCTTTGGCTGAGAACCACAATCGTTCTTCTCCTTACCGACTGGACATCCTGGTAGTAACCGTCCACTAAGCCTAAAAGTTACACATCCAGAAATAAATCCATACTGCATTTGTCGTCGCGCAGGCCAATCAGGACCATGCTGCTCCTTGCATCGAGCGGGTTGGGCAGTGAAAAGTATCCTACGGACCAGAGATCTTTTGTTTTATTCAGCAGCTCCCATTCGTCTCCAACCGAACGTCCATGCCTATTAGGACGAAGAGCAATATCCCTAGTGATGACACAACCGATACCTGAAACGGCCCATTGCCAAACAGAGCAGCAGGCGGTTTTCAGTCTGTTAGCATCTGAAACTACGTTACTTCAATGTGCACACTCTAATGCAAGCTGGCCAACAGGGGTATTTGGCTCTGACAGTAAACTCACTTTCGATTGATGTCTGCTGCATGAGTGAAACACGAATTCAGGATTCGAGTAGAGTAGAGTAATTCAACTAACCGCGCC
>LUCM01008477.1:5839-56493 GCA_008360955.1 Fasciolopsis buskii
TACTCAGCCTTGATTGCGTTCAAATTTGGTTGACAAACTGATTCCCACTGACTGTGAATCTGCAGTCATTTTGGTCATCCTACGATCAAGCTGATTCACCTCAACCTTTTCCTATCTGCCAGCTATTTTGGTTTGTTAATATATCTTCAAGAAATCGCTCCCCCCGAGTTCCTTGCCAAATGACTTATTATTTCTCGCAAACATAGGGCTGGTCATGCCCATTTTAAAAGTATACACCTTCTCTAGATGTCCGGATTTCATTTTATTAGGCTTATCTTTAACTCAATATAGTACAAAGCCCCCCCCGCTTTTTCGTTTTCCCAACAATTACTATTTTCGTCTTTAAAACTAAAGACAGTGAATCATAAGAGGCAAAAGTCCTTCTTACATGATGGGCACTCTTTCATTGATTATTGATACAGTAAGCAGGGAAGGTGAGCTGAAGGTGCTTCGTTGTATTACTGAGATGTTGATACGTCTCTCCTGCGTATATTTTACATTTCATCTTCATAGATGGCTTAGGCAAGCTATGTGAAGGATGCCAAATCGTTTACCTGTAGTGTTTGGACACAAGGCGGGGAAGAGCCGATATGGTCGTCAGGCCATAAATTGACTTAGAGGGGAGAAATATAACCTCGTTGTTCGGGCCCTATAGATGACGTGTAAGACAATAGTTAGATTTACTGTGAAGGGAGGGGAGGTACTGTTTCAGAATCGTAGCAGGGGAATAAATTCTATATGCCTGTTCAGCAAAAAATTCACCGGTTGACCAAAGACAAAAAAAATAATGGAAGAACATCAATACGTGCGTTTTCAAAACAACAAAGGGTGAATGTGGGTTCCTACCGTTTAAAGTGTCCCGCTTCTGCTCCACTTTACCTATTGGGCAGCGTTGATGTTAGTATGATCAGGTCAGCATCTTTCAAGATATGCCAACAAAGCTTCCATTGTCTAAATGACTTCAACCAGCTATTACAGGATGGTTATATCTCAAGTCCGAAGATCCGATACATGCGATGAAGGATCAATAATGCGGTTAGAAAAGTAGAGGAAAAATAGTCTACCCTGGTTTCCAGGTTGGGATTTTGGTTCAAGTCAGGCACGCTCATGGGATAAAAATGAATGTGGAGGCCATTGGATCCCAATTGGTTCCAAGTAAAATAGTTTTATACTCGACCACATCTCGTGCTTTGCCTTGTGGACAGGTTTTGTTAGAACCAAAGAGTTTGATTGAGAAGATGTAATTTGTATTCTCCCGCTTAGTGGCGGACTCCCCTAAGCGGTGCTTCATCCCGAAAAAACCTTCGACGGTAAGGTGCAAACACTGAGATTCCATGCTGGGTCTACGATCAGTCACAAAGTGCACGTATAAACCAGTAAGATCAGCAACTGTCCATTTGCATCGAAGCAAGCATGCTTCGGTTACAGAGTTTCCTGAGGCGTTCTGAGCTGGACTAATGTCCCATTATCTTGTGGGTGAAACTTTTGTTTCAATGGCTCCGGTTGGGGTTCCCAAAGAAAACTTCTTCTGCGTTGTGAGCAGCCGCGAAGTATCGGCAGCCTAAATACTTCCAGTCTTCTTTCCACAGGGGACCCTTTTAATTCTCGTTCTTGCTGTGTGGTTATCTCGCAATACGCGACGAAAAATAGCTGAACCACATAGGGAAACAAGCTAATCTATCTAGAAGTGTTGACGTTTCGAAATAGATGTATGCTATGTCTACGAAACATACTCACTCACTCACATACATACACACACAGAGAGAGAGAGAGAATTCCACCTGCGTGATCACTCTTCGTAACCCAGGTACAAACTCATTCTCTCACTTCATTCTTCGTGTGTCTGGTGATTTGGTTTCGGGCACTCGTGGTCAGGCTAGCCACGGGATCGCTCTGAACATGCGAGTGGACCGTGTGCTGTTAAATTGGGTCGCAGTCAGCAGCCATGTGTATCGTATGGTTGAGACGGCGTTGTTTGTGTGTGCGTCTCCTGACTGCAGGTCTCCCGAGACCAAAGTGGAATTCTACTGGGAATTATTTTTTTTATGATATGCTTCTAGCATGAATGTACTGGATGGGTCCTGCTTGCTCCGAAGTGTGCGTCCAACGAGCGTTGCGGTCGTTGCTGCTAATTTGGACACCCAACTTGTCTACGCAGCAGAGATGAAACGGCACGTAGGAGGCCCATTCCCTGTCTCCGCTGATCGCACCGACAACGGAGATAGTTCCATCCAAGTCTTTTCTGACCACATACTGTTTCTGGTGGATACTACCTTTTGTCATAAAGGGTGGCCGCCCCATTTGGAATCCTCGGTCGCCTTAATAGGTCAAGCACATTGCTGTTTGCCATCGGTGATGTCGATCAGTCGAGGACTGTCGATCATTTCGGTCCACATCCGCAGAATCAGATCACATGTTGGTTTGTGCTCGCTTTTTGTTTGCGTCTAGTCTGTGGTCACACCAACACGAAAACCACGCATCCTGTCCACCTGACTACAGATGATGATCGCTGATTCCGGTTGCAGTCGGAGTCTTCAACGTGGTTGTCGTCTCAACAAAACGCCCAGGATCTGAGCCGACATTGAGAGCAGAGTAAAGAAGTCCTGCACTCGGCGGCAACTGCTACGCAGGGCTCCAGACCAAGTAAACTTCGGAAGTGGTAGATAGCCTCCATCTCGATTGCCTTTTTGATGTTTGTAGATCCGTTCCCCCGGATGCAGCATATAATGAGACGCGTACATCCCGCAGATGCCAGCTTTTGGAGAGTCTGATAAATACCCATGAGCAGTAGCGGATAAAGGGATGCAGGGAAATGGTGAAGGCTGTGGCTATCAGATATAGTCGAAACCGTCACCGATTAATTAGGAATACTGGTTCGCTGAAGCCGACCGTAAGTGAGGTCATTAAAGAATCCGACGGCACACTAACTAACTCTCAAAACCATCGGCTGGAGCGTCTGGCAGAACGCCTTACACAGCAGTTTAATTGGCCCACGACCACACATATGCCTTTCACTCATGTTTACAGGTGAAGCAATACAGGCAAGTACCGTCCACCATTGAAAGTGAAGATCACCACCTGGTAGACGGCTATGTTTTCGCCTGGCTCACTACCGCCCCTGATCTATTGAGGCGTTGTATTGTTCGCTACTTCAAGTTTCAGAATTACGGTTGCTGGTCCCCTCTTTAACTAACCATGACAATTCACGATTGCATGCACATTCATACTCGCGCTCTCACTAGGGAAGATTCAACAAGTTCTCATCACCCTCAGCGACATTTGCGGTCCAAACTGAAACACCGATTTTGTTCACCAGTTTCTTCAGTCTTGCTGTTTTTGACCGAAACTCAAATCTCCCCTTCATTGGATTCTACACACTTAATTTCCCAATTATACCTGTTACTCTTCTTTTGTCCTCAAAGCACGTGTTTGTGTTTTTGATCACTATTCAGCTACCACCTATTCGATTTATTATTTTCAAGCATGGGCTTACTGCATACTCCAGAAGTCACGCTACTATCTTACGAGTTTTCAACGTTTACAATCTCCAGTGACTGATAAACTCCTCTGACATCCCGGTCATAGGGCGCGAATCCGAGCAATTCCCTGTGGTCAACAATCACTCCCCGCTAATCGGCCTCCCCGTACGCATACCCGATCGAACTGACAACCACCCTCATACTCTTGATCTTACCCTCACTTCAATCCCATAAATTTGCTGATATTTCTATTCTTTCTCCTCTTGGCTCATCGGACCATTGTGTTACTAAATCATCCATCAACTACACCCGCCATAACCCTTCACCCTCCTCAAGACACACTTTGGCGCTACAATTCAGCTGACTGGGACGGTTTCCGCCACTTCTTAGCTTCGCACCCTTGTAATGACCGTTGTTTTACTTCGGACGTTTTCTCATCCGTTTTCAACTTTATTGAAATTGTTCTTCAAGTGATGAATCTCTTTATTTCACACTTTTCAAAACCAGGTAAACCCGAATCTCCCGAGTGATTTGATCACGTTTGCGATTTTGCTGTACGCTTAAAGCGCTCAACATTTCACCGCTGACGCCGCTCATCCACTTCCGCCTCCTACCACTGCTTCGTGTCAGAAGCTAGGAAGGGGTGTTCAGCAACCATACACGAAGCCAAAGAGCTCTTCGTACGCTGTAAAGCAGGACACCTACTCCCATCCGTCATCGGTAGTCAAACATTTTAGTCGTTGCAAAAGCCGTCTCCCGCAATTTCAATTTCCCTCTCAAATGTAACTCCTTTGGTGAGCTTGTTTGTGAGCCACACAAGAAAGCTGAGGTCTCCGCTTCGCGGTTTGCTTCCAATTTCAATTTACTCCATTTTCCTATATCTCCGGCTTCTTCTCCCATGGTCTCTTATTTTCTACCTCGTGTTAGCAGTGGGAAGATCCGCCAAACACTGCATTCTCTGAACGTTTCCAAACCACTCGATCCGGCCGGTATTCCATCTATCATCCTCAAAATATTTGCTCCTGAATCGGCTCTTCCTTCGCGTTGCATCTTCTTTCTTTCCCTCCAACGCTGCATCTTCCCAACGTCTTGGAAACGCCGTGATTTTTCCTATTCTTAAAGGCGGCGATCCTACTGACCTTATCAACTATCGTCCGACTTTTCTTACACCTGTTATTTCGAAAGTACTTGAAACTGTCATCGACCAACTGCATTCGTTTCTCAAGCGCGAGGAACTGCTGAGCGACCGCCAATATGGTTTCTGCTCTCGCCGTTCAACGGGCGATCTTTTGGTCTTCGTCTCACACTCATGATCGGCTCCACTCGATAGCCACGGAGAAGCACTACTGGTTTCGCTCGACACTTCTAGGGACTTCGACCGAGGTTGAGACGAAGGTCCTCTGTCGAAACTGCTCACTTCCAGATCCTCCTCGTCTCGTACCACGGACATCAAGTTTCCTCGGTAAGCGAATCGCACCCGTTCTAGTTGGTGGGGTCTTGTCTCATCCCTTCCTGAAATGATGGCATTCAGCGAGGTTCAGTACGTGCACCCACTCACTTTCGTTTATTCGCTAATGGCTTTCTGTCCACTACCTCCAGCACAATCCATTCTTTGTTCACTTTTTGACCTCACTCTCGCCATGCAAACACCAACAGCGATCGTGACCATTGTCACCGGTGTATCTCTGAGCTCCGATCTTGAGAACACCTACTCCTGGAGATCCAACAACCATGCCACTTTCATCGCTTCCAAAACCTATCTTCTTTCAGTTGCCTTAAAACGTCATTATTTCAATCCATGTCTGTCCCTTGACCGTCCATTCTGAGATCAACAGACTCTGTTTCACTTCTTGGCTTATCCAGCAGCTCTTTATTGTGTTCGTTTCCCCTCACAACTGAGCTTGCTTCTCGCGTTGTGCGCAAAGTTGGTTTTCTGTTCCGCGCCAGGCATTCCTTCAACCCAGCTCATCTGTTATGCAAAACTCAAATCGACCCCGCAGTTGAATACTGCAGTCAGGTGGGGGGTGGAGTTTCGTCTACTTTGATTTCCCTTCTTGATCGGGTTCAGAGGAGAGCCATCCGGCTGATCGACGGTCCTTCACTAACATCTACTTTGCAGTCACTGGACCGTTACTACTTTGGCTGCTGTTCTTCGGAACATGTCTCAGCAATTCCCTTTTTGTAACATTTTCTTGCTCTTCTCGCCCACAGGCAACTAGTCACATTTATCAGATTTCTGCTGCTCGGTATCGTACTTCTTCTCCCCTACTTCCAAAGTGTGGGGCAATCCCATTTTCTGTATTCCTCCTAGCACCCACATCCTCTTATTTTTCAGGAGCAGCACCAATAAACTGGTTCTTGCTTGAATTTGCCCCTCAGTTTCCCCACTGTAGTATGTCTTCAGACCATGGTGCCTACTCTTTCACTGTATCTCGCCATTTGTGTAAAAAATAGATTTCCCGAAAATGCATAAGGCAGCTGGACTAGATGGACTGTCGCTGTCCTTCCTTAAGCAAGGTGGTGAAGTGTCAAAGTCGGAGTTAACAAAACTCCTGGGCTTTATCCGAGAAAGGAAAAGGACTTCACGTGAAAATCACACAGCAATTAGTATGGTAAGCATCACATTCAAACCGCTCGCGGGCATTATCCACCACCGACTATCCAGTACTCGTGAAAGGTGGGTGCGTGAGAACCAAGTCGGTTTACATCCCGATCAGAGGTCTACTGATCAAACTTTCACCTTAAGACAAATCTTAGAACGTAGGCACATGTTCCGTAGACTCACAATTTCCGTTTTCATTGATTTGAAAGCGGCGTTCGATTCAGTCGATCGTCCAGGTCTTTGGCGCTGCCTATCATTGAAGGGCGTGCCAGAGAAATTCATTCCACTCATTTCTTTATGTGAACATCCAAAGTCGAATTCGTGATTACGGCGATGTTTCCTACGGGTTCACCACAAGAAATCGTTTTCGTCAAGGTTGCACCCGTTCATCTTTTCCCTTCAGTTTTGCCATTATGGTGATTATGGAGATGGCCCTATCCTTACGTGAGAATAGTGGCATTGATATTCACTAAGAAGGAAACTACCTCACTTAATGTATGCGGACGATGTTGTGCTGCTGAGTAAAGATTCAAGTATGCTGAGTGTTTTTCGCGATCGTCTGAACGATAGTGTAGGTATGTTTGGGATACACTTCGCATCTTTTGCGTGTAAAATGCTGTTGTTGGACTGGGTTGGCTCGAAACCGAGGCTTGTTCTTGAAGGGGAACAACTGGGTGAGCTGGATAGATTTAGTTACTTGTGTAGTTGTATCTCATCTGGTAGTCGTATATCGAAAGAAGTGCCTTCGCGCATTGGCATTCACTAAGTTGAGGTATCTGTGGCATCGGAGTGACATCCGGTTACCGATCAAAGATCGAGCATACGCATCAACTGGGAAGTCGGTTTTGTTCTATGGCTCCGAAACATTGCCATCAAGAGCAGATGTGTGAAGACTTTCGGTGTTTGAACACCGTTGTCTTCGCAGTATTGGTAAACTATGGTGGGTGAATCTTGTGAGCAACTCAAAGGTTAGATGCAAGGTATAGGGTGCTAGGGTCCCGTCTTTAGAAGAGGCACTGAATCAGAATAGTTCAAGGTATTTGAGACACGTTTTGCGCGTGCCCACAGAGCGCTTGCTTCGTTGTAAGCCGTTTTTCGAGGCAGAAAACGGTTGGAAGGTGGTTCGCGGTGGCAAGTCGATGATATGAAAAAAATGTACGAAAGCTCTAACAATAGACGCGCTTCTGTTCTGCGCCTGCCATGATCTCTCGTTGATGTGTGGTTACGTGTGAAATTTAGGCCGTTTCGTGCAGCGACCCACGCAAGCGCCCGTGGCCTGTTTTTACTCAGTTGTGCGACTAGCAGTTTTGAGGGTTTCAGTGTACGTCGGTACTCTGAAAGGCTGTAGTTTGCGTTCACCTGTGAGTTTAGGGCGACTAATCCCCTTCTACTGTGTGGCACATGCCTAAGCTACCGCGTTAATGTTGTCTGTTGGAACTCGCAGTGGTGTGGTGTCTGGCGACGCCAACAGCAGAATTGATATCCGTGGTGATAGCTTGAACATATCATAGCGATAGAAATATATTAACCTCAATCTAGTATTTTGAACTACTGAATAACAGGAGACCAGACACAATGGTCTTTCAAAACCACTACAAAGGCTCCTATGAGGCATTAAGTGCATGCATATAAAACTCGAACATACATCGGCTATTATAACGGAAAGCCTGCCGCCAAATCTGACGGGTTCCATATGCAATCGGATGCCTCTAGACCCCCAGACCAATGGACTTCATAGAAATTGTTCCAGAACATGTGTGCGGTAGGCTTTTTGTCGAAGAATTGCAAAGACCTTAACAGGCTACGTGCACTTTAAGAGAGTGGATGAATTTGAGATCTCTGTAGGATGAAAAACATCACAAGAGGTAGTCTGGAAAAATCAAAATATCAGCAAAGGAGGTGCTTGGACGCAAAAACCGAGTAAGTTTCGACCGGTTGATAACAACCGGTTCAGAGGAACCCAACATATGAACGCCTAAACTGCAAAGAATTTGGTTGCTGGTTGATTCCTTAGGCGGACATGTGGCAGTGGAATAAAGCAGGGTTGAAAAAATGAACACATTTGAAACTAGGTGCCTACGCTTGTCTGCATGAGATTAGGTCACATGATGAACCTAAGTAGTCAAAGCACTCTGGCGGTCACGTGCTAGACAGTGAGTAGATTTCACATTCCAAATCAGTCGAATACGTTAAGCGGTGATGGGGAATTCCCTCACGTTAGTAAACGTTTGATAGTGACGAGCAGTTGCATAACTCCCATTCTTCTCGATTTAACTTCCCGAATGAGCTACTGATAATTCATTTTGTTTTCGAGTAATCGGCCAAAGGTAGAGCACATCGCACACAGTTCCTCAAATGCAGATTTTATGAAAGTAAAAACTGAAATGCAATTAGGTGACTAAGCATGACAGATGATATGTCTACAGAGAGGTCCAAAATTATGCAACATTATATGGCAGAATACTAAGGGACAATGCTGCATCTGACGGCTCGCCGTAATGCGGATAAAGGAAGAGCCATCAAATTAGTGGTTAGCCGTGAATAGGGTGGATCCCCGTAAACTGAATGAACCGCCAGGAGCGAAAAGCTACGAGGCCTAGAACGCAATGTAATTTGGTCCGATAAGCGATTTCCACAAAAAATATCACAACAACCAGCTATCGGGGTCGAATTGGCGAGCGTGGCCCACAAATAAATAGCAACAAGTAACTGAGCTGATTTCTTACCTTTGCAAAATGTGATCAGATTCCCATGGTAAACCCTAAGAGAGATAACGTTGAATCCTCTTAAGAAGAAAAAGCAAACAGTCATTGATCGACGGGTCAAGAGCATTAGTGACCTGGCTTCTAAAAGAGACTATCGAACCAACGAATGACTGGATCCCAAAATAAGAAGATGATGAGGCACATGATTCGAGAAAACCATTGAAACCAAAGGCGATCAAACAGGGTAAGATATACACCTACTAACATCACAAATAAGCCCTTCGTTGCCATCGATTGTAATGGTCTTATTACAGGTGGAGGGAATGGATGACGTAATTGGAAATAGAATCGACAGATGATTTACAACAAAAAACCAGAACAATCTGCGACTTTTCTAAACCTACAACCTCGCGAACGACAGTGTTCCGGCGATCATCACCATTTCCATCTACACCATTTCCGCGTTAATTCGTAATTATGCCAAAAATGTTACGAATTCATTAAGACCATGTCTCTCTTTCACAAGAACTCGTCAGAGCACAATTGTCCGCAGATTGTAGAGCAACGCATCAATAATTAGTGCTCCTTGTGGTAAGCACGGACAAATGTGTCCATGTAAGATGGATCACGTTTCAGACCTATGCAAACGAGATCTCAATAAACCAACTTAATGGCATTTACGAACAGATTTGACATACTTCCGAAACAACGTGAGAAATGGTATAGATGAAACCCAGGCGCTTCGGGGTTGATTTCAAGATTTAGGGATCTTAACATCTCCCGTGACAATAATCCTAATAGTCTCCGAAGTTAATTGGATAGGATACAATGCTACCTTATTAGTAACTAAATTACCACCAGGGGGCTGAAAATGTATAAGTAATAGTAGAACTGCCATAACTTTGGGCTAAAGCCATCAATGCTTTCGGCTGATATTCTCACGGTATTCTGACAGCAGTGAAATACGATTCACCATCTCAACTTCTGCACATCTAGCCAAAATTCCAAAATCCCAATGATCTACTTCGTTCACCTCAATCCGCAAATGTTTCCATGAGTGTGCAGGTTTGGAGGGTCATTTCAGCGAGCATCTACAGTTGCTAATCATCGCTAGTTGCACCGTTCATAAGGATTCACTAGGTTAAGAAAGGCAACTTGGATATTCGGAAATATTCATCAGAAAAATCCATATATCAAGCGCCAAGTGATGGGACTGCGTAAAGTGATCACAATCAATGTTCCTATAGACTTGAAGTTAACCAACATTTGATTACGCCAAAGACCGATGGACAACTTGTGCAATGAGAAGACGATCCAGTGTTCCCCCAACGAAATACTCTTCGCAGTAAAGTACACCCTAAGATTCATGAAAACTGGATTTCTCAAGAAACTCACACGGATGTCATGATATCCTAGGACTCGATGAATGTTCATATGAGAAAAGCAAGACCTGTCCGGTTAAGACGTTCAAGATACTGAAGGAGACTTGGCGGACTGAACGGCTTGAGAAACCGAAGTCACCCGTTTCAACCTTGATTTAAGTGTGCCGAAAAAAGGTCATACCAGCAGTCAGATTTTTCACAAACTTATAGAAAAATAAACCTTTTGTGTTGAGGAACCTACCTGGGACCGTACTACCCATCTCGGTAAAGAAAGGCGCTGAATTCGAGTGACGAAGTTCTGTTGGAGAACGGACGGGTAATGCGGGTTGAGATGCGATAAGTAATGCAGTAGGAGTAGTGCTTATCGAAGCTGTAGCCTTCAAGACTGGCTGCATTCCTTGTGGCCTAGGGCAAACAATTATACCCCCAGTTTGACTGACTGTCGACAGCGGCCAACTGGATGGACTAACGGTGAACACAGCACCTGTAGACGGATTGGGGGCGGTCCAAATCGGAGGAGGTTGAGGGTAAACTGACGAAGTCGAATGAGACTGAGCTGACTGGCCGCTACTAGAACTGACAGAAACTGACTGTACAGGATGAAGTGGAACTGTGTGTGCAATCGGTGACAGGTCAAGCATATCACAGGACATCGGAGTAGCAGGGGAGAAATATTTTGACAGAATCTCCTCACTATGAGGCTCTAACTGTCGAATTAGGGTCGCCTTCACTCCGGAACGGGGTAGATTTCGTTCGCGGCATTCGGCCCGTAACTGCGTTTTATTCAGTTGGGCCAGCGTGCTTGCTGTACTACACGGTTTCGACCCAACTCCATCCGACTGCTTATCTACCATGAATACCAAGGAGTTTGGGGAATCAGTGAGCCATTTCACGGACTGCTCACTAGAACCAGACTCGGCCACAACGAGTGGAGTGAAGGACGACGCCGACTGAATTATGCTCATGTTACACGGTTGGCTTGGTGAGTTCGAATAGGATGAAAGAGATGGCTGAGGCTGAGACTGTTGGGTGAAATTCGAGTCTGACGATGAATCTGATTGGGCCATTATGTTTTCATCATTCCTAGTGAGAGGACGTCGAGTGGCGAGCTCGCACAATTCCTTCTGTACTAGATGGTGTGCAAGAGCGGTGTCTTGCAGTCGCAATAAATCGGCTTGCTGCGCCTCTCGTGCTCGCTGTTTTTCCAGAAATGAGGATGACACAGTAGGGTCACGGGAATCGAAAGACTTAGGACAGTAATTGTGGAAGACAAGAGCACCATATTTCGAAATAACAGTTTCGTCTCTCATCGACCGGCTACTAGAATTAGCAGCAGACTGTTTCCCGGTAGTCGCTAGCCGCTGTAGACCTGCGCATGATGGCACGGCAGTTGACACCGTCACAATCGAACTGCAAACGCACGACATGACAGAGGATGCATTTCTGGGTAATTTGGTCACCGGCAATGGAGGAGGTACTGGGATGGATTCTGCCACGGTAATAGACTGCTCGCCAGCAAAATACGGTATTTCTACACGAGGATACTGCAGGGACCCAAATCGTACGAGAGAATCCACTCCGGGGTCAACCTGGAATCAGAAAAAAATCGTCTGAAAATTGTGGAAGTCATGATTTCAGGATAAAAACTTGGGGAAATTCTGCGAAAGACACATACTAACTACAGTGATGTTTTGACTCATTCCCAAACACTTTCGGACCTACTACCAAAGAGCTTCCATGACGAAATCCAGTCTTAGGAAAAGGCGAAAACCCAACAAAGCCGCGGGATGCCGTCCATGAAAAAGCGCGCTGTTTTTGATGAATTCAATGAATAATTAACAGGCTCACAAAATGCTGCGAATGAGTTAGATTTTCAACAACTGTACGACGAGTGAGAATGAAAAGATCAAGGTGGATGCAGATGTTGCATCCCACCTTGGAGAACACTATATATATATACATATATATATATAATAAATAGTTCTGTTCTTTGAACAAATACGGCTCCTATCACTGCTTCAAATGTTTTCCGGTTTATTTGTTTTTATTAGTACCAGACTGGATGTTTTCATGAAATAATTCCCCATGTGATATCATCGCTCAACTAACCATAAAGAACCCACGGAAGCACTGTACAGCTGTTTCATCGTTGTTAGGAATCACGAGCAGTGCATATGGACCGCGCCCGAACTGGCACGCGAACCCGAACCCGGGACGAACGATTCTGAGTCGAACGCCTTGGTCATTACGCTACCGGGCAGGCCCTGAACGGTTTGTTCAACTTCACCACACGATAATATTGCACATATTCGTCACTGATTTGCACGGTTACTGTTCGCTAGCTCACAGCGTTCAGAGCGACGTGGTGCTCTATCTCAACGGGTAGTTTGCTTAAGATCGACCATATCGTAGTAGGCTATTGTTGGGGTGTTTCTGTCCAGAACCGTAGATCATACTGGACAACATACGTCGAATCGGACCATGCGTTACTTTTAATGCGATTTTTGCTGCAGCTGAATGGCCATCGACGCAAGCCACAAATCCGATTGGCTGTTGAACGTCTATGTGGTTCGGCTATTCGCAACGGCTACGAACAGAAATTATTCGAGGAACTAAGATTTTCAACCAGCAGCAATGTAGACAAGCAGTGGGATCAAATTAAGCAGGCGATGCATTTGGCAGCAGATTTCGCCTGTGATTCTAGATCAAGCGTTCATCAAAGACAATGGATCTCGCAAGGGTCGCTGGGTTTAATGGAATAAAAACGCCAGCCGCCTAACGGCAAAGAAGTGAAAAAGATTCGTCGACAGTTACAGGGTCAGTGGACGATAAGTCTTGAGAATGACCGCGAAAATTGCTGGGTTAAGGTAGCCGAAGAGATGGAGGAAGCGGCCGCTTCAGAAAAACGTCGAAGACTGCTTAAGCTTATACGCGACAGCGGTGGGCGCGAACTTCGGTTAGTAAGGTCGAGCGCAATAGGAATGGAGAGCTCATGCATGACACACAGCAAAGGCTGCAAAGTCGGGCCGAACACTTCAAGGATCAGTTTAGCTGGCCACAAGCTAACGTATTCAACGTTTCGCAACTGTACAACAGAACTGAGCGCACTGCAGCACAGTACACACGACTTTCAACTTCAGTGAAATATCAGGCCGACGCCACAAGTGCTCCGATCCAGCGTAAGCCCCTCGAGCCTTGGATATACGCATACTTACCTCCACTGCTGAGCTACCATCGTTCGACACGCACCTACCAAGGTAGGTGAAACGATCCACAATCGTTAGCTCCTCTCCGCTAAGCACCAAGTTAGGCACTGCTGTCGTCCAGTTCTGCAACAACACTTTGCACTTCGAAGGTGCAAAGCACATGCCAAACCGAGCAACCGATCTCGACAGTCTATCTAGTGCCCGTTGTGTGTGGCCCACGCACTCGTAATCTAGGTCACACAGCTTCTCTTCATTTCACAGTTCGATTCCGACATCTCGGAGACCTCCTAAAGCATCTTCCATCACCTCGTCCATGACCAAGTTGAACAAGAATGGAAAGATGGGACACCCTCGTCGAACGCCACTAGTTGTTTCGAATGAACGTGACAGTTCACCGTATACCCTAACGCGACCATAGGTATGCAAGTACAATGCTCGCAACAGGCTCACGAACTTCGTTGCCATACCCTTCCGGAGGAGAGCACTGAATAGTTTTGGTCAATCCACGGAGTCGAAAGCAACTTTCAAGTCGAGGAGGATTACGACTGTAGGGCGACGCTGCGCGTGGCGCGTCTCGAGTATCTGTCGAAGAGTGAATATCTGGTCGATGCAACCTCGACCTGGCCGAAATCCGGCCTGTTGTTCGCCGATATTACTCTCGCGAATCGGTGTCAAACGGTGCAGCATTATCGGAGCTAACACCTTAATAACTATCGCAATTAAACTAATCCCACGATGATTGCTGCAGCCACTCTGTGTACCCTTCTTGAAGTTGCGTACAATCAGTGACTCACCTCACGATGACGGAATACGCTCCTGCTTCTCACTCAAGACTATTCCTACATCACGTTGACCCACAGCTTGAGCCGCTTCGTCTCCTGAAGTGTAGAAAAAATACCTCGACGAGACGTTTGGCGCAGTTAGTTGAATTACTCTACTCTACTCGAAACCTGAATTCGTGTTTCACTCACGCAGCAGACATCAATCGAAAGTGAGTCTACTGTCAATCAAACACACCTGTTGGCGATCCATTGACATTGGAGGACATGGCAGCGAACTGCGAACAGTGAACGTCGTTATAATTTTCTATCCAATTAGAATGACTGAAAGCATTCGTGTTTGTACAGTTAGACTGCTTTCCGTATGTTGCCTACTACCCGTTGTTTTTCCCGCCCCTGTAGACCCACTCCTTACCCATCTTGTATTTTCATTTTTTTACTGCATCGTGTCACTCGGTGAAAAAGGCCGCGTTTTAATGCTGGTGTTAAACGCTGAACGACAATCACGATTATGCGGTTCTATAATTTTTCTTTCACTATTATGCAGTGCTGCAAAAAACAATCAAAACTACAGCACGTTCTTAATCGTGAAAACTGAATGTGACCAACTTTGACCTAGCATACCACCACATGCTGTTGCAATAAGTCAGGTGTGGTACTCCTTTTGATTACAGTAAATAACCGTCCACCACCAAGGCGATTGAGAGATTAGGAATTCGAACTCCTTATCTTTACGGCGACAAATGGTTAGTCCACTTGACCACTGCTGGTTACTCATCCGGTGTCCATAAGTGGGAGAATGACTAAGTGCTTGACCAAAACTTTACTTGACTAATAATGTGGATAGGTACAGAGCTTTTTAATAGGTCGCTCCTTCACTGTGGGTCAACTGGCAGCCTGTATGAGGTACTAACGGCATTTCAGACGGTGGAGCACAACACAGCGCGTCTTTCCCGATGCCACATAACCGTACCTACACAATTCCATAGAGTAGGTGTAAATTTCCGAATGAAAATAGACTGACAGGACAAACTTTGGTAGAAGTGTTAAAGGACAGTGCCTTAACCACAAAGCCAAATTACGTTGGGTACTTGCCAAACGGTTGTTTAGTTCAATTTCAACCGCTAACGAATAACTGCCGAGTCAAAGCTATAACCGAAAGTGACGAAATTTAGCCGTGGATGTTTGTCATGCACATCTACATCTATCTAAAAGGATAACGAGCGAGCAATAGATGAAAAATGCCGAGAAAGATTGGGAAATTGTTCAACGACACAACTGTCTTCATTCGACTGCATTCATGCTTTTAAAGATGGACGCATAAATCTTAGATCTGTTTAGAGGTATCATCTTATATCCGGTTACGTGCAAACACTCAGATGACCACTAAAATCTCATATAAACAAACGAGTAAAAATGCACAATCCAGGATGCGAAAAAGCATCCAAATCCACGGCGCTTAGGATGTGGAAATTCAATGACACGTCAGCTGAAAAGCAATAAATCACAGCCGTATTCAGATATAAAAATGACCCGGCTGCAATTGATCTAAGCGGCACAGGAAAACCCACCTGCAGGACACCTTTTTCGATTAGTTCCAGCGACCCAGGTCGCGCTGTTAGTTTGGAGCTCAAAGAGGTCTTTAAACGACACTTTTCTAGCTTGCGACATTGCTCGTTGATGTATGGAGAAGTTCCAGGTTTATCCTCTTTGGAGAACTTATTAATGAAAGCGACTACTTCTTACCCCGAATGATTCTCCGGTTAACTAGGGACTGGCGGTCAGGCCTCTTTTCGATTTTGTGTTTCAGCAGATCGCTAGTCTGAAAAAGCAAACTGGAAGTCAATTTTGTTGTCGCAATGATTGAGTAGGCCAGATCTTTGGTCTATGGTTGCAATTACCTTTGCACGCTGCAGCTGGCGGACCTTATCCGGGTGTGAAACGTATGCTACGAAAGACGAATACTGGGATGACATAAGTGAGGCAGGACTTACGATTTGGAAGAATTCCTTGATTGACCAACTCCTTGATTGGGGGACGACATTTTAGACGTTTTTCGAGGGCTATAACAAATCCAACATGAGACCACTCAGCTTTACCTTCTTTATTTTTTAGACGATTGACTTGTAAGGACGATATCTCAGTCGATGATTGGGGACTATTGGTCTTCCGAGAAAAGAGATCACCGGACATGGACTGAAATAAAATGAAACCTTTTGTATTTTATATTTTATTTCCTTTATTATTGAAATAACAATGTACATCATTCCTCAGGAAGAGATCCGCGGTCAACAGAGGACTTCCAAGTGGGGAAGTTGGCCGGCAGTGAGAGGACTCGAACCCAGGACCTTCACGTGTAAAGGCCACGACATTATCCCCTTGGCCACCGCCGGCCAGATGGATGACAAATGAAGACGTCCAACGTAGGACAGATTATGAAAACTAAAACCGTAACGAACATGGAGCTCTATAGATAAGACTCATCTTCCTCATTCACATCACACGGTATAGCGGTTTGAACGCAGACATACCGTAACACTAAAGACCTTCACCATAATAACTAAGACAGATGCACATTAAGGACAGAATATTGTTGTGTTTCACGCATGACCCTATAACTGCTAGGGACCGTGATATGGGGAACGAACCGGACACAATGACGATGGAAACTGGAGTGGTATCGAATCACACAAGGTTCCCTTCGTGGCAGTAAAGTCCGTGGTTTAACTTCTTCAAACATCAAGTTTGATATGCATTTCAGAGGAAATACTGAAGTAGTAAACGTCTCTTAAATTTTTTCCACCTGGAACAATGAAGCTTCGGAACAACTTTCCTATAGCTGCCTTCCCATCCACTTAAAATGCTTCTTTAAAAGTACGCTAAACAAACTAGTCATTATGCAAATATTTTCCACAAACCTTTTACTATGTCCTTTTAGTACGACGTTCAACTGTTTTACTGCAAATGATTTGATGTCGATCCAGATGGGAACGACCGCTGGAGTCATCAATACCGCACTCAAAATACACCCCAGAAACACCTTTACTTCTATTTTTATGCGACTAGTCCCCGTGACAGGATCGGTCGGGTTCTTGAATGCCCTTGATTACAGCCGTTCATACAATGAGATCTTCGGCAAGGTCTAGATACCACAGAATCCAGTTGTTGGGTCAACTGCGTACTCCGAAAACCGATTGAAGGCTTAAGCGACCCGTGTTTACCTTAATATTTCTAACCTATCCTCATCTGCCAACCGAGGCAGAACTTTCAGCCTGTACAAACTGACGGCAGTAGGCCCTTCTTTGTTAACTCCGTTTCGGGCCAGTAGAGAACATGGCCGAACCGCTGCAAGCGACGTCTTTAGAGAAACGACGGAAGCCGTTTGATGGTCACACGGCACTGCTGCATGTCGGTATTTGCGATCCAATCATACCAATTAATTTTTGTCTTATGGTGGTAGTACTAACGATCAAAGCGTTTGAGCTACTTCGGATAGCCTTCTCCTAATGGCCATGCATCGCACGGGTACGCAAGAACTATTTAGACGGAGCTTTATAAACACAGGAATATTACACGTCTCGCAACTGTACAACAGAACTGAGCGCACTGCACTAGTTCTAATTCGATCTTCGCTACAACTTAACGAACATCGACGCAAATCCCAATCCCATTGGCAATGGAACGTCTGTCTAATTCGGCTGTCTGCAATAGTCAGGAGCTACCAGACGAGTTAAGAAACCCCACAAGAAGCACTAACGATGAGCACAAAAATCAAACAAAGCAGGCTATGCATTTATTAGCAGGTTTCGCATGTGGTTCTAGATCCAACATTCATCAAACACACTGGATCTCGCAAGACTTCCTCAAACTAATGGAGCAAACTGGACGTGAATGAGATGCCCCGACGGCTGCAGCGTCAAACGACGACAAGCTTTAATAAGGGCCGCGAAAGCGGGTAGTTTAATGCGACCGAAGAAATGGAATTGGCAGCTGCTTCAGGTGACAGTCAAAAACTGTTGAAACATACGCGACACTGGTGGGCAGTGAACTTTGATTAGTAAAATGATGTTATATAAATGGAGGACTCCTTCAGGGAAGAAAACAAAGATTCCACCGTTGGACTGAACAAACACTTCAAGGATCAGTTTGGCTGTCCGCGCGTTAATTCAACTAGTCCAGCGAAAAAACTGCAAATTGTTGGGAGGTGCCACTTCTCCCCCCTCAGCAGAAGCAGAAGCAGAAGCAGAAGCAGAATTGAACATCCGAGTACTGAAGAAAAAACAGCCGGTCCCGATGAAACTACCTTTCTCTCCCCAGTTCTTTTCAAACTTGATAAGGAGACCCTAACAAAAGCACTTACCTCCTGATTTTGTGATATTTGGAGCACGAAGCGTATCCCGTTATTGTTGGTGAGTCATTGATTACACCTATCTTCAAAAGGGCATACGCAGTGACTGTAACAATCATCGCGGGATCGGCCTAACTCTGATAATCACTAAAGTCTTACCTTCGATAATGCTGCATCATTTGAAACCCGTTTAATTTCGTCAGGGACGAGGTAATGGAAGATGCTTTAGGAAGTCTTCGGGATGCAGGTGTTGAACTGGCAAACGGAGAGAAGCAGTGTGACCTAGGTTACACTAATAACCTCGTTTGCCTGTTCCAATCTACAAAACGTGAGCAACATGCACCAAACGGATCGAAAAGAGCTGTGGCTCTATCCGGTGTACGCTTTGCACCTTCAGTATCAGATTTTGATGCAAGACCGGACAACAGTAGTCCCGAACATCATGCTGAATGGAGACGAACTAACGATTGCCGACCGTCTCAATTACCTTGGAAGCTGCGTGTCGAAGAGTGATAGCGTGGCAGTAGAACGGAGGACCTGTATATCCAAGGTTCAAGTGACATACGATGGACTGAAGCACTTGTGACATCAGCCGGACATTTCGCTGAAGTTGAAAGGCCGCGTATACTTCCCCAAAGTTCGCTCAGTTCAGTTGTATAGTTGCGAGGCGTGGGTTCGCGTAGTGAATAAGTTCGGCCTTCGGATGAAATTTGGCTTGCTGGTCGCGGATGTTGCTATGGCGAACGATGAAACATTATCGAAGCTAAGACTTTAGTAATTATCAGAGTTAAACCAATCCCGCGATAATTGGTACAGTCAATCCGTGTGCCCTTCTTGAAGATGCGTACGGACAGTGACCCACCCCAGGATAATGCGATGCGCCCCTCATCTCGTATACCAAGAAGCAAGCAATTAAATGTTTTGTCATGGGCTCTCCCCCCACTATAAAAAGAACTGGGGGAAGTTCCTCCGGGACGGCCGCTTTTCTTCTCTTCAGAAATCGAATATTCGACTCCACTTCCACCTCCGGTAGGAAATCCAAAGACACCTCCCAAGGATTCGCAGCTATGGACGTCGGAACAAATGCATTAGAGTGCGACCAGCTAAACTAATCCTTGAAATGGTCACTCCAACGGTCCAGCCTTTATTGTCTATCATGGATGAGCTCTCCATTTCTACAGCACATCATTTTACTGATCGAAGTTCACTGCCCACCAGTGTCGCGTATAAGTTTCAACAGTTTTTGACTGTCACCTGAAGCAGCTGCTAATTCAATTTCTTCGGTCGCACTAACCCACCCGTTTTCACGGCCCTTATTAGGACTTATCGTCAATTGACGTAGACATCGGTGGTCGAAAACCTGCGACGGCCGATTACTTTTGGCATGCAAACCCATGTCTCGCAACCATGCCGTATGCGAAACGCGCTGCCAAATGCATCATCTGTTTGATTTCGTCCTGGCGCTCGTCTACATTGTTGCTCGCCGCTGTTGCGAACAGCCAAATCAGACAGATATTTAAGAGCCAATGAACCCAGGCCAAAAACCAGGTTGCAACACGTGACCCAGCCAACGTAGTCTGCTAAGTTCCATACACTGAAATAAGGTATTCTCAGATTCGGCACCTACTGTTAGATTTCTGATCACATTATTCATCCACTCACTCCATCCACTCCTACCGATACTATGTGGACATCGGTGACCGAAAACCTCTAAGCGTGTCCACTTCTAGTGTCGTGCTATCATTGTTCGACACGCAACCACCAGGGTAAGAAAAACGATCTACAATCGTTAGTTCCTCTCCATCCACTCTCAAGTTCGGCACTACTGTCGTCCAGTTCTGTAACAACACTTTGCACTTTGAAAGTGCAAAGCACATGCCAAACCGAGCTATGGACCTCAGGATTCTGTCTAGTGCCTATGTTCTCGGTATATTTTCACATTTCATCCTACAATGTCTTCAGCTGAGGTCCACGTAGCTTCCTCTGCTCCGTGAGAGGAAAGGCATATAGGGCATATTATGTAGAAATGCGTTCACATGTAACACGTGTTCCCACGAACAAAGTTTACTACCCAGTAGTCAGTTTGAGAGGACGCTGTCCGAAACGGTACTGAATAGTAGATTACCTTCGCATTGTCCTTTCGTGTGTTGTATGCCGAGTACGACCAGAATTGTAGATCTCATCCGTTTTTCCTTTTTTGAATCTGGCTGTTGATTACGTTAATCACAGCCCAGCAATTTACTGCCTGGACAAATATTAACGCGCTGCCTGCATAATTAATCCAACGAACTTGAAGAGAAAAGTAAAAACATGCAATCTTAACGAACGCCGCTGCTCGTGATAAACTCGAGTGGAAGATCTTTGCAAACGGGAATTCGATTTCGACTGCTCGTATGTAAAGATAGGAAACGTGAAGTGATTATTTCTGTCACGGCCTTCAGTGAGAACCAACACCAAAGATCGACTGAGTTGAATGTTGTCTTCAGATCAAGAAAAACAGCGATCGTTGATCTAGGGGAGGTGTGCTTATGTGCTAATATTGGTCACAGAAGGAAGGTTTGGTCAATGCAACCCCGATCGGATAGGGAACCGCTTTGATTCTCACAAGTACAAGTTCATCGGTGGAGGATAACGCTGGCGAACAGTTGGGATGCGACATTTACTATTCAAATCCCTCCACTGACCATTTATCGGGCAGTTGCTTCATGATTCGTCATCAACCGCTATCATTTTGCTTTTTGGTCTTCAAAGCATGTTCCGCCAGTTCCTATATCTTTGGCCTCCGTCCCGTTATCAGACTTCTGAAAAGTCTGATAAAACTTCTGTCTAAAAGTGTCGTATCTCTCCTTCAGTCTTTTTCCACCAAAACTCAAGCTATAGAACAGTCTGTTTGTCTTCCCATCGACTTGTGACCTTCCTTCGAAAGATGAGCCAGCAAACCGGTTTTAAGGTCAATATTCCCCCAGACTGGTTATCTTTTGTCTATAAGGTTTGGACCAGCAAATCAGATTATCCAAACATCATCATCATCATCATCATTCAGCGTTAAACAGCAAGGCAAGCCTCACTGACCGCTGCCTTTCCCCTGAGTTACACGTTTATATAAAAAGAGTGAATATCCAATGGGAACAGGGAGTGGACCTACACAAGCAGGAAAAGATAAGACGCTGCAATGGCCAACACACGAAACACAGTCTAACTGTACAAACGCACGTGTTTTCAATCATTCTGATTCGATAGAAAATGACAGCACAACCGCCACTGTTCACGGTTCATTGCCATATTTTTCAGTGTCTCGAGTCTTTCGTAATTCAACCACAAAGGCGTGAGACATCTACTTTAACTAAGTTCGCTGTACATTTTCTCACTCAACGTTGCCACGTCGTCTGTTGGCTTCTTCCATTCTTAGGAGGAAACACAAAATAGGGTACGGTATGGTAAACGAATTGTTCGTCATACGCAACACGTGAACCCAACCAGCGTAGCTACTAAGTTTTCATACGCTGAAACAAGCTATCTATCAAGAAGTGGCACCCAATACCAGATTTTTCATAACCCTCAATATTACTCACCCGGTCACTCCATCCAATCCCTAGCCATAACTACGTAAACCTCCAACCGAGCGAACATCGCCCACACGCATACTCCCGTTCGCAATCGTTGACAACAGAACCCTGAACGCCACTGCAGCAGCAGTACACACGACCTTTCAACTTCAGTGAAATATCAGGCCGACGCCACATGTGCTTCAATCCAGCGTAAGCCCCTCGAGCCTTGGATATACGCATACTTACCTCCACTGCTGAGCCTCCATCGTTGAACCACGCCAGCTACCAAGGTAAGGTGAAACGATCCAATGGCGTTAGTTCCTCTCCATCCAGTGTCAAGTTCGGCGTGCTGTGCGTCCAGTCTGCAACAGTACTTTGCACTTTGAAGGTGCCAAAGCACATGCCAAACCGAAGCAACCGATCTCGACAGTCTATCTAGTGCCGTTGTGCATGGTCCCGCAGAACTCGAAAAAGGATACATGACGTTCGTCTGCGTAACCTAGGTCACACAGCTTTCTTTCATTTCCCAAGTTCGATTCCGACATCTCGGAGACCTTCCTAAAGCAATCTTCCATCACTCGTCCCATGACCACCAGTTGAACAAGAAGGGAAAGATGGGACATCTTGTCGAAGCGCGCAACTTAGTCGTTTTTCGAATTGAACGTGACAGTTCGCCGGTTATACCACTAACTTCTTGCCGACCTTACAAGGTAAGGGGGGGGGGGGGGGGGGGGGGGGGGGGGGGGGGGGGGGGGGGTGCGAGTACGATGCTCGCAACAGGCTCACGAATTTTGTTGCCATACTCTTCCGGTGGAGAGCAGTGAGTAGTGCCGGTCGATCCACCGAGTCGAAAGCAACTTTCAAGTCGAGGAGGATTACGACTGTAGGGGCGACGCTGCGCCGTGGCGCGTCTCGAGTATCTGTCGGAGAGTGAAATATCTGGTCGATGCAACCTCGACCTGGCCGAAATCCGGCCTGCTGTTCGCGGGTGTTACTCTCGCAAATCGGTGTCAAACGGTGCAGCATTGTCGAAGCTAACACCTTAGAAACTATCGGAAATTAAACTAATCCACACGATGATGCTGCCGTCACTCTGTGTAGCCCTTTAATGACGACGGGTTTAATCCAGTGAGTCACACCCAACGATAAACGGGAAATACGCTCCTCGTTTCCAAATATCAACGAAGCAAGGAGGTAAGTGAATTCCATCAGCACTTCTTCACCCAATTTGGAAAAGAACTGGGGGAAAGTTCGTCGAGGAACGCGGCAGGCTTTTCCCCTGCTTCAGAAGCCGAATATTCCGACTCCACCATTCCGTTGGGGGACAAAGTGACACCTCCCAAGGATTCACAGCTCCAGACGTCGGACTAGATACGATAGCTTATGGCCAGCTAAACTTATCCTTGAAATGCTCTGCCCAACGGTCCAGTCTTTCTGTCTAACATGGATGAGCCTCTACTTTTTATGTTTATTCCTTCGCAACACGACTTCACTAACCGAAGTTCGCGCCCACCGCTGTCGCGTATAAGCTTAAACAGTCTTTGACTGTTACCCATGACAGCGGACGCCACTTCCATCTCTTTCGGTTACCTAACCCCATCAATTTTTTTTTCGCGGTCATTTCCTAAGGCTTATGGTCAACTGACGCTGCAATTGCGACGCATCTTATCATTTCCCTTGCAGTTAGGCAACTCGCGTTTTGCTCCATTAAAATTAGCGACGCTTGAGAGATCCAGTGTTTTTGATGAACACTAGATCTAGGACCACAGGCGAAATTCGCTGTCAAATGCATAGCCTGCTTAATTTGATCCCACTGCTCGCTAACATTGCCGCTCTTTGGAGTTCTTATCCCTCGATAGTTTCTGTTCGCAGCTGTTCGAACAGGCCGAAATCAGAACAAAACGTTCCACAGCCAATCGGATTTGTGGGCTGGTCGATGACATTCAGCTGCAGCAAAAATCGCATTAAAACTAACGCATGGTACTGATTCCGACGTACGTGGTTCCAGTCATGATCTTACAGTTCTCGACCAAACCACGCCGACGGTAGCTAACCGCGATATGGTCAATCTGACTTAAAGTACTTATCGAGTTACAACGCCATGTCGCTGTGCGACGCGAACTGTGGTCGGAAATTCGTACTAGATGGAATAAAATGATTATCTTGCACAGAATTGGAGAAGTCTTTCTCCGTTGTCTGTTCGCTGTGCAAGCAAGGCGCATCGTCCGCCTAAACAGGACTCCGATGCACTCAGTTTTCTAACTTGTGCAATAAAATCACCTGCTACCACTAGAAGTCAGAGCGTTTGCTCTTCCGACAAGAAGTGACGAGGTTATCGAAAAAAAAAATAAAATTCGTCTTTCTCCATTCAGTGCTGCAGTCTGTGGGAGCGTATGCTGAGATAATCACAATAAACTACGCTTTGACCACTACTTATCCTTTCGGAAACCGAACGCTCCCTGCAGTCCCTCATTGGCACACAACGCGACATGTTGACTGGGATCCGCCAATCTAAAAAGGGCCTCTCAGGCCTTGCTCACTCAAGACTATTCTAGAACCAACGTGTGATCCACAGCTTGAGCTGCTTCGTCTTCACTGACAGCGCAGAAGAAAAAATATCTGACGAGACGTTTGGCGCAGTTAGGCTGAATTATCTACTCGAATCCTGAATTCGTGTTTCGGCTCACAAGCAGCACGACATGCAAGATCAAAAGTGAGTCAGTCAACTGTCAGAGCCCCAAACACGCGTGTGGCCAGCCTGCATTAAAGTGGCGTCACATGAAGAAACAGAGAATTCAGAGGCTGACGAGGCTTGAGAAAATGTGAGCTAACAGACTGGAAACCATTTACTACACTACTTGACAGTGAACCGTTGCGAGTATCGGGCGTGTTATCAATGGAGATACTATGGATAGGCAGAAGGGGCAAACAGACTGAGTTGGAGACGAAAGAGACAGGTTGAATAAAAACGAAACGTTTAGAGCATGCGACAAGTAAACCGCTTTTAAAGCGGTTGTAAATCTAAACGAGCAAAGCAACGGATCCCTTTGTGTTGGACATCCTTCTTGCCGTTATGTTTCTAGTTGTGAAACGCACTCCTACTTATCTACATTTCTTACCTCAGTCTATATTCTGTCTTCGTCTTTTCATTCTGAAATGGCGTGCTTAATTAAGCTGCAATAAACACTCACTACTTGCAGTACATTATGACTTATCTGTTTAAAAACGGACAAAGTTACACGCCCTTAGCGCCGTGATGCTGATCCAGCCCTTCAAATGTCTAATAGCCCGGAAGCACTGATTCCGGAGTTTAAGCACTTATATCGCCAAAGCTGGAGCAGTTTTTCAAACCTGCGACATTTGACACCAATATGACAACCGGTTTCGCCCAAGGGGAAGGGTGCGAAATGGAAATTCTTAGGGCTTTTCTTCAAGCGAGTCTTGGCCTCTCCGAGCCGAGGATGCTCGACGGCTTTTTGTATTCAACTACCGATGTCCCCGAAGCATTGCTCGAGTCGAGCGAGAACACCGGGTGAGCAATGGTGAGGTGCGTAGTCATTTATTAGATGCACACAGTCGACCTTCAACTGAGATAACTGCTCTACGCCATCTTCGGTGGCTAGGACATATTTTGTGTATGCCTACCCATCGTCTGCCTTTTTGTGCTCTTTTTGCACGCACTGACCAAGTGTGAAGGAAGTGACGCAGCGGTCAGGTCACGATTTGGCTCGAAATTATGATGAGGTCAGATTCAGTTATGGCATCCGTTGGTGCTTCCCAGCCAAATTATAAGAAGTCTCATCGGTTAGATGCACTGAGGCATGGCTCAGGACCAAAGCCGGTGGCGCGAATGCTGCATGGCTTGTTTGTAGAACTGGTGACTGTAAAAAAAAGGAAAAATAGAAAAAATCGCAAAAAGTGTACAATGATAATACAAAAAAACTATAACTATTACCTTACCGTTTATTATTATCCATTTTAATACATCCCCTGGATGATTTTATTTACATGCCGTCGCGATAGTACCATGCCTGCGATCAGAGCGGTGAGTACACTGAGTTATAACGTTTATAGTGACGTTATCGTTTGACAACGAGTCCTAGTTTGGACCGAAACGTCACGGTAAACATCATAACTCAATGTACACCTTCTAACCTCTAAAATATGCAACCTGAGCTCACTCACCATATGTATATATACGTACATATATATATATATGCATATTCATATATATCGCAGGGAACCCGGATGTCTTGATGAACTACGGAACAAACTCCATCTCGAAACGGCCCCTTTGCTGGTTATCTGTTGGCCTTGTGCAACCAGGAAGCAAGTCAAACTGTAGACCAATTCCTTCAGAAGTCGCAACTGTTAGGGGAGGAAAATGGTATAAAATGTTACAGCTCGACAAAAACAATGGTACCATAAGCAGTAAATTCAGCAGTAGAATGCAATATAATCCCACTCGACGTTTCCCAGAAGAAACGATGCTTGGTCTAGACACTATTTACGAACAACCTCCCCATTAAGAAACAACTTGTCATCAGTCTCAGTCGTTCCACATAGATGAACCTACGTATCGTGCTTCTTTATCTCACGTAGGTGTGCATATCATTCACGTTCATTTGGAAGACATCTGGAAAACACTGTCAAGAGAGGGGATATCAAGTTCTACAAAAAAATGGGCCATTAGCCTTTATAGCAACTGCAATCCTCGTATCTTGCTCACAGTTGTCAGTGGCTTATCTCTGATTGTGTTGGTAGTTGTCCACTACTTTGGGAAACTCCGAACTACGCATCCCAAAATTAGGCAGATGGACTTTGGGAACCAGGTGCCTATCTGACAACGTAGACGTCATGAATGCCTGATTATTAATTTCAAGGGACATTGTCACAGCTAAGCAGGCGAAGTGTATGTAGAGATACAGGTCCCCCAGGTAACAAATGTGGCCGAAAGATATCGGACTAATTTCAAACGCCCGTACAGACACACCGAAACTGCCGTTCAGTTTTAGTTCCAGTTTCAGTTAGATTGCAGGATTATACGGCGAAATGCCTGATTGTCCAGATCCTTGAACCGAGAGCTCCTTGAATCAGACGATAATTCGACAACAGGAGGGTGAAAGCCCTCTTCAGCTTCTAGGATGATAGTTCTAATTTTGTATGTGACTCCGACTCTTACTTCTATCACCTAAAAGGTGGAAAAAATTAATGAAACGCTTTCCTTTCGGCCATCCCCTCAGCCTTACAATCCTGCTTGGGCAGAAAAAGCTGGAAGAGGACATCGACCCAGCTGCAAACGCCCGTACAGGCACACCGAAACTATTGTTCAATTCAGTTCGGTTTTCACAGTACGAGTTTTGGCTCACGCCATTGGAGCGTTCAGAATCATTTCGAGAGTACGCACTCCGGTTGGACATCCATTTCTTCCGGCTCCAGTATAGTGAGCCTTGCTGAAAGAAACAAAACAGAATGCCGCAACCTAACCGCGACAATTATCATGAGTACCAAGAGTTCGGAGTTAAAATCAGAAAAGGCGAAAGAAAAATAGAGAACCTACCCCAGCTTGCCCCTTAAAACTATGCCTTCTTACAAGCCGCATTCCACTTTCTATCCAGCACTTGCCCAAAATAAATCGCGCTTTCCATGGTTGTCAAGCCCGCAGGACGTCCCTTCCATAAATTCGCGACCCTGTAACCACAGAATTACGACATGCTCGATGGTCTTCAGCATGTATTCGCAAGTTTGCCCTTATGGTTGCGTGCGCAAAATTCAACTTTCTGAAAAAGGTCGTCCGGGCGAAGACTTCACAAGCTGGTTGCAATCCTGAGGGTCTTGTAAGGCCGATTGCCTTAACGCGAACCAGTGATTACGTTTGATTGCCCTCAGCCGTTGTGCCCGCCCGTGTGTCACCCTTACTTGGCTCTATACGATTGTAATACTGGCAAACCAGGCACTCTGTCGATACAAGGAAAAGACAGTTGGAAGCGGTAGGAACATGAGCATATTTGACAGGAGCCTGCGAGTGGATCGTGTTGGGCAACAGGCAGATGGCAACCGCGCTTGGCGGTTAATGTTTGATTAAACAAACCCATACACCCTACGGTCTCCGTCATTTCCTTTCGCTGCCTTTTTATGTCCGCTGAGATGAGACCTAATTCGCCTAGTCGTTGATCGTGTAGCTCTCCACCCCATCCCTCAACCATTCTCGAGGCCAATCGCTGCATCCGTTCAAGGTAAGCGACGCCTTTTATGAATAAGGGAGGTCAAGACTGCACACAGTATTCTAGGTGGGGTCTTGCTATGGTCCCGCACACAACAGAAGTGACCCAATGGGCAAAAGAACGCCCGATTAGATGTATCTAAATTGACATCCACCTTAGCGAGTGTTTCCAATGTGTATCCCTTGGTGTTTCAGCGAGGAATTTTCAACTGCAAAAGGGTGGTAGAGGAAGAAGAGCTCATCGCACCTTGTTTGCGAGAGAAAGATTACTCCGTGGACGTTTCACTCAGGTTGGCTATGTCAATGAAACGTACACTGCCCTATAAAACAGGCTTAATTACCACATCACCACCCCATACAAAGGAATGAACCTGTAACATATCCCCTTATCCCCCGTAATGCGATTTCATCCTGACCTTGAAAGCAGGTTCCCTGCTATTTGTAGCCGGCAAGCTACGTTGCCCGCCGTTGATCGGTAATTAATTTGCTCTCATGTGTCGATGGCTCCTAACCAACACTCCCATCAGGAGCTGGAGATGTTCGAGTGCAGCTCCCCTTGTAGGCTGCAGCCTGCTCTTCGCCTTTGCTCGGCTTTTCACAAACCTCCATTTGGCTTGGACTTATTCCTTCCCGAATTGAGCGGGGGATGCTGGTGCGGACGCTGAAAATCCAACCGTTTCCGTACAGCTTGAGTCCTCTTGCGCCTGCGACTCGATCTTAGCGTCATTTGCCCTTGCGACTTCCGCATAGGATACGCTACGATGCACCTTACCCGCTGCTCCCATGTGGTTCCTGGGGCGTTTTCGGACCACTTGAGCTACCTATACCTGATGGCCTTTCTTTGCGATTTCTTGCATTCAGTTCAGAACCATACCAGCCACCCAGTTAGGGGGTGAAGCGTGATGTGCTCCTTCTCCATTCGTGGGCAAATCGCATGGGCCCACCCTTCAGAATGGCCGCTCTTAGCATCTTTGACTACCACTCCCCACAAGCTTGAAAGAGGCGGAGGTAAGATGTCGATGACACTTTCGTTTCAAGCACCAAACGTTACTGAATAGGTGATAAATTCTCTAAACCTCTTCCAACAGAACACAAATACGGCTTCCAAAAAAGCTATTAGAAGGAAACTTAAAAGATGCTGCCAGGGATACTTTTAGTGTATTGTGAAACCGCTGTGGACATCTCAGAAATGCAAATGCCAAGGCGCTTGCTCGCTGAAACAACAAAGAGCTCTTTTTGTTACGGACCAGCAAATATTTCAATAGGTCGGAGGCGATCTGAAATATTGTAAGGTTAAATGACCACTGGCCATAAATTGATCTATGGCGAGGGCTGGGACCACCTCCTCCGGAACCCTGTTACATGGGTTGTTGACTCTGTTGGGAAATTGAAGTCTCCTAAAATTTTCCCTTGGCATGGACCTCTCCTGCTTAAGATCATGCCCTGTCAGTGCTGGGTTGATACAAAGCACGAAGCCGTGTTTTTGCGGCTGAGGCCACAAGGTAACTTGAATGCTTCACTGAATTCCGTTTGGACGCCCCGGCCACTAATTGTGGGTAGACCCAAGGCCCGCCGTCCATCTTTATGCCGCCTGCCTCTTATCCTAGAGATGAGCTCTGTGAATTTTCCCTCGGTTAATTTCAACGTTGTTGTGCTGCCCATGATTAGAATGTGCATTCTTGATGCCGTCCCATTTTTACCTTGCGTAAACACATGGTTGCCCCTGGGATCTTTCACAGCTTCAGCCCACTCTGATCACCCGGAATGTGGCGGATGCACACTAGGCGAGTGCTTTTTAATGAATTCATATGTGGCCGCGCAAAATCTCAAACGTTCGCTGTTTTTTCTTAATCTTGACTATTCCCCTGATCAGTTTCGTTTGCTTTGTACGTTCCCGAAATGTAGATGCATGCAATTGTTGGCATTCAAGGGAGTCAGGACCAAGCACTCCTCTGTGGACGATGTCCATATCCCCCCGGGACTCGCCAGAAGTTCAGTCACCTATCACCTTGGGGGCTTCCGTGACCAAGAAACGTTACAACCATGTCACCACCCTCAAGCCGTTTATAAAATCCAAATACACCGATGGTCTTAGTGCTGAAACCTGGAGAGCCCTGCTGCATGCCCTCGCTTACGGGGCTCCTAAATCGTCCACTCCCACACATAAGCTGTGATTGGTGTGGCCACGTATCCAGTCAGTATCCATTCTATCTACGTTCTTCCTGATAAGTTTTGTCAGGAACAATCTGCGTTTGACCGGAGGAAATGCCTTCTGGAATTCAAGATAGAAAAATTCCACTGGGCCCCCGTAACGAAGTCTGGCCACCACTTCGTCCATAAATAGATTGTTGGTTAGACCACAGTTTTCTTTTACTAACTTGCGTTGCTGTGGCCTGAAACGTTTGTGCTGATTTAGGTGTTTTGCTGATATGTTGGGGTGCACTTCTTTATTGCCTTCAGCACTATACAGAGCAAATCTATCAGCTTATAATTTTTATTTCTGCCGCGCCGGACACCCTTATGAATAAGCCCAACTTCCACTGACGCACATCCTTTCGGAAATTTACCTTACTGAATTGATAGGTGGAACAGAATTGACAGGGTTGCTACTGCTACATCAGCTCTAACTTCGTCAGATACATTCCATTAGGTCTGATTAATCTTTCGGGAACTTTTCTGCGCCTTCCGATCCCGTTTATGTTGCTCATTCCAGCTACAAGTGTCGAAATGAGACAGTTAGCCTGGACTAGAATTCCCTCTTTATAAATCGAACTGCGGTACCTTATTAGGAGCTCGGCCTTCTCTTTCCCCTAGGTAGCGTTCCCAACTACTTGAGGGTGAAATTTTGCAACTGCCATTCTCATGAAACTCTTTAACTGCACCCGACTGTGGCACGATGTGCCTGATTCTTGACGTGGTTTGCAATTGCCTCTTGTACTGGGCCTTGCAAGCCCTTGCCCTGGCATACGAGGCGGCATGGTCCTGGAGGCTTCCAGCCACGCGCCAGTCTAAATATCTAAGAGTTAGTAAGTAGTCCTCAGGATCGAGGCTTGCAAGTTCATTGGTTCCCGGGTCTCGGTAGGTTTTCTTGGTCTTCTCAGTGTAAAATGAAAAGCTGGATAACACAGGATGTTGCAATGCATGCGCTGATCTTGCATCTTTCGGTCTTGCCGTATAAAATTAACAGACATTAGGAAATTGGCAGCCTAAATTACGCGTATAAACAGAGCAAATGAAGCATTCGATGCATCTCCGAGCGAAACAGGAATTCATCAAACGGAAGACTTCGGGCATACCATTTTATATTTCCTGTTGTTGTCTTTATTGACTTAAGTGTGAAATAGAAATGCACCTGAAGGTCTATCGACATTTATATGCAGCCCAAGTAGGTGGACCTAACTTCGGCCACAGAATCTTAACGAAAATCATCTTGAAGATAACTTTGCTGGAAGGGCGTGCCATCGAACATACACTGCAATAATGGCTCAAAAATTGTAGGTGAGAATCAAAAACTGTTACGTTGGTACTTGTGCTTGTGGCAGGGTACCCTAAAAGAAAATAACCCCCACGTTCGGCTATGGGTGGCGGGCTGACCTCCGTGAGCCGATCACCGATACAGTGTACGAAAATGGTTGATCACATCCCTCCTAGTCTCCAACGAGTACACCGTTATTCATTTGTGCTTTATCGATGTCGTTGAGCAAAAGCTTATCATGTCCGACGGGCTTGCATAAAAGACTACCACAAGAGCCGTAAATGTAGTGAACCGCTACATGCGCTAAATACATCTTTCAGAAGTTGAATGAGGATCGGATGATACGAAAGCTCCAAAAACGGTAAATAAATACCAAAGGCAGAGAAAGGACGGAGTGTCGACGTTGCAAGCACATGTACGCACTGCCTTCGTCGACTACACGATGCCAATTAAACAATCAGTACTGTACCCCATCCTGGGTTAACATACTGGTTAACTCAGTCCTTCTTTGAGGCCTTTGCCGACGGACTGAATAAAGTTCATTTACGAACCGCGTGCATCCGAGTCTCATGTTGTTGCCCTCTTCTAAGACGGCGATGCTCTATGATACGCCGGGGTTTCACTTGTCCGCTGCAGCACTCAGAGATTTATTTTAGGCGTAGCACTTGTAACTCACACGATAGGTTGTCTCATTTTACGTCCACGACCAAGCACGCGCGCTTCAAAGCATATGCGTCCACACACACGCGCGCAAACCGCGCCGTTTATGCACCAATCCTTTCCGCTACTTGTTTTTTCCGCTCAAATCCCACTCAGTCTGCATCTTATTACCCGCTAGCAACCGCTGGAGCCGTCTAAAGGGGACACTTAACTTTCTCAATCGAACTCCACCCGTTGCAAAAGCAGCAGCAATCGATTGCCTCCTTCGCTACGTCCAGCAAGATTTTGACGAATAACTTGACAACTCTTTCAGCTACAGAAGGTCAGAGGGAGGCGAAGATTAAAAGCCACAACTGGAGAATGTTTTTTCAGCTCAACCCTGCACTTCCTTAATAGGGCGACGCAGCAATTTGCTGTTGTTAGGTATTCTAGAAATTCCGGAGAACTGACCACATTTGCACTACCCAAAACATTCTGTGGCATTGGTAATATTGGTGTGTTTTATACTGATGCCTGTAGCTTCCCACGCCGTTTATTGATTTTGCTTCTGAAAGGCGAATTACCAGCTAAGGTAACACAGACAACAGATGTGCCTTGCGTTCACACATCAAACCTGATACTCCAGAACTGGCATACCCCCAACAGCCATATGGCGGGGGTTGCAGATAAAGGGGCAGATTTCTTACAGCTGGAATTCTAGGTGCAAATTGGCGGGATATCTGGACGCTCCTAGCGGGTAAGGCAAAACAATGAATAAATGGGCTCTGAGAGGGCCGGTATACATGGGAGAGAATGCCAACTATCGGGTAGCTACTCAAAAGTTTGGTGACGGACCGAAAACTGTGTTTGCCAAGATAGATCAGGCTACGGAAACCCAAAATAACACATGGCGGAAGAAAGCCATGCCATTGGGTAAGTATGCCTCGAAAACAGGCGTAAATATACTCATGATAAACAGAAAATTACAAATCCAAGATTTCAAGGGAGATAAAGGCGAAAAACAGTGCAAATGTAAGCGTTGAAGCGATGGAACAAACAACTAGGACAGGTGAAGTTCATTCAGGCAAGGAAGTAGAACAAGTATGACCAAACTCCATCGCCTTCAGCCTAAACCAACGAGGGATAAGGGCTGGACAAACCTTGCGTCCGAACACTCCCCTCGCTCGATGGACCAGAAATTGACATTGGCTCAATTGAACAAAGATCAGACCGGGAAGATTGTATTTTTAACCGTTTGCGGCGGAATATCACAACCCCACTGTATCCTCCTTGGACCTAGAAGAGCGAATCGCTGTTTTCGCATCAGAAAATGGAATCAGGTTCCTTGAAAATTACCACTGAGCACATTAAGAAAACACAAGTTGGCGAACAAGCTCGTTTTCAGTGATTCGTACTCATGCCATTACATAACAATATATATATCTTGACAAAATATTTTCAATATAAGAAGGATTGTATTAGTCATTTACAAATATGGGTGGGGAATGGATTTGTGGTGTTAATTGTTTTGTTGTCTAGGGTTTGTATTGGGACGGGGGGGGGTGGGCCAAGGGAGTTGAAGCGCGACCATAAATTGTTTTTGAGAACAAAGTGGAGGATTGTGAAGACGGGTTGCGACAGATTCCGCAGTGTTCAAGAGCCGACACTTTGCCAACCTGGATTGTTGACTTCTGACATTATACAGGGTCCGGAAAGCTTGCGTCACATTCACGATGTGACTAGTCTGTGATAGATGTGAAACGACTACGCTATTAAGTTACTTAATTGTTCCAGTGACTAACCATACCGGGTGGTGCTCACGGATGCGTTCAGACACGCGCCTGGTCGTGCGGCCGATGTACATTGTCCCACAGGAACATGTGAATGAATGGATGCAAAACGAGGCTGCAGAATCGGGAACTTTGTCTTTCAACCATAATGACACTACGGGGCGGGATTTGAACAGGGTACAAAGCTTGGCTGCGTAGAATGTCTTATTGATAGCACTAGTCGGTCTTCGTCGTGCTATCTCCGCTAGCTTGTCACATTTGAATGGCAGAGATATGTATACTGCCTTTCTCTCCACCGTCGCCCTTTTAGGAACTTCCTGCTCTGTTTCCAACATCTTGTCGATTAATCTAATTGGAAAACCATTTTCAGTGAATACTCTTCTGTCCGTCTGCAGCTCAGCTTCAAGGGTATCTTCTGTGCATATTCTTTTTGTCTTGGCAGTCTGACATCTAATTAAGTTCCTCTTCACATTAAGAGGTACAAAGCTGTGGAAGTTGATGTATTGCCCATTCCATGTGGCTTTCCTGTGTACTGATCGCCGAATTGAGCCGTCTTCTTGACGACTTAGTCGTAAATCTAAGAAAGCTATTTCATTGTTCAACTCCATTTCTGTTGTGAATTTCACATTAGCATGAGCCGAGCTGAACAAGTTCAACAGTTGTTTAGTTTTCGACGAGGGGTTGAGTACACAGATGTCATCCACATAACGCTTGTATAGGTAGAGCGATTTTATTGACGACTCGAGTGGTCCACGGTCCAGCTTTGCCATGAAAATGTCGGCTAGTAGCGGACCGAGTGGGGATCCCATCGCTACACCGTCCTTGTGACGGTAAATCTGATTATTGAATTTAAATTGGAAGTTGCAGGTACATAAGAACAATAGTTGTTTCAAGTTTGCTATCGGAAGACTTGTCGCTAAGTCATTGCTGTCGATGTAGTCACAGAGGTATTCGATTGTCTCCGTGATCGGAACGTTGGTAAAAAGGGCGGCGACGTCTAAAGAAAGCATTCTTCGTTCCTTCATATTCAGTTCTTTCACGGAGTCGATAAGTTTAAATGTGTTTTTGAGACTATGCTTTGCTACCTTCTGTCTAACGGGTTCCAGTAACCTAGCTAACCATATTGCCACAGCATGGTGCGACGAATTGCGCATGTCGAAAATAGGTCTCATAGGTACTCCATTTTTATGTAATTTGGGTAGGCCGTACAATCTTGAAATAGTAGTTCCCGTAGGCCGAATTTATTCGAATGTCGTCGAATCAATGATATCCCTTTGTCTCAGTGGTCTCAAGATACTAGACAACGATTTTTCTATCTGATAAGTTTTACCATTCTCCTTCGCCATTTTTGAAAATTTTGATTTGTCATTCAGAATGGCTTCCATTTTCGTTACATAGTCAGACCTGTTCAGGAGAACTATGCCTGCACCATTATCTGGTCTTGATAACAGGATGTCAGCATTTTTCTGCAGTTTTCTTAACCGTCTCTTATGTTCTGGCTTTAATAACCCACTTGTTGTATGTCTAGCTCCATGATATTTTTAGCAAGTGTTCTCCAAAGTTAATTTAAATGCTTGCATTTCCATTTGTGATGACGGGGCTAAACTCGACAATTGAGAGAAATGGTTCTCGAATCCAACTTCTAAGTCCATTTGTGCACTCTGGCTGTTTGGGCAACAAAATTTGGGCCCCGGGGATAAAACTGCTAACAGCGCCTTGTCTGACTTGAAGTTTGACAATTTGTGAACAAATCGATCAGGGTTCTGCGGAAACTCACTGGATGGTTTTGATCCTTCCAATCGTTTCATCATCCTTTGGCGCTTCTGGTTCACCTGCTTATGTACAATGGATTGAACGTCTTCCTCAAAAGATTGTTTTTCCTCCTCACCCAATTGGTCGAGCACATAAGTTGATGTCACAAATGATCGTTCTAACTCTGCAGTGTGATTGCACATTTTATCACGTTCATTAAGAGCTTGTCTTTGGAGTGAGGCTTTGGTAATATACATCCGGTTTATTATGATTTATTGCTTTGGAAAATTAGATTCTGTTATACAGTCGTCCAAGAACTGAATATGAGCTCTAGCCAGCGCCAGTTTTATACGGAACTTAATATGCTTATTAGGCTTTTCAGTACAGCCGGGTACTTGGCTTGTTTCAATTCCTTGAAAATTACCACTGAGCACATTGATAAAACACAAATTGGCAAACAAGCTCGTTTTCAGTGATTCGTACTCATGCCATTACATCACTATATATATCCATTCACATGTTCCTGTGGGACAATGTACATCGGCCGCACGACCAGGCGCGTGTCTGAACGCATCCGTGAGCACCACCCGGTATGGTTAGGCACTGGAACAATTAAGTCACTTAATAGCGCAGTGGTTTCACATCTAGCACAGACTAACCACACCGTGAATGTGACGCAAGCTTTCCGGACCCTGTATAATGTCAGAAGTCAACAATCCAGGTTGGCAAAGTGTCGGCTCTTGAACACTGCGGAATCTGTCGCAACCCGTCTTCACAATCCTCCACTTTGTTCTCAAAAACAATTTATGGTCGCGCTTCAACTCCCTTGGCCCACCCCCCCCGTCCCAATACAAACCCTAGACAACAAAACAATTAACACCACAAATCCATTCCCCACCCATATTTGTAAATGACTAATACAATCCTTCTTATATTGAAAATATTTTGTCAAGATATATATATTGTTATGTAATGGCATGAGTGCGAATCACTGAAACCAGTTTCCTCCCCAGATGCTGCTTCCGAGAACAGGACAGGAGAAAGCACAGTAGTTGAACATGGAATGCTAGCAAGCGGACCTCGCATTTAGCGCACCCAAGCTGGAAGCTTTCAGCGAAAGCAAGGTGAATTATTGACCGGGAGCTGGAAGTTGGATTTCATCACCCTCACCCGTACCTAGGTCAACAATAAACTCAAGGAAGTACAGGCAAGAGACAATGTACTAAAAACCAGATAGATTGGGTAATAAACAGGAGCAGATTGTGTCCATGCTTATGCACCAGGACCTCACGAGCTAGCTAGTGGCGTCAGCAGTGCATTCAGCGAGCATGTAAGCATCCTTCTGCACCTGAAGGCTTTTGATAGAACAGTGTTTTTGTATGTCTATGTAAAGCACCAAAAGCTTGTATCTAAATGGATGCCAAACTGTCGGGTCTGAAGCAAGATGTATTAGCTCAAAATAGAAAGTTTTAGTTTTGTGGGGGTTCACCTCTAACGTCAGCCTGGAGAACTTGGTACTCTTGGGTGAACTCCAGAATAGGCAGTCCTAAAATGGCTCTCCGCATATGTTCTGACTCAAGTTGTGGTACAGGACACTGCTTACATTAGAGCAATGCCCGTAGCTGCTAGACCAGGCATGAAAGAGATGAAAACGTAATCAACTAAGAAACATCTGGGCCAAAGTAACTACTTGATAATTAAGGTACAGAGTGAGCTAACAGCTATAGACCATGAGATGTTCTAGTGCCAGAAGATTAAGAAAACAATGAAGACAATGGTATCAATTCCCCGGTTGCCAAAATGTAAAAGTCTGACTGTAGAGGGATGGTCGGCATTTATCAGGTCTGGAATAATCAAGCCAAAGTAGGAGTATATCGTCCTTGATGTCAGCCAAAGCATTTGTCAGCCACCACAGCAACGTCCATAAATGAAGTGGGCAATAAGAATTCGGAAGAGTAGGTGGGCCATGTACGAAACCTTTCGTAATCTTCAGGAATACAAAGGTCACAGGATAGGCGATGAGGAGTAAGCACCAAAACGGAAGGTGGAACACATTTGCGAGTACAACTTAGAAAGTAATATAAAAACCCGGAGCATGACCGGCACATGTTATGACCGAGAAAAGAACAAGTCTCTGGCCACGCAAGAATTACCGAACAAAAACCGAGCTCTAGCTGAATCCAAAAAGGCGAAGGCTTTGTTGGATGCATTCACTTATATTTTCCGGTCGCCCGATGAAGCCCACGCCCAATTGGGAACCTTAGAAGCTGCCCAGGTCCGGGAAACCCCAGAAGATTTTGCATATTAGGCGCAGGTTGTGAAATAGTTCAGTATGCTAAAAGAGCTCAGGCGTCCAGTTCGGACGAGGTCAACTTGGCGATTGTTTAGCTATAAGCGGAGTTGATTTGTTCCGTGTTGCACAGCTCCATAAACTCTTCTTCACGTTTCAGTGAGTGTCTGCCGGATGAAACATAATAAAATAGTGATTTGTATATTTTTTGCGTATTAAGAAATATCCTCGAAGGGAGAATGAGGCATATGCATGCGTGGAATGAGGGAATAAGGACGAAGATACGAAGGCGTATTTAGTACTTCAGAAGGCAAGAACTACTGTAGGGGCAAAGAAATGGGAATACGAAGAAAAAGTTGCTAGCAAAGAGAGTGTTTTAAAAGAATGGGTTACAAGACACCTAAATGCCGCAGGCAGGTCTACTGTGCATCTATATGTAATTCGATTGGGGAAGCAGGAGTTGGCGATGAGTCGGAAGAACGATATGGTTTGCAATGGAAGCGATAAGCAGGTGACTAAATAACCCCAAAACCTTCTAGCGCTTATCAAGGGGGCTAAATGTCGCAATGGAATAGAGGAATGGATATGATTGCGTTAGTCACCAAAGTCAAGTATTGGAAGTCCTCAATCCAAAAATAGGAGGCGGGGAAGAAAAAAGGGAAGTTATTTTGCAGACGACGAGATTCGGAAGAAAATGTTTGCCGTAACCGGAAGGTTTGGAGTAAAAGTGATTATTGACGTTGGATGCTGTGATGGGGATCAAACGGTGAAAGGACAACTGTTGCCTTTGGGAAAACTGATGTAAAGAAACTATGAGCGAAAACCAGTGCCGTATTTCTGTCCGCGAGGAGTGGTTCGTTAGCCGTGGGGAATAACGTGAGGATGTGTAATTTCCGGGTTTGGACATGAAGTAATGGCGGATATATTTACTTCCCAGGAGTATCTTAAGTGGTGGGCAAGTCACGGTAATCTGCAACATAAGACCAAGCGGTCAGCATAAGAGTGGGCGGCAGAGTATGTCTGCAGAGAGTTGATGAGCCCTGAAAGATAATCCGCATATGAACATCGGTAACTGTTTGTTTCGTTGCCGAGTTCAGGCCATTTATCAGTATCCACACTGCTGTGCTATTACACTGTATGTAATTTCCCTTAATGGGCGATAGTCAGAGTATTTCGCATAATAATCCAAATGATAAGGATGCTATCATGCATCTTAATTAACAAAGGGGATCTTCCGGATTGTGGATACCTAGGTGAGCTGGCTGTAGATTTGGCGTTGTCCATGCGGTGAACGAGACCAGTAGTGGCGCTCAAGTCCTAGGCGGAAGAGAATTTGTTTGGCTTGGGGCATAGCTTGAGATTGTGGTAGCTGATGAACTTTGGGCTGAGATAAGGACAGAACTAAGCATTATCTGGTGTCAGATTGACCATATGAATGAAAGATTAGAAGGAGAGTTTGCAAAGAGCACTCAATTCCGAGCTCTAGTAACGAACAATAATCCTGGATTTTGTACACAGTCCTAGCAAAATGGCGAAGGTAAAGGAAACCGCGAAGAATTGTGTTGGCCAATAGGCAGTTAGGGTGAACGGACCGGCGTTGAGGCCATAAACCAAACACTGGAGGGTTCTTCAGAAATGCACAAAGCTGTTGTCCTAGTTAACGCCGACTGGATTGATGGCCGGGGTCAGAATGGGTTGACAGGTGGCACTGTTGCAATTGTCCCTATGACGATGAAGTACGTCGGTTGCAAAAAATGGATACGCATTTGGAGTTACTAGATGAAGTATTTGGGCTGGTTGTAAATTGGCCGTTATCCGGGACGGTCCATTTATTGCTGCGGAGCCAACAAAGATGGGAGAGGGACACAAAAATGATGAAGTATATGGGGTTAAAGTGTTAAAACAGAATGAGATGAGGGGCACTTTTCGATCTAACAGTGTAATCATTTTTATCGCAGCTTTCTTACAATTGGAACGATGATTAGTTACCTATACCGACAGTAATAAAATCATTCCGCATGAGCAATGGAAAGTCAAGGGAGACATTGGCACGAAAGTGCCGAGCATGTAGGTGAGAGGAGATCAGGTTTAACCTCAAAGCTCTCTTGTGGAGAGCGCAGTTGATGATCGGTGATAAACTAGTGTTCTAAACCGTGTTTGCAGGTCGTATCTAATTCATGAGTGATTGAGAGCTGGGCGTATAACAGCTCAGCCAGCTGGGCTTGACACTAGGATAGGTTTGGACATGGCACCGGCACACCGAGAAGTTTGCTCTGAGTTTAGTGTATGTAGATGTAAGGGATTTTTCTCTGATCGAGTGCAAGGCTGGGAGATTCTAAGCAAGTGTGATCTGATAGTAAGCCCTCACTTGGGTGCTTACGGCGTTATTCACGACGTTTGCAACGGAAAAAACTTCGGTGTGATAAGAAATAAGGTAAAATGAGAGATTTAATTTGCCTCCGCCAGGCGATGCTGTTACAATAACGGAAGCTGTGGTATATTTATACTAGAAAAGGATCTCATATTCCACAACCACCAAAAGTCAAGGAAGCAAGATTTTAGAGGTCAGAAACGTGATTTTAATCCGGGACTCAAGTTTTGAGGTTTAAAGAGCGTTTAGGCAAGGACCAGGTTAGCAGTGAACGCATCAAATTAGAGAAGAGAAACTTAAGTATTTTTTCGACTTGGCCCCGCAGAGAAAACCTTATCTTCCAAGGTCAACCTATGAAGAATCCAGCGCCAACCCACACGGGTTTCTTCTGGTCGTTTATTTGTCGTGAAAGTATCTCGGACCCACGAATGGCGGAACACCAGCTTTATAATGTGGAAATCTATCTGTTACTTCCACCAACCACACCACGTGTACTTTAGTCTTATCCACCTTACAAACAAACCGAAGTAGTCAGTAGCATAATAGTTGCTGTTAACGGTAGTCACTATGGGACGTATATTTGGCTCTCCATGAATCGCTGCTATCCCTGACAATGGATAATTACCACAACAGAGCAAACATACTGCAGCAAATGTGTGGGACGTCATTCCGTTCTCTACCAATAGAGTGTACATGTAATTGTCAGCCCACCACATAAAACACAAAGGGTGTATGTCCTTGCCAAGCACTTTCACTTGCAGGAACGATTTTCTAATGTTAGTAGATGTTGTGACTTTGTCCAGTCCAGACCGACATAAAATCTTGGTTAGTGGTGTGATCTTTCTCGCCACTGCAACAATCGATTACCGAGCAAAGTTCCTAGAATGTTTGTTGCGCAAGTCGATACCAAGCTAAGTTTTAGGGTTTTTGTGGTTTATCATAGGATGGCGAGAAGTGCGCCATACTTCCTCTGCCAATATGGGCACTGACGTCTGTTCCAGGTATCCAAGATTCTGTAGCGCGACATCAGCTTAGGATGCCGCTGCAAAAGCGGACTGCCAGGGAGAAGTATTTCATTCAAATTTAATGGCATACGAGGCACGCTTTTCTTGGAATTCACGGTACACAGTGCTAGCGAGCGCCTCGAAACGGGCAAATCAAAACGGCAAAGAAGAATTGGTGTTCAAGGTGTGACGATCTCTAACCTGAAAAAGTATCATGTGGATGCATTAGGACGATCAAACAGAAAGCGAAATTCACGATGATATAACCGGTTCAGTTCGAAAGTTGAGTAAGAACGTTTCTCGAAATGCGGGAGGCATGCGCAAGACAAGGTCAAACTTGTAAATGGATAATGCAGAAAAATCGTAAATAGTGGAAATCAGAAGGGATATTGGGATATGTGCTACTTGGGATTTCTCGGGAAGCAAGATCAGGGTCTCCAAAGCAACACGCAATGCACAAGTATGCCAGTCAAAAACCCAAACTAAGCAAACGGTTTTACAGGATTACACAGGCTGTCCTGGGCTATCCATGAGCAACGGACTGCGAGCCATTTTTAGTTTAAGTGCATTAAACGTGCGTATCGATGGCGCAAAAGTTGACAGGAGCCTAATCACGGGTGTCGAAATATGGCCGGAGGTCGGAAACGTCAAACGCGTCACATGACGGACAAAAGAGTCAGGCTTGGGAGTTAAAGATCCGTGGGGACATGATGATTGGACGGAAATTGGTCAAAACCAAGCGGAATGTCATGGTAAGTAGATAAAAGAGTTGCATTTAACAACACCAAAAAAGAGTGGATAAAGTGCTGGATAAGGCGGAGGAATACTGTAAAGACTGACGAAATATTTGGAAAGTGAGATTTTATGAAACGTTTTGCACAGAGGAAATGTAGAACTCTCAAGGCTGCTGACTGTATTCCCATGCGGTTGTCAGCAAACTGGACTGAGAGGTGCAATGGAGAAGAGATTGTGTAGGAAGTAAAAGAAGTTCTTAAATAAACTAGTCATGGATTTCCTCTATGCTGTCAATTTTTGCTGTCGAAGGTTCTCACCTCAGACGGCAGCACGCGTAGGGACTTTGAAAGGGTGCGCGAGCCATTCCAGTGGCATTGGTAACTGGTTTTGTTCAATCATGAATGTTCACCCGTGTAGGGTCATCCAAGGCGATCCGCGGAGTTGACTGGACTAATACTCGAATGACAGATCTGGCTAGCAGCGTCCTGAGTGACAAGCCAGTTTGTTTGGATTAGGGCCTAAGAGGAAAGAACCGGTAATAGCGCGTATAGCCTGGGTTCGGGGTCTGAAAAATAAATGAGAAAAGTAGTCTAACTTGGGTGCCAACGTATATTTATAGTGATTGATGAACCATGGAGAAATAGAGGCATCGTCCGACCTAGGGCTGGTCTTTTGAATGAAAAATTAGAGGGGCAGGTTGCAAACAATTCTATCAGTATGGGTGTAGTGATGCTCACCAGTCTCGAATTTTGGGCGCGGCCGCCAAGGAGTAAAATCATGGTAAAAGTCAGAATTTATGACAAAGGATACGGAGGTAATGTGGATTGTCCTTAAGTCAAATTTCTGAGGGTTATTCCGTAGTACATCGAGCTGGTGCCCCGGTTAATGTCAAAGGACGGACGGTATAACTGCTAAGTCGTTGGTGCCAGTATTCCTTAGGAGTAAACCAGTATAGGCTGGCACAGCTTCGGGTACCTGATTTGAGATGGAGCTAAAAGTCTAGGTTGCCTTGATCTAGACTGGTGTTGGTCCCTGTCAAGCTGACAAATGAGGATAGGTTGAGAAATTTAGACAACACATCCTTGTATTGCGCTAGATTCTGACAGGACTGAACATGGTTCGGTAACCTATTACATAAGGTATAATAAACAATTGTGAAGAGTTTTAACCTAAAAGGCACTTTGGAAGGCGGTATTCCAAGGGATAACGGTCGATTTCTGACGGGTTAAGAACACTCTTTAGCAAATCGGGTGGGGTTTCCAGCCATGTGTGCTTGTGACCTTAAGGGCTTGAAAAGAAATGTAAAGTCCAGCTTGACACGACACAACCAAATGGGGTCAAGGCGTAGCAGTTCGCATCGTTTCTGCAACTGAGATTGATGTCGGACCAAGATGCGTCTCTGTGAATACGCTTGTACTTTTCTATTTCAACACGATCAACTCGAAGCATGTCCGATAAAATTATCGGGCAGTAATCCAGTCGCTGTCTACAATGTTGTTTGTATAGCACCAGCTCACATCTTAGAGTGCGGAATGTTTCAACGATGAAGCCGCTAGTCCTTTTCGCGTTTGCCATTTGGCAAGCCGCTTGCTCGTGAAAGTTGAATGAGCAGGAGCACTGCAAGCCTAGATCTTTTGTACACTGAATAGTTGGCATTGGAAAACCATTTATAAGAAGCCTATCCGGGTGAACGTAACAACTATAGGCAAGAACAGCGCTTTTAGCGGCTGAGAATTTTATCGCTCATTGACCACACCACCCGTCCAGTGATTTTAAATCCTCCATGATATCGGCCATGGTTTGGGGTAACGCAGATAGCTCGAAAGTATGGACTAGCTTGATGTCATCAGCGAATAAGAAATGTGTGGAGCAGGAATAGTAATGGATCTAGGACACCCTTATTTTACACCGCCACTGATTGGCTGGAGTGGGGATGGGGTTGCATTAATGCTGTGTCTGAGAGCGGTAGGAAGTTAACCAAAATTAAAGCGAATCTGATAAGACATAGTATTTGATTTCTAGCGACAATCGCTCGTGGGGCACGCGATCAGACGTCTTGGTCATGCCAAGAAAGGTCATTAAAATGGTCTTTTCTTATCGACATTTCGAGTGACCAGATCAGAGAAATCAAATTGGCATGAGGTAAAGGATTTGTGCTTAGGAAAAAAATGATGGGATTCGCCATTGAAGTCGCTGGCCGTGAGAAGGCCAAATAATTGACCCCTGACAATCCTCCCCCTGAGTCTGGATAAGATGGGCGCACGGTCTATTGGACGGCAGTTTCGTGGATCGTACATTGGCCCAATTTTGTGGCAAGGGACAGTAATGGAGACTTTCTACCGAACGGGAAATACCATAGTTGACATGGCGATAGTAAAACGATTTAACAATCGAAGCGCTACACCGGGTTTGCCGAGACGAAATAGGACACGGGGAAACCGTCTGAGACAGGTCGGTAAGATGGTTTGATTACGGCGACAGATTTCTCTATTTTCTTGTCATTAAAAGAGATGGACGAACGTTTTGGGTGTTTTAGTCCAAGGATGGTGCGCAAATTGGTTGGTGGAAGAGAATTATGAGTTTAAAGCCTCAGCCGCTAGCTTTTGTGTATGATGAATATAGGGGGTTCCTGATTTGTTGCGAAAAGTGCGGGACCGCAGGAGTCTGGCCACATGTGAGCTGGAATTCGAAGGCGGGTGTACAGTTTGTTCCCGCTAACAAATATGGCACTCGAATACAGCAAGCAGATCACACTGAAGTTGATTTATCATCATTACCATGGAGAAGTGTAAGGTTTGCGTGTGAGTATTCCGCAGATTATTATTGACGCATATACAGATTGTTTATTGCCATTGAACAAGGTTGGGCTCTGCGAGGAGTTAGATTGTTAATAATCGAGTGCAAGCTTGCGCACAAGATGCAGGCAGCTACGTGGGAGCCAGGCCAAAGGAAAAACAGATCAGTCAAGGCTCCGGAAAGTGGCAGTCAAATCAGCACTGTTTTCTAATTTGCAAGAGGCGCTCACGGACTGGAGAGTGGTTTTAGATTTTCGGGGTCTCGGATGAATCTCAAGAAAGCAGGAGACCATCTTATGGTCACCGCCCTGAAGGTTACCTCTCATTTAGGTTTCAACGTTACAGAGACCATGGGTGAATACGAAGTCGATGATATTATTTACCCTAGTAGTGTTTGTGACACGCTGCATCCATCCTACTACGTGGGCTTCACGAACAAATTTTGAGAGTTGCGAAGGGGCAGTTTTGGTGGACCATTAAATCCTAGACGCAATAAAGTCTTCTGCCATAAGTTTTGTTCCTCTATGGATAGGTGCGACGTACTCGAACGCCTTGATTAGTTGAGGGAGCTCGAGTTTGTTTGTTGATGGAGGTCAGTAAATACATCTAAGGTTCACTGGAGAATTATGCATACAGATAGAGAGCCACAAAGTGTCGGGCAAAATGTCTAACACTGAACGTCGGAGGGAGAAGCGGAGAATTCAGGCTTAACATTGTCCAGGCAACCACCAAGTCTGTTGGTGCGATGCACTGGAAAGAAATTGTAACCACTCAGAAATATTTGGTTTGTGGGTGTGCATCTTGTCAACCGCGCTTCAATGATCAGAATAATGTCATAGGAGTGGCTTTGTACAAAACATCTCAGGGGACCACTTTTACTTAGGCGGGACCGCACGTTGAGCATAATTCGAGACACTTCTGATATTCAGTCGATGCTGAATGGTTCAGTAGAGAGGCCAACATTTGGAAGTGTGGTCTGATGAGCCGAAGTACAGCGAGGAGGAAGCGGCGGGTTTAGAGTTGACGCACTGCGCTTGGAAGGAACACCGTAAGGAACATCTGGAACTGTTAGAGTTTGAACGTTTGAGGTGAGTGGCTGGAGGTAATTTTCTATTGACTATGAGATGGGGCGATGCAGAATTCGAGCGGGCAGTGCCGAAGGTTATTTATGGCATATTACTATATGGATGACTTCGTTCGTAGGGCAATTCGTCGTGGCCATCTCGCAGATAACTGAGCGAAGGAGACGAGTTTCTTTCAAGTTAAAACTGGTCCCAGGAAGGTAGATTCTCGCAGTAAGGAAGCCTTATTGTTAAAACCACAACGGCGGGTGGCAGTACAAGTCTTGAAAGAACCAGGGCGATGAGGGGCACTTCTGAGGAAAAGGTGGGTTATTGAACGTGGAAGAGTATTTCTGGTTGAACGAGTACCCAGGAGGAGGACAGTGACGTGTGTGGATGGATGGGATTTCACTGGCCTTGGATCATAAATTTTGTGGATAGGGTGGATTAACGGCAATCCAAACTAACTGGGACTGTTGAGGACTCGCAATTAGTGGCGAGCTTCTGGTCTTTTTATGTATGATTGTCCTATACAGACATTATACCTCCACTTGGCTTTGATACCTGCATAATTCATGCACTGCAGTGATACCCAAAGTCTCTCCAAAAAGACTCCAAGTTTATCCCTTTTAAACAAACAAGGGACCGTTCAAATTAGCCCGAAATCTGTTGCCTTTTTCTCAGATAACACTAATTTCAAAGTTTTCATCGCAATTCACGTCCAATATTTTCGCCTGCCCGGAATGCCTAGGACGAAATTGAATTCTGCCACTTTAATATGGTCTGTAACATTCCGACATGCACTTTTATATTTCGCAGTGAATAACGCGCATAACTGAAACCCCAGGAGAAAACTAAATTCCTCGGCTTATGTGCATATTCCTTATTAACAAACTTTGGAGACAAGATGTACAGTGAGGGAGAAATCATTTTGTATATGCTTATTATTTTAGGTGGTTGTTGCCAAAATAATTTCGTGGTGATCTATTTTCATTATGAAAAGGAAAATCGGAAATAGCAATAATAGTTTTTTATACTGACAGAGGTATTCGTGGTGTCAATATAAACTGCTAGTAGCAAACGTCATATGCGACTGCAGAACTGAAGTGGCATGGTTTTTGTTTCTTTTTCGGATATATATTTATCTCGCCCCCCAGTGAATACTTTAGAAGCAGCTAGCAGGCGACTCGCCGCTGTCATGAAACACTGACTTCGAGTGCTCAGTGAGTTTCTGACGCCATCTTGAGCAGGATACCTGCAATTTTGGGCATACCGTTTGTCCGGTGGCTTCTATACGGCAAGCTATATCTACGGGTTTGAAGCAACACACTCTCAAACGTGTCTATTGCGAACGTGAAATCATTCGTACCATACACGGCCGTTTTACCATGGGCACCTTTTATACTCAGCCAACCCGGGGCGGGTGCACTCATTAAATGAGGCAGGGTATTTCGATTTCCTTCACCGAATATTGATGCCCGTAAGTTCACAGAAATTTTGGCCTTACAATTCAGTAGATCTTGCAGTGCAACTTACTGTACGGTTGTAATGCATGAGGTTCCGCAGAATCTGCACAACGTGTCCACTGGCCGACCCCATTTGTTTGACTGCAATTGGGACTCCGTAATCATCTGTTTCAAAGGCAACAATTCTGCTTTTATTTCTTGCAGTTGGTCCTCTACGGACATCTGCACTGCTTTAAATCTTTTGATATCGAAAGTGGGAAACAACAATTATCCCAAATCTTTCTGCGCAGCCTTCACCTGCCACTTTGGTGGGCGACTTCGATGCTGCTTTGTTAGTGCTGCGTGCAGTGTTAGGAAAAGCAGTTTTTTCAGAAAGATGTACGGAGCATCAATGGACAATAAACACTTACGCACAATGTGGCTCCGGCGTGCTTCCAAATAGAGTGGAAGCGATGGGCTACTCATAATCAAAATATAAAGGAATGATGAAGTATGCGAACCGAAAAGGTCGCAGTTGGTGAGATGAGCTGAGGAACAAACTACTACCGTCTGCCAGCAGCTGGATTTTCATGTCATCGCTTGGTGTCATTACGTGTGTTTCCATTGCTACCTGTGTACAGCCTTCCCGTCCAAAGTGGATATACCTGCCGGTACCTTTAGCTTCTTTCATGGTGTGCTGTTGCGATCCTAGCAGAGTCCGTGGGTCCATAACCAATTTGGGATGAATTCACCAAAACTCTTCAAGTATGGTTCTAGTTGCTTCCGCGGATAACTGCATCTGCAAAGCAGCTTGACCCCTAAAAGAAATTACAGATATCATAATGGTCAAGTTTGTTCACAGCAAACATTTACTCCCCAAGTATAACTGACCTTTAGTGCCCATATTGAAGCTTTGTGTTCGGATCAGGGTTTCTGCGTTGAAAGATAAAATTATACATTGTGACTATACGGGTGTCTTGTGCTGAATCACAACCAAGAATCAACTGCGTTGATCGTTGATACGGCAAAGTACTCATTTTATTCCCCCATTTCCTTGTCACTACAATAAGTTAGTGACAAAAAACTGCTCTAGCCGTCAAAACTTGCCGAGGTACTTGGCGCTTCGTTCGGACACTAGCTTGCTCCCATTAAACCTCTACAGCTTACTTCTGAGTGAGGGGACATTGTACTATCGCCTATTTATGGTAGGCAACGGATTATCTTAGAAACCACCACATGGATCTCTGATCATCAGTTCGTAGCCTGAAGGCTGTGGCGATTAGCCCCAGGAGCGAGAACCACAGTGCTTTTCTTCGTCTCCACACCGACATTCTGGAGTGCCTGCGTATATAAACACGATTTGGAGCTATTCTTCGATTTATTTCTTGCAGAAACATCCAAAAAGGGATGTTTGGGCTGTTAGGCATTACATAGAAACTGATATAGTGCATTCTTTGAATGGGCAGAGGGAAAAACAAAAACTGGAAATTGAATTGGCAGAGGACAGTAGATCAGGTAATGATGTCCACGAAATAACCGTGCAAATGAATCTGACAAGCGATTTTCGCAATTTATTGCCTAATAAATACTGTTCCCACATCTGGGCGATGTCCGCAAACCAGTTAACGTCATTCTCAGGGACAGCATCCAGGTGGTCTGCAGTAACGTACTTCAGGTGACAGTTAAGTTTTGCTATTGCCCCATGAAGCACTCACTGTTAATTTGTAAGCAAAAACGCAGCCGAAAGCCCACACACGCCCCGGTTTCAATAACAACAGCTCATAATATACACTCCAACACGAGTAACGTGTTTGCATAATCAATAGGGAACCTACTCATGGATTCAATGCAAAAATGACGAAAACTGCACCCAAAACAGCTTAACTCACAGAGACTGAGCAATCGTTCATAAGACTCAAGACCGAATGTCATGCTCAAATAGGCCCCTTTCCGCTTAGTAAGACTCGCTAGAGCAGTGAAGGCCTCAAGATTATTTCCTAGAATATTCAATAAACGTCAGTAATTTTTTAAAGAAAATCAATAATTGGGCGTCATTCACGTAGTTATTGGTCCACGTTTACTGAAATTATCAAATTTGGTGTTTGATACGTGAAAGCAAACGTAGACTTTGGGATTCAGTCTTTGGAGCAAACCAAAAACTGGTAGTGTTCAATACACGACTTCACGGTACCTTTCGGACCGTTTTGGAGGTACCTAATTGCCACCCGGGCTGTTGGCGGTGTAGCATAGAGTAGCACTTGTCAGTTTGGGTCTGATGGTTAGAAAATGGTGAGTACGAGCGATGGTTAGCAATGAGCGACCCAGGGAGATAAAGTTAGATACGGCATTTGAAAAAAGGCTAGGGTGAAATAAACAGGGATGGCAAGAGGCAGAATTAATTAGCTCGTTTGGGATCCTTGTACGGGAGGTGTGAGATTGATTTCATTGGGCATTGCAGCGGTGGATTGACGGATCTTGCTCTTTTTCGAGTAACCGGTGGGGTCATCTGTAGAAGTGAATGGATCTGGGTGTATTAAATTCCGTGATGGAACAAATTTGGGTGGTTTTCAAATGTCGTTGGATGTTTTGACCATCGGCCAATCTACAGACAACTGACCTGTAACTCCACATTTTGGAACTGAAAAGAGTTACGCGAAATTTAGTTTGGAGGCAAGATGGACACACTTCAGGTTGAGAGGTAGGTCACTTGCTATTGTGGGTTGTTCAAGATGGAGCCATGTAAGAAGACCTTTTACGTAGGTCAGTCAGTGGCTGTTAATAAAACAACAGTCGCGGCGACCACAGGAGCCGGTAGCGTGGGAGTATTCTGCATTATTAAGTCGGTGGTGCTGCTCCGTGAAGACGACGTGGTAAAGACAAGCAATGGGTTATGACCGCCACAAATCCAAATGCCAAAAGCTCGCCACTACTTGCGAGTCCTCAACAGTCCCAGTTAGTTTGGATTGCCGTTAATCCACCCTATCCACAAAATTTATGATCCAAGGCCAGTGAAATCCCATCCATC
>LUCM01008478.1:21458-31904 GCA_008360955.1 Fasciolopsis buskii
TGTAGTCTCTTCACGTCTGTGTCCTTCGTTAGAAGATGAGCATGCCAGTCATGGTAATTTCTCGGCACCGGGCACCCTTCTTCGCGTTCCGTATGTCTAGGGTAACGAAATTTACATGACTTACGGACAACTTCTCTTGAAATCAAAGCAGATATGAACGCTCGGTGTGTGGGATCATTATTTTTCGCTTCATGAGAAAAGAATTTTCAACCAACAATTCACCTAAGGGGTGTGGCTGCGACACGAGGCTGTCGTCCTTTATAAGATAGACTACTCACTCATCCAACATGAAAAGCTGTTAGATGACGGCTGCGCCGAGAGGAGCATGACTGATTCTTCGTAGTTCGGTCCACGAACTGCGGAGCGTACGCATGCCCTGTTGTTGAATTGATCTGAGACTATAACGAAGTACCTTTGTTTTGAAATATCCCGTAAACTATCTCTTGGCAATAGTCAGATATACAAGTTCCAGAAACCCCAAATAGATTTCACGCGTGACAAAGATTTCCAGGATTTTGCCAATGTATGAGATCAAAACTATGAACAAATTTGGATAATCGTGATCACTGTAGTACAAGAATTCCTAATCGCATTCTGGGTATTCGGAACGCTAAATGTTGCATGATGCAATCGATGAATCTCAATGCCAAATGATGTTCGGATGATCATAAGGAGCATAAAGCACGAATAACTTCTTCAAATAATGGACGCAATTACATCACACAATGCAGATTCGCCCATAGACACCGTATGAGGGACGCAGAAAAGCAATTGCGCGGAAAAATGGACAAGTATGGGCGGACTAATGACCAAAACAGGGCAAACGGAAGAGTGGCACAGAGAACTTCGGACTGGAGTTTGATTAACTGGAACAACAGTCTGCCGTATGCTTAGCCAAGTGATGTGCGGTGTGTTTAAAAAAATCTGAGCATACTTAGAAATCGTAAATTCGTAACTTCAAACTCACTGCTTCATATCAGGTAAGAATATCACCAAGGTCACAAAGTTACACGAACCTTACGATTAACCTTTCCGGCCCCCTTATTCGCCTGTCGCGAATAAAATTACTCTCAGCTGTACATAGATCTCCTGGACATTTGTGACGAACAGCCAACTGTCAAGGGTGAAGATTCATGAAGTTAACGATTTAACCAGTGGTGAAGCCACAGGAACGTGAACATATACGGCTGACAGTTACATCGTTTGAGGGTTAACTCTAACTCACCTTGGATACCATTTCCCGAAGATAATAACCTTCGAGATGAATATATCCGCTAATCAAATCTTGCATTAGACGGAGCGTCTGACATTGATTGAAGAGATTTTTTATGTTTTTCAGTTCCCCTGTAATAGCAGGAATCGGAGAAGGTAGAATGTGAAGCTCTGTCAAACCATATAAAGTGCGGGGGGGGGGACATGACTCGAACTATGCCACTTCCTTACCTGTAGATGAAAATTTACCGCTCCTGTTATACAAGTGAAAATACACTCGAACAAACTTATGGCAATCGGTCGTTGTGTGGGCAAACGATTCAATGATATTCAGACGTCAGCAAAGCACTGAAAACAAATAACTTCGTGCTGATGACAAACGAGTTGCCAAGAATCAATTGGCATTTCAAAGTTGCAAGGATGCCCAACTCATTATTTCAATCTGCTTTTGAGCCCAAGCTGGGGCGTGCATTTGCACTGCTGACGGTCCCTGGGAAGTTTCATTCATTTTCCAGTGATAAATTTGAAGAAAACAACACTTGGGCACGGCAGTTTGGCCTCAACGATACCAAATCAGTTAGTCCAATTGCCCAATTAAACCCAGGTCAAAGGTCAAACTAACAAACATATTATTGTGAATGGGATTCGCACAAGCAGTTGGATGGATACAACGCTGAATAACTTCCAAGAAACATTCTTTTCGCAAGTTTTTACCGAACATCACCGAACATCACAAAATTAACGAGTCAGTGAGCCAAAGTCCATAGCAATTCCAATTATTGCACAAAAGAATTGCATGCCGAATAATCCACACTTCATATCCGCCGAAACTTGAAGCTTTTATCTATTATTTCTCTCAAGCAGGTCAACGGTGCACCAAAAAAGAACTCCCGATATAAATTCTAACAAGTATACAAATCAATGCGGTCGCTTTAGGATGTGACTGATTTTCTACCCACAAAACATGCACCTGGCATACTCTAATCGTTTGTTATTAAATAAATGGCCGTTGGCTAAAAGGCCTTTGGTTGAAAAGATGGATATGCTGAAGTGCAGAAACTTAAGCTGAAAACGGTTCAACTAGCCAAACTTACCCTCGAGTTCTTGAGTTGGCAAGCCAGCATTGTTCAAATCGGACTGTAAGGAAGAAAAAGGGTACACGGAGGACGTAAACAGAACGAGAATTTCTGTGAGAAGAAAACGGATCATTTATCATCGGAGAGGAATCTATTTTCCCTTGAGATTACGAACTGCTTTGACTTATCCCAATAATGGACCATGTCACAAGACGGAAAACGGGATTCGCAACAAAAATAAACCCTTCACCTAAGAAAATGTGGTTCGACATCCGATTGTAAAAGGAGCGTACCACTAAACGCGAGGAGGACAAATAAGTTCACTGCACTATATGAAAGAACTATGAACTATGACCTCGAGTAGAATGGATCAGAACCATATAAGGCGCATATGTCATGTGCTGACGAACCCAGGAACAGCGAATTGCCCACTAAAACGAAAGTTACCGACGGAGCAGGGTTTCAAACTTCTGACATTTGAGTTGACAGGGGTTTAATAAACTTGAATGCCACGGGCAGCAATGACCTTCGGCTTTCCAAGCTATTTTGGGAACAAAATAACAATGAGAAAGTAATTGGAAAGCAATAAGAAAGAAGCAGCAGGTCAATAAAAAGAAATCGAATCGAATTGCGCAAAAAAGCCAGGTATTCAGTCGTATCAGTATTCTGCCGGAAACTTTCGTGACATCCGAACTACGAAAAAAATTCATTCGGGGTAGGGGTAGGCCCTTGCAGGGCAGAGGTGTTCATCATCGTCATTCAACGCAACATGGCAAGGAAAGCCTCAATGACCGCTGCCTTTTACCCAGGGTTACATGTTCCCATAAAACAGCGAATATCCAAAGGGAACAGGAAGTGGACCCACACAGGCGGGAAAAGATAAGATGCCGCTGTAGCCAACACATGGAACACAGTCTAACTGTACAAATGCACTCCTTCAGAAAATGACAACACGCTCGCCACTGTTCACGGTTCACTGCCATATCCTTCAGTGTCTCCAGCCAGCAAGTCGACGAGTCTTTCGGACCCCAACCACGAAAGCGTGAGACACCTACTCTACCTAAGTTCGCTGTCATTTTCTCATCCCCACGTGCCACGTCATCTGTTGGCCTCCACACTGGCTTCTTCATTCCTTAGGAGGAACACAAAATAGGACACGATATGGTAACGAGTGTGCGTTCATTAGCCAACACGTGACCCAACCAGCCGTAGTCTTACTAAAAGTTTCATACGCTGAAACAAAGCTATTTCAGAAGTGACACCCATACCAGATTCCTAACCTCAATATTACTCACTCGGTCACTCCACCCAATCCTAGCCATACTACGTAAACATCGGTTGTCGAAAACCTCCAACCGACGAACATCGCCCACACGCCATAACTTCCAACCGAGTCTCGCAACCGTACAACAGAACTGAAAACGCGTTGCAGCACAAGTACAAACGAACATTTCAACTTCAAATGGAATATCAGGGCCGACGCCACAAGTGTATTCAATTCCAAGTGTTAAGCTGTCCGAGCCTTGGATATTCGCCGTGTTTACCTCAATCCGAAGCTACTACGTTAGACAACGGCAGCTACCACAGGTAGCTTGAAACGGTTCCACAGTCGTTTATTTCCTCGCCATCCAGTAACAAGTTCGGCGCTGCTGTCTTCCAGTACCTGTAACAAGTACTTTGCACTTTAAAGGTGCAAAGCACATGCCAACGAGCAACGATCTCCGACAGTCTATCTACGTGGCGCATTGTACATTGGTCCGCAGACTCGAACAGACACGACGTCGTCTGCGCCGTAATCAGGTCACATAGCCCTCCTTCCACTCTCCCGAGTTCCACTCCTTTACATCCTCAAAGACCACAGAAAGCATCTTCCTATCCACCTCAGGTGCCGTATGATCGAGAAGTTGGAGGGTCGAACAAGAATGGAAGAGAATGGGATGCCTTGTCGAACGCCCCACTATCGTTTCCGGAATGACGTAATCTATCTGCTCTCTGTGCATTAACCCTCACGCGGGACCATACGTATGCAAGTAAGAGGGATGCGTCGGCAAACAGCGTCACAAACGTCGTGTGGCATGTATACCCTTCCTTGTTGCGGCAGAAACGATCTGGAGTATGTGTCCAATCCACGGAGTCGAAAGGCACCTTGCAAGTCGAGGAAGTACAGGGATGTAGGGCGGCGTGTGTCGTGTGGCGGCATTTCGAGTATCTTTCGGAGAGTGATATTGGCGATGCAACCTCATCTGGGCCGAATGATTCCGCCTACTGTTCGCGGGAGTATTACCTTCTCGCCGATATCCAGGTGTCAAACGGCGCAGCATGATCCGAAGCTAACACGGTAGCAAACTATTCGGAATTAAACTAATCCCATTATGATTGCTTTACCAGTCACTCCGTGCTACCCTTCTTGGAAGATGGGTAATAAATCAGTGACTCACCCCACCGATAGTGGGATTACGGCTTATTCGTTCCAAATATCACGAAGCAAGGAGGTAAGTGATTTCATTAGGACTTCTGCACCCAATTCGAAAAGAACTGGGGTAAGGTCATCGGGACCTGCTGCTTTTCTGTTTTTCAGGATTCGGATATTTGACTCTTCTTTCAATTCGTTCCGGGGGTCGACAGGCCCCCCCAAAGGATTTGCAGCTACAAACGTCGCACTAAATACGCTAGCGTGCAGCTAGTGAAACTGATCCTTGAAGTTCTCAGCCCAAAGGTCCAAGTTGATCACTAGAGGTGTTCGCAGTTATGTAGACTAGGTGGAAGGAATCGGAAGTCGCAGCCGATAATCCTGATAAAACGGGATTGTCGGATAACGGTAATGAGTTTAATTTGCTGAATTTTGCAAATCTATTTACAGGTAGCAAGGGAAGTAAGCAATCCGCATCCGGCTCTGAAATCCATTTTCCTTTGTTTCCAAAAAGAGAATTCGAAGGAATTCGATTTGAAAACACTTGATTTGGTTAATGACAGCAACAGCCGACTGGCGTTACGTGAATAGCGATTGGCAAGCAAACGCGGTCAAAGTTTCGAATCCCAGATACACCGCTCACTTTGGTGATAGATCGCAACTCTCTGTCACCCGTCTAGCTACCACACCTGACCCATTGGGATCTTATATGATTCTACGCTACCTCAAGTTTCAGGCTTACGGTTTCCAGTTCTGAGTGCTCCCATGTCATGGGAGAATTAGTGATTAGTATCTGCATGTGTGAACTAAATTTGCCCGGGAGCACAAGACCGGTTTCGCGGTTATTGTCGCTTGTCAGGTATGCGTACCCGGTACCCTCTTGTCCAAACATCCTACGACTTGCACATATATATATATATACATGTAATACCGGCTTAAAACAAGCGTGGTATCTACTCAAAACCTCGGATCGCTTCATCGTAGGACGAGTTCTACAAACACGCCACATCATCCGCAAAGAAGAACTAATGATTGTGAACCGTTTCACCAACCATGGTAGCTGCGTGTCTAACGATGGTAGCTCGGGATTGGAGGTAAACAGGCGAATATCAAAGGCTCGAACAGCTTACACTGGACTGAAACACTTGTGGCGTCGGCCTGATATCTCACTGAAGTATGACAAGGTCGTTGTACTGTGCCACAGTGCGAGACATGGAGTATGCGTGTGGGAGATGTTCGTCGGTTGGAGGTTTTCGACAACCGATGTTTACGTAGTATGGCCAGAATTAAATGGAGTGACCGGGTGAGTAATATGGAGGTGAGAAATCTAATACTAGGTGCCGGCTCTCAGGAACATAATAGACTACGCTGGTTGGGTCACGTGTTGCGTATGTAGCGATACACTCGTCTACCATATCGTGTCCTATTTGTGTCTTCCTCCTAAGGAATGGAAGAAAGCCATGGGGAGGCCAAAAACCAGATGACGTGACAACGTGGATGAAGAAAATGTTACAGCGAACTTTAGGTAGAGTATGTGTCTCACGCTTTTCGTGAGTTGGGGTCCGAAAGACTCGTCGACTTGCTGGCTGGAGACACTGAAGGATATGGCAGTGAACCGTGAACAGTGGCGAGCGTGTTGTCATTTTCTGAAGGAGTGCATTTGTACAGTTAGACTGTGTTCCATGTGTTGGCTACAGCGGCATTCTTATCTTTTGCCGCCTGTTTAGATCCACTCCCTGTTCCCTTTGGATATTCGCTCTTTTTATGGGAACATGTAACCCTGGGTAAAAGGCAGCGGTCAGTGAGGCTTTCCTTGCCATTTGACGCTGAACGATGGTGATATCGATGATGTAGCCTAAGTTAACTCGGACGAATACAACCTTTAAGCTTGGCTGCAGAAGCTAAGAAAAACACATCCACGCGTTGTTTTGTGTTGTTGCCCTAAATTTAACCACCACCAAATGAAACTAAGTTTTGTGGCTTGAACTGGGCACATATAACTATATTTCAAAAGGCGGAAGAGAAATCACTCAACTCACTGTGATGTGACGACGCATGAATCTCATGTACAAATCAATTCGAGTATTAAGTAGAACGATTTCCGACAAAATCGGCTCCAACGCCAAAACCCGTTCCAGCTGGATTTGCCCCGACGATCCAACGCCCAGTGTACCCAGTGTGGTCATCGTAGTGGTGGAATTACTCGACCCGGCAGAGGTGCTGGTAGATTCACCTAACTGCGAAGTTCTGGTCCCGAATGAGGTGGATGGTTGAATTAGACGGAACAATTCGGAAAGACGATACTGGGACCGAAAACGGTCAATCACACGTCGCACCAAGGTGTCACACTCGGTCTGGATGAGTGTAGCAATACCAAATAAACGACCGGGACCTGAGCACAGAGAATTTTCGCAACCAAAAAAATATAGATTGACAAGGTACAGCTAAATGTCTTTAGATTAGGAACATCAGATTGACTCAATGGTTCTGTTTGTTGAGAAGGGTACCTGCCCATGAATTGTTAACCACCTCTTGTACTTGGTCACTTTAATTTTGTCAGTTTCCTGCTCCGACTCTATCCATTTCCCCGTCAGGGTTATGGACACACACCATGCTCAAGTGACCGTGTGACAAGCGGCATTCCTCGTTTTGATTTTGAAAAATTGCAACTTCGAAATATGCCACTCTGATGTTTATCAGCAGGTTTGTCGTGATTTTAACAAAATAGAAAGAGTCATCAACTTATCCCTCAATGCTCAATCATTTTTCTTGGGCCAATGATGCTCGACAATTCATCCAATCTGAGCTTGTGAATCCTTATGATCGCTGCGTCCACCTTCGAATTGTGACGTGTATCACGCTTATCTACTACTCTATACAGTGTAGGACGGTTGTCTTGGCAGCCCACAGAGCATCCGTTTGCGTGAGTGTATGCATACATTCTTTTGAGAATGACACTCAATATTGCTTTCAAAGTGAAAACTAGGAGTCTTACTGGAAATATTCCCAAAGAGAATATTTGTTTTCGGTAATGACCACCCGAGGACGGATAAGCCCGAGATAGATAGAGCTTTTTTTTACTTTATTCGCGACATTGATGAGAATCAGTGACAAAGGTCTCTCCCGTTCTTGCTCCACGCACGGCTGGGACAACAGTAAACCTCAGAGATATATTAAGAGGCGGGTAGAGAGGATCGAACTAAACCTATTACTTAGAGAGACCAAGTTATCGGTCCTAAAAACTAAACTCTCAGTTAAAAAACTGAAGATGAAGGATGAAAGAGGACAACTCTGACGAACACCACTTTTGATGAACTCGGCTACAAAGATGGTCCTGTTTTCAATCAGACTCGTAGCACTTACCGAAATACGTTTCTACGTATGATTGATTGTCGCGCACAGTTTCGGCGATAAATTCAAAAATCTCAGTCAACAAATTCACGCATGTTGTGCCTTGTTCTTTTTCGCCTGACATTTCGGATGTGCTGATCAGGCCATTGCATTTCTGACGAACTGTGAGGCACAGGTAATCCCCAAAACGTTTCAAACCAGCGTCATGTTCACCGATCAGTGGGAATATTTTACAAAATTGTTCGATTGCATTTTTGTCACGTACTTTCACGGCCTGATCGAATTGTTGCTCAGCAATTACGACTAAATTGTCCCGGCATTTTTTCAGAACAGTCACCGCATCATGTGCTTGCTTATCTGAAAATGAGTATAGTGAGGGGATGATGCGTTAGCAGGATTAAAACAGTCCTGAACAACTTAATACATCGAACGCTCTTATGCCCTCCAAAAGACTGTTTCCTGTTTTCCTGGCTCAGGTAATACGGAGGTGTTGTCAAACAGAACATGAAAAGGAAAAGGAAGTGCGAATCAAGCAAATAATTTTGTCACAAAAATGCTAATCCTGATATGCTTGCCTCCTGGAAAATATATTGGCGGCGTTCTACTGAAGGTCGGCGGTGATTAAATGGATTAAGCGTCTGCCACCAAAAAGATCAAAGGTTTGAATTTCATATCCGCGGGTCAATTTGGTGATAGACGGTAAATCACTGTCGCCCGAATCATTAACACACGTGACATTGTGTTTCTGTGCCATTCCAAGTTTCAGGGTCACGGTTTCCAAGTCTTCCTCTCCCGACGGAGTAGTGGGTCTTAGAGGCTGTAGAGCACTTTCCTCCAACCATAGTGAATCCCTAAGTACCAAGTGCGCAACACCAAATCAAGTTATAAACTGTCACCATTAATAACACCAACAAAACTGCTGTATACCTAGGCAAGGCAAAAAGAGTAGGAAAAAATATGAGAATAAACTCTCGTTTTTATATCCAAGGGAATCAAACCGATTTTGGAATGCACCTAAGAATCCATGTACTGGGTGTCAAAGTTCACAATGTCGGAATACGGGACCACTGGATGGCAGTACAGTTTGCCGGAGTTCCAGTTATCTATGGTTAACTGTATTGCGAAAGGTCATCTGGACAGGGCGAAACATCGAGGAATCACAGGCCCCACTGGTAACGTCGTGTTCTGATATTATGAACATTCATACTATCGGTCTTAGGGTACGAAAACGTGAGTCTTGTTCCGTTAGTACGTTGTTATAAATATATTGAACGATAGCAGAAACAAAGCATTCCATGACAGCCATTTTGTTGACAGATGTGAAAACTAGAAGTTTGCGTCTTACCAGAAGTGATTTTCTCAGCCAAGTCGATTATATCCTTTTTCGTTTTTAGAAAACTGTTCACATAACCGGCAGCATCTTCAAAACGCTTCTCACTCAAAGCCACCTCGGCTTTGGATGCGCAAATCTTCAAATTAATAATATCATCTAGTTTGGATACACATTCGAGAACACGATTCTACGGAGGAAAATGTGAGGCAATGACAATGCACTGCGATACCAAACTGTACAAACCTACCTTGACCAAATCCAGTTGACGAATTTTCCCGCTGAGCTCCAGGGCTAACTCGGAAGCTTGGCCAACCATACGAGATAGATTGCGTGAATTGTCATGTATGGCATTAAAATCAGGTCTATTTCAATTTCATAAAATCTGAATCTGTGATATCCCACTCACAAAGAACAACGTAGCTCTGCAAGTCGTCCATCAATTTCACTGCGTTTGGCGCACAGTGCTCTGATTTGCTCACCAACTTCAATCTGAAATGCATACATGACGCGGGTGGAATAAAGAAACACACTTCGGCCAATTCCACTTGATCCGTGGCTCTTACGACCGAGGCAAAATCGGCAAGTTGATTAACATCCAAATGTGCCATGTAGTAATGCTAAAACGGATGTAAAACAGACAAAATGAGTTGTTGGCAGTCGCCGACATCGATGGGTTTATTGATGGCAACCCTAGCCGGTCGCAGCTAGATATTAGATTTTCCATTATTGATGTCGGCAAACTGCACCAACTATCAAGATCATCGTAATGAACATCATCATCACCGTTCAGCGTTAAACAGCAAAGCAAGCCTCACTGACCGCTGCCTTTCCCCAGAGTTACACGTTTATATAAAAAGAGTGATATCCAAGGCGAACAAGGAGTGAACCCACACAGGCGGGAAAAGATAAGATGCTGCTGCAGCCAACAAACTGAACAGTTTAACTAGACGAATGCACTCCTTCAATCACACGGATTCGACAGAAAATGACAACACGATCGCCACTGTTCACGGTTCACTGCCATATCCTTCAGTGTCTCCAGCCAGCAAGTCGACGAGTCTTTC
>LUCM01008479.1:0-68766 GCA_008360955.1 Fasciolopsis buskii
AGAGTAGATCCTGACTGCTGTACATTTTGACTACCGAGATGGTTTTTATCACTTGCACGGCCTTTCACAGCTGACCTAAACTACACAAAGCCTTATTTAGGCCTTGGGTTGTCTTAGGCCCAGCGATCCGCTCCTCGTCGGCAGCTTGGCACTGTTATTGGGCGCATGACATCCTCTTTCTCCGCCATGTACCTCAGTAAGCCTCGGTAGCCAAATTTGTCTTCAAATCTCTTGAAATCTATGTCGTTTCACTTCCTGGCTCTCGCGACCCTACTCCTGCACTATGGCTGTAGACCCTCTTGTTTGATTCTGTGGAATGATGCAACTAGGTCTGTTATTGCTAACAGGTTGCTGTTAATTGCCTCCCGCTGACGACCCCCGTAGTTGCTATTCGTTTCTACTTCCAACCGAGTTTGGAGACCAGAGTTAAGCAGTGTACTTTTATCTATTCTTGAGAAGTTCCTGCCATATTTATCGGCGGCCGCCAGTCGCTGCGGTGTCATTCGCATGCGGATTGCAGCGTGGTCGCTCCCAACTATTGCCTCTATCATCTCAATTCTTCCGAAAGTGTTCTGTGTCCTAGTTAGCACCAAATCAGATGTTGCGAATGCTTGTTCAGATCTGCATCGAATCGCTTGAGTAACGTGCTGAACCATCCCACGATCGTGCACTAACTGCACCAGTTGATGCCCAAATATACCTTCCGAGACTGCCTCGAAAACCCAGCAAATCTCAGGGGTTCTAAAATCTCCCAGCGTGAAATGTTTGCCCGCAGACCCCAAAACCACACTGAGAGAGAGAAACAGTTCCCCGTCCTCCAATGGCGTTTACCTCCGGGCTACGGTACACCCCCACAACTGAGATCTTCGAGCCGCAAGTTTTGATGATGAATTCCGAGTCTGCATTTTTGGGGTACGCAGTTTGTGGCCCCACTGCGCTTAGTAATTTCCAGCAAATAGTAACAGGGTCTCGTCTCCTATTCTCCCATTCGCTCCTTCCGCAAAAAAGAATAAATAATCATGTGCCATTAAATTATCGTCACCCTCCCCCAGCCGCAACCGGGTCTCAGTGAAAACCACCACATCTCCGTCCACAGTCCTAAATTGTAGCTCTGGCCACTTATTACCTAGCATTGCGGCATTTGTGTAAGCCACCACTTTAACCCCCCTGCGCCGTCCTTTCGGCTGCTGCATGGACAGGGCAACCGCATGCTCGAGACTTACTCCTGAGGTCATTACCCGGTTTTTCACATATTATTCAAGATCCCACCCTCGCCTCTGCGATAACAGCCTCATTATTTTGGCTCTTTCGGGGTGTGGCAGTCACCGATGTCGAGTCCAGACTTAGTGTCTCAAGTTGTGCACGACCACTGCGTGCCCTTCCAGCCCTGCTACACGGAGTAGCATTCGGTTGCTCCCTCTTGGCCAACTTTTGGATTATCAGGTGGGGAGCTTGAAGCAACGCGTTATGCAATCTTGGTGATCCCCCCTGCAGCCCTAGCCTTGATCTGGCTTGAGGCAGTATCATTCGGCACCATGGTAATCACTCCTCCGGTGATCGTTTTGGTTCTATGGGCTGATGCCGAGAACATGTCCCTACGCGTGGATTAGCTAATTCCACCAGCGTTGGCCATGGGACCCGGCATGCAGAGTCACTGGCTCTGTCAATTACTCAAGCAAAGTACCTTTTTGATAGTTAAATGCTCCATATTTGCTGCAAGGTACCTTGCCGCCCTTGCCCTTTTCTTTTCCTTTATAAAATGCCCCGGAATACCATGGACGACGTTAATGCGACTCCTTCCTAATGCAGCATCGCTGGAATTCTGCACACCATTTATCTCTCGTCGCATATGGTGCAGAAATTGCTGTACATCCCTTGGTCTCGTGTTTATTTCCGAGTATCTTAAATCCGGGTCGACAACCCTTTCACTTTTTCGGGTGCTATATTTTTGCGCCTGCCGCTTCTCTTCACAAGCTCTTTAATTCAGCTCTTGTTGGACTCCTGATTCGCTTTCAGCTTTCGCCTCTGTTACTCCTTGAATTAACACCTCCTTTCTACCGCCATTAACGCGCACTTTCTCCGAGGTTACTACTGCTTCCGGCCCTATCTACTCAACAAAGCCTTCAGTAGTACGCTGGTCCTTTACTTCCTGCGATAAAAGCCCTTTATTCCTTATCAAGCGAAAGGTTGTCTTTGTCTTCTGCATACTTCAGTATACCACTGCAATAAGTATCACCCGGCTCGGCGCCTCCCTAGTTATCTACCTGCAGTACCGTTGGCTGCTGGCTTATCTCAGTATTTCCCAGGATGGCACTTAGTAAGAGCGTTTTGCAAGCTGGGTAAACCCAGCTTAGCTTGTCCTATTGACAGTATAGCTCATAAAGGACCTTCTCTGCTACCCAACATACACAGTGGAACCATTTATTGCAGGCATAGCAATGCATCTCCGTTGCGACCCTGTCTTTAGGGCATCTAGGTCTCCCACACTTGGCCTTTGTCCACGGCTTCTCACTAGTCCTCTGGCATGTGTAGCCTTATAATAGTTTATGACAGTCCCGAGTCAAATAAAATTGGAGGCAAAAATACCCGCATCCAAAGAGGGTCATTCAGGAGCAAAAAACATTCGCCCACTTTTCCCTGAGTTAATTTTTTTCCCGATTAACTACGCGAGTTCCCGGTTCCCTAATCTTGATCTTCCTGGTCTGAGCTATCGGGCCACGCCGTTGGAACATCAGTGGTACGGAGAAAACATGCACAGAGGCTAGCGGCTTTCTGCTCGTGCTATCAGAGGAATTCTGTACTTGTTTTCTATCCTCTTGGTCAGATCTTTCTCTTGACGACTGAACTGGATTGCACTGAAGTGAATCAAACTGGTAACCTTGACAATGGAGTCATGACGAAGTCAAAGTGCAAGAATTATGAAGTTTGAGAATGTTTATTCCATTCAAAATACAAAAAGGACTTCATTTAGCTGATAAAATTATCGTTCCACTTTCACAATGAACATCCTACTCGGTTTTCAAATATTAATTACTATATGGCTAATAGACAATAATACGTCATGCTAAATTGCGTCCTCTTGAAGCTGACTAACTCAGACAGGGCACCATAAGTCAAGTGATTCCAAAGAGGCGTATCTGAGCGTCCTTTTATTCGTTTTTTTACTGTGTAAACACGAGATCTTACACAATTCCTGTGTATAAAGAACGTCGGTCATTCATTCGCATTGGCTTACGGCGTTGCATATACTCTATGCAGAACGGTAGTAAGAAAGAGCAAACGTTTTGCGCAAGGATCGCTATGCCTGTAACATGCTAAAGGAGTCTGTTGATAGTTACCCAACCATCACAACAATATTTGTGGTGCTATGCTTTGTAGGTCAATGCAAAAAAGAGACCATATATTTTGTCATATGACAGAATATTGTCGTATATGACAATTTGTGTTCGCCAGATTCAACACGACCCTGAAACAGAACGAAATGGGTTATGTTTTGACCAGAACATGCATATTTCAATCTTCTTTATGATCTATGGTTATGTGTGTCATGCTGGCCGCTGCGATGATGCCCACAGGAAATAGGGACAATAAATAATATGACTCAGCGCCGCATTCAATCACTTTTTTGAGTTCAAAACCTTTGCTGTTTTCTATATTTGTTCGATTTAGGATTCTGCTGTCGATTGTTTCTCTTCTGTTCCAACAGATGGTTGTATGAGAGAGCAACCACAACCCGAGCACCTTGGTGAGGGGTAATGTTTGTATAAACCCTTATGGACCAATCCGCTTCATTTTCTGTATCACCAGTCTACTCACTATCTCTCATTATGACTAAAAAACATTTAAGTCTAGTGGGGTAGGTAATACTTCCTTGCTTTTGCGACTAACTTTTGATTGATACGAAGGCTAAAAAGGATTTATATGGTGTCACCCGCATGTATTTGGAACCCAACGGAGTACAAAAACTACAGCGTTCTGCAAAGAACTATATTAGAATTTTTGTATGTAGTCATTGAGGGCACTAGTAGCGCGATTAGAAAGATATATCTGGAGGCTGAGTCCAATAGGAAGCCCACCTTTTAAGATAATCACCGGAAGACAGGTCTGGGCTGCTTCTGTTTAGTAACTGAAGTGTCAAGTGTGATTGTACATCCCAGAAACAGAGTGCAAATCGAATGCAAAAACACAGAAAATGTCTCCGCAATGAAAAACGATTAAACGGACAAAATAAAGACTGCCACTCGAAGTGGAACACTGAAAAGCTGCCGTGTTTGGCTATCTAACTCCAGAATAAAATTGACTCAAAGTGGAAGTTGAAAGTCTTTGGTGTTTGCCATGAGAACTCCAACGAAGTTTACTTTTTGGTCACTAAATTGATTGAGCTAGTGCAAGTGCTGTCAGTTTAAAAGGGAAATCTGCTGATTCCTTACGTTTCTGTACCAACAACTATACTTTCTGAGTTGTTGTTTAGTTCATCGGTACCTCTCAAAGGTTAAAAATGTGAAATAATTACATGGTTGCATAACTGCCGCCTTATCATCGTGAGTCTGCGTAAGGGTCCCCTATCTAAGACAAACCATATCGTGTGCATAAAAATATATACTGCGACGGAAAGTCGAATGGACTTTTATTCACTTGGTCGCAGCCGGTGATCTTTGAGGGCTGTTTGCTGTTTTTCTGCTTCCATGACAGAGTTCCAGAACATAAGCCAACAGGTTCACGTTCTTGCGTCCTTACCTCAGCGCTGCATGAATTCGGTTTATATGGAAGAGTCGGGCTTGCCTTTATCAGGAAAGCTGGTTTGAGACGGTCTTTGATAACTGTCCTCCTTCTTTGTGGTCTGTTATGATTGTTTTATCGGAATGACATACCACTTCATCTAGGCCAGAATATGCGATACCTAAGATTCGGGCGTACAAGCATTGTCGTGCTTTTCCCACGGAAAGAAGATGGTGCAACCTATGAATTTGATGTATTAAACTGGAGGCATATCTAGCATAACGGCAGAAAATTGTCATCGTCGGAACCAACGTGTTTCTGGGTAAACAAAGCCTCAAGTCGAAGGTCACTTCCGGCGTTTTGGTCTGTAGTTCTATCTTTCGGAATTTACGACAATCCGGTAGGACCAGCGATGACGACTCACCCCATTTCGGCTTTCTGTGCTAGTGGAGCTACTGTCGATATTGTCGGTGTAAGCATTCTGCATTGCAGTTAGCCGAAGGGTAATAAGCCGTAGTATGGATCTGTCAGGTAATGAAGTGTTAAAAAGACAACAAACGTTACCATTAAAATATGAACCACTGTCGGTGGTAACTACAGTTAGACACCCAAGTTTTGATACCAGCTGTTTTTCAATGACGTAAGGTATGGCTTCTCTAGAGGCTTTTGACAAGCGAGCCGTTAAAGGCAATTCGGTGAAACTATTTGATTTGGCAAATAAGTGGAGACGGTAATTATGAATTTACGAACTTGTAAGGGAGGTGCTGGAAGCAAGCATTTGCCCGAGAAAACTTTTGCATGCCTATGTATCGGATATCACCGACATTGAAGGTTACTACAGGTTTGGGTTGTTACTTCGTGATTCTTACTGTACCAGAGTTAACTGTTGGAAATAACCTTGACAGAATCCTTTACCCTTGTGTGAGTGAAGTCGTGAAACCTATCAAAAATGCGCCGCCTGAAACAGCACGGGATGACTGGTCTGGGATGCTCTTTTAACTTGCCACAAGAAAAGTCTTCTTCAACCAACAATATATGCAGGGTTGCAGTTATGTTGATAAACTGAACTTTGAATGCCATATCTCTATTTTCGCAATTAGAATTGGTCCGTTTTCATGTTCTCTATGGCGGAGACAAAAACGACTTCTGCGACCGCCTCGATACATGAGGCGGGACGTGCTTTTGCGTAAACTAATTGATGCCACTTAGGTGTCGAGGTTCTCATGTGAAATATTCTTTTGTAGCATTATACATGGTGCATGTATTTGCCTTTTTTGTTGTGCTTTCAAAGTGTTGAATCTCCAGGTAGATTTCCAGGATCTCGCTGTCAAAGATATTTTATCTGTTCTCCGCTGGATTGTGCTCCCTCAAAGGAGAAAAACCAGTTTTCAAGTGTTGATTAGGCATTATTTTAGTGCGGTAAGTATGGTCATATCTAAGGCGTTATTTGCCAGCACTGTCAAAGCCAACGGGTCAGGACATAACAATGAATCTTTATTGGTTATAGGCTCATTTAACTTCTCGGACGCATCTCGTGCAAAAGTAAAAATTGACTTTAACTCCTCAACAATACCGTTAGCGGCTGCACCAAATAAGCACAATATAAAGTGAATAACTGATAAAAACTCCGTAAACTCTCAAGATTTCGATGTTTAACTGAGGTGGATTGCGGTGATCTGGAATGGCCTGAAATTTTTCTTTGAGGTAGGAGTGTGACCCTTCCGAGAGAAATTGTCTTGAACTTTTCATTGAATACCTGCCTACCATGCATTTTGGCGTATTTATCTTGATCCTGGGTTGAGCTTTGACATTATAGATATTGGGCAGTCTGATTTAATTTTCTGCTGGACGGTAGCTTCGGTGAGTCTATCACCTGGAAGCATATAAAAATTCGGACCCTCCACAAACCATAATAAAGGAGTGCTAAAATATTTCAAAGCTTTGCGGAGACTACAATATATTATCAAAACTTAAAAAACAAGAAGAATGGCTGCTGCTTTTTCAGAGCTATCAGCCTTTGAAAGTGGTATTTGCTCATAAGAAAGGACTAGTTTGGTGAGACTAAGGCGTTTGGTTACAGCAAAATCGGTCTGGAGTGGTTTTTGGGTTAATAATCGAGCAGTTTATTTAAAAGCTTCATAATTTTGAATCACATGAAAATAATGTGAATTTTGCAGTTGAATTCCAAGAAAAACAAAACGTAAACAAGTAAACCAAATAAAAATCTCATCTTTTCTCATTTAAGGTCAAGAGAAAACTATGCACGCGTGCATAGAAATTTGGGAAAATTAATCGTTTGAGATGTCGAGCATCAGTGCTCTTAAAAAAATATATATAAATCGTCGTGAACTAAATCAAGTAAAAATGCAAACTACTTTGTCAAATACAACACCGAAAATACAAATAAATTTGCTACTACCGGCGGTGATTAGGCCCTAAATTTCCAAGTGCCGGACAGCCTACCTACTTGGCAGTATTCTGTTGGCCGTAATTCGCTCCCTGAAAGACGTTGTATACTGTCGTTTCAAGAACAGTGAAAATAAAATGATACCCAATGGACAAAAATACCGGATATGTCAGGTCGCGTGAAATAATGTTAAAAAATTATTTATCCGCGTCCAAATCATACAGGATATAATTTGATGTCTTTCCAAACAAGTTTTTCAAATTGTTCTGACTAACGGTTTTGCATTGCATAAGTTCCTTCAGTTGTCTTATTAGAGGTGGGCATGCGCGATTCTCTCCGAAGCGTATGACACTGTACCGTTTTTAAACTACATCACAGTTCTGGCACCGTCCTAAAGAACAGTGTACTTTCTTTGTGCTCACAACAGTATGGTGAAATGTTTGTACATTTCCTGTTTGTCCAACTTTGATTCACTGACCAAGTCCTCATTATTACTGCGTATCAGACAAATCATTCTGCGCAAACTGCTGCTTTTGATATATCAGTGATGCTTCAAGGTATTTTCATGAGTCAAACCATTGTACAAGCTGCGAACATTTCTCTAATAAAAGTTCGATCATACGGGCAAAATATCGGATACATGCATACGTTGAGCATCGCGAAGGCCTTGAGCAGTTCATGGAGAAAGCAATAAAGGAATAAAGTAATCGAAAGAATTTTCCTACCATTCTTTTAGTCTACGGATCAAATCCGGGAATACGGAGGTGAATATATCGCTCACAGTTCAAAATGTACTGTAACTGATGTCTGGCGCAGTTTGTTGAATAACTAATTGCTGCGCTGAGAGAACGTCTGCCTTGTTGAATTGTGTTACACGGAGCAGGTAATGGATGGAAGATAAGCCCACATGGCAAGTCGATAGTATGATTAAAAGGTTGTAAAACCGTAACCAATAAATTAGGTCATGTAAACCCAGTCAGACTATCTGGGTGGGATCGACAAAAGCACTCCCAAAGATGGTTGAAGACACTAGGGAATATGGCCTAAGGATAAAGTCGTTGGCGTTTTTGCATTTGCCTGTTATCTCGCACTTGATCTTTCATTGATTTTATTATTTTTCTCTTTGCAGACCCCAGTATTCCATATCAGCCAGAATTTATTTGCATGCACAGTCCGTTGATGTTCAGTTGTTCGTTGGCGAGCGCTTTTTTCACAAGTCTCTGAAACCAACTTTTTTGGTGCGCTGTGTTGATTTTTTTCACTTATGATTTCAGCGCATCATTCTGTGGACTCATGGCAGTCTTAGGTAAATTCTTCAAAGCCATTCATATTTCACCAACTCTCCCTAACACGTTTTTGTTTTTGAAATTCACTCGTTAATGACTGGACAGGCTTATATAATCGAATCGGTGTGTAATATAATCGTTAATTTTATGCCTTTCAGAAGATTAAAGTTTCGCAGTCAAGCCAAATCGAGAAATATGACCAATGGAAAAAAGTTGCGTAAGGATGAGCAAAACTCCAGCGACACGGTATAACCTAATGGCAAATGGTTTGCCTCTATCACATTTCTTTGTCAGTTTGATCCGATCACATTGGCACTGCATCAAGCTGAATCGGCTCTACTGATGCTTAGCAGTCCGGAAGATGATGTGAAAATTCGCGCTGCCGAGGCGATTTACAAATTCACACTAAAAAGTATGAGCTCCAGTTAATTAGGCAGAGCAATGTAATTCTTGCAAATTTTACAGGCGAAGAAAACAAAAAATTCATACTCAGCCAAAATGTGTGCGACACGCTGATACCCCTAATTAAATCGGAAGATAAAGTGGTCAAAAGAAATGTGATCATGATTCTAGGCGTCTTGACCGAGCTACCAAATGCTCGAGCCGTGTTGACCAGACGGGTCGGATTTGTTCCTATTTTGATTAAAATATTACAACAAGACGGTTTGCATGCCTTGTTTCTAATTTATTTGATCCAGTAGAGTTTGAAACGACGAAGGAATTCGCTCTCATGACTTTGGCTCATTTATGCTTAGAATTTCAAGGGATCAATATCATTCTGGAAAAGAAAGGTCTCGGTCCTGTTGGTGAATGTCTTAAGCATTCAGATCCGGATATTCAGAAAAACGCTTTGGATGTCATTTGTGCCACTTTGCAAGTAAGGCTTAAACAAATGGTCACAGCAAACTGAAATTTTGTAGGACTTTGAAGCCAGACCACTACTTAGATCGGGTGATATTTTATCCTCATTACTTCAACTTCTCAATTCGGAATACCCAGTGATACAAAATCTGGTCTTGGAAATTTTTTCTCGTGCCGCACAAGATTGTGAGTGAAAATCATACACGATGGTGTCTGGGGTTATCACTTTTGCATTAGTGCATTCACACAATTGTTTCTATGTTTGACTTTTCTATGGTGCTGGTATGCTTGTATATGTGCTCCCCGAACCTTTCTTTGTTTTGTAAAAACAAGGACGTGGATGAGACATGGGTATTAGATAACGCAATGGGCAAAATTCTTTTTCACCGTATAAACGAGAATCAGTGCATAAAACTGATTTTCAAGGACTTATTGCACATGTTGATACACATAATCCAACTGATCACGAACAGAGGTTTCATCATAATTTTAGCTGCTCGTAATTTCTGGAAATCAAACTATTATGACACTCACTGCTGCTTTTGACATATTGGTTGACGTGTACAATTTTTGACTAAAACATGTCACTGCTTACAAGAAAGTCAGAAAAAATCGAACACTGCTGAATCCACCTTTCCCGATTTTGCACCGTATGCGATAAGGCATCACAGTAATAAACAGTCATTATTGCTTAATTCATAAGTGGGAGATGGCTAACATATTTACCGGGACGTTCACTCTCCCAAGTTCATAATGAGTACGAAAAACAAAAGACCCTAAGACCGTCGTTCCTTTTGAGCAGAAGTAACTAGTAAGACTATTAATCATTGGGTTTTTGCCTTTTAGTTGCCACCGTTTAGATTACTCAGGCTTTTGTATAATACCCACCTTTCTTTGTTAAACGTAGCAGTTGACGTGACTCATACGAGGTTAATAATTTATGTGGTGACATGACCGCGTGAAACATGGGTGGGCGAGCAAAGTGAGCTACCTTGTCCATAGACCGGAGCTGCAAACTCATATTCCAAGGAATATCTAGAAGCGATTAAAAACAGGAATATCTTTACAATAGAAGTGACAATAGGAATTTAAAGCAAGCATAGTCAATCTGAGGTTCCCTTTTAGAAGAAGAAGAACCCGAATAACTTAAGTGAGTTGAAAACAGGTACTTTTTACTGGATCATCATACTGAACTGACATTTTTACAATCATGTACGATAAGAAGTGGATGATAATGATGAAAATAATTACATTGTTGTCGACGGCTAAGAAGCACCAATATGGTTTTCCTAATTGGTATTTTTGTGACCACTGCAATCGGCTCACTATCAATCCAACTCGCATTTATTAATCCACAGCTAGCATTCGAACAGCTCTCAGAGAAATGGATGTTTTGAATCATTTCGTTAACATCCTTGGAAATTCGCAATTAAACGATCTGCATGTGCCATCTCTGTTTGTCGTTTCGAGTCTACTCGAGGATATAGAATGTGCAAAGGTGAGCCGTATTGATGCCTGAATGAAAATCGTAAACGCGCACGCATAGAGTCTAATAAATAATGGGGGGCTGAAGTTGTTATTACATTTTATCACGGACCGCAGCGTTTTTCGCGAAGAGGAGTTACGCCCACCTTCAGCTGCTTTGTCAGTCCAGGATAAAACCGGAAAGGGTAAGAAAACGCAGGACCGCAGAAGTGCTAAGAAGAATAGAGGGGATAACACGGGTGAGTGAATTTTTCTTTACTACACTTGTAACCTGGAAAAACTAAGTCGGTCTTTTTCGGCATCCAGCCTTTACCTAAAGCTGTTCGACACCATTGCGAGTCCAATAGTTTTTCGTTATTTTTATGAAATAATTCACCACGTGTTATCATCGCTCAACTCAACATTAAGAAACTATGGAATCACTGTACAGCTGTTTCATCCTTATTAAGAAACATCAGCATTTCATGTTGACCCTGCCCGAACTGGGATGCGAACCCAGGACGAACGGTTTTGAATCGAACGCCTTAGCCATTAAGCTTTCGGACAGGCTCTGAACGGTTTGTTGAACTTCAACAAATTATGTCCTGTCTGGACAAAAGCATTGACACTTTAGAAGTTGTTGGTCAATCTTGATGAAAACCAGATGTGAAGACAATCTCTCTCGGTTTTACTAATTCCACTTTCTTTGAGCTCGCTATCTCCCAGGCGCATCTACGAACTTTCAATCAGAGGTAATCTATCACCCAATGGTAAAATTGGAGATCATGAAACTATTATAGACGTTTAAAACTGCTATCCAGGTTGAAGAGGTGTCTTTGCGACAATTTTAGTTGTTTAGGTTCATCAGTGCATTTCAGTTTGGATGAACTGGCTGCATAGCATTTAGCTTATAGCAGTACTGAATACTTGCAACGACATGAAGTTACAAAGCTGAGTGATTTACCTGCAGCTGAAGAGTTTACTTGTATATGAACAGTTGTTAATACAGCACATTTTATAATCAGTAATAAAAGTTCACGTGATCTGAGCCACGGTTGTGTAAAGGTTAGTACTGTTATTATAGAGGATTTGAGATCAGTCGTCTGTTACGCCTACTCCAGTAAGAACGGTTACATAAGATATTATCGGTTAGACTGCATAAATCGGGAATTTTTGTCTAACAGCGCACGGTTTAATCAAATAATCTTGAAATCACACATTGGTTTGTCCGAGGAACACTGTTGTTTTCCATTGAATTATGCGTTTTAACACACTTAATTGTGTCAACAGGAAAATTAAAATGTCAAGTTATTCACTTCGTTTTTAGGTGACTTAATTAACATAAAACTGATATTGTGAATAAATTTTACACTCAAACTCGAAATTAGGATTTGGTTGTCAAAGAAACAGCTTCTGAGTCACACCAATTGGCTGAAAGGCATTCTTAATCAGCGGTCAGGTCGCGCTAGCTATTTTTAATGATGTACTTGTCGCTTGAGTGTAATGGAAAGAGCGTGCTTCATAGTCGTTAAGGTCCGCTGCACGAAGGGGGAACTTGGAGTGGCACGAAACCAATTAGGGTCCCAATAGATCAGGTATGGCGACGAACCGGCCGACACAAAATGCCGTTTGAACCAACATTCAACAGCAAGCAAGATTTTCTTGTGTTGACATTTGTAGTAGAGCGATATTGGTTCCGTTTATTCAGCGGCAGGTAACGAGGTAACTCCGTGCTCCAGCATGAGGTGGCTGCTGTCCACTGTAAGTAAATAAAAAAATGTTGGCTATTTTTCCGTTTTATTGAAATCTAACGGTGACTATCCCAGGGCTCAAGTCAAAGCCAGATGGATAATATCCTGTGTCCCAATATCAAAGTATTTGAATACTTTCAACAGTCACTCTTAAGCAAGGTTGACATAACACTAATTAAAGAACAGTCACTAGTCTTTCGTGATCCTTCCTGAGATTAAAAAACGAGGTGTGAAAGTGGAATGAGGTGGTTGATGGGTTTTCTTGCCCATCGGAAAGTGTTCTAACTCTTTAATCTTCCTGGGCTGCCCAAATCTAACTTGTGACCTCATGCAGGTAAACCACTAGTCAAGCGTGTTGAACCAGGAAGAGTATATTTGAGGTCTACTGAATTTGGTGCGAAGTCGTCCAGTAAACGGAGACACTTGCACCTGAAGAGTCGATAAATGTCTGCTACTTGATTCAGAGATCAAGAAAAAGGCCCGTTGATTCGACGAGGTTACAAGAAGCACGTTTTACAGCCATTTCCACCGAATGATAAACAAACAGCTGAACCACCAGCAAACATGAGGTATCGGGTGGCTCCCACTAGTAAATCACCGTCTCGGGTTGGTCATTAATCTTATCTCAACCCGCGAACTTCGCCTTGCCTGTTGGATGGCATTCGATGTGTAAGGGCTAAAAATCGCTTGCTAGACCAAAAACCGGATGGCCCGGAAGACTACATCTGTACCATCGGATGCTTCAACAAATTCACGACGCACTACCTTCAGGCAGCCATTCAGTCGTCTTCCATTCGTACCTTAATTTCCACAACAGTGAGCCACATGGACGGCAATTGAAATGATAAATCATTCACAAAATACGCTGTGGCCAGAGCTGAGTAGATCAAGTGAATTTGAACTTTCCAGGAAAATGAGAAGTTGACGCACTTCGACTTTTGAAAGATTAAATCAGCTAACTGGATGATGCATATATTGTTTGGCCGAAGGCCTCAGGCTTGAGTTTTCACGATATTTGCAAGCTTTGTGTGCCGTTGAATCCATTGAGACGAAAACTTGGAGTTTCAGTGGGGTTCGATCAAGCCGAAGGTGTGTTTGTGGCTACCTGTCTGTGTGGGTTTCTACGAGCGTCCATCGCCTTTATTGCATCACAGACTTGTTAACGGATCGTCAACCGGATCGCGAACACATTGGTGAACAGTTGACGATTGAACGGATTAGCAAAATACTGTAACCAACCATATTTTTCCAATTTTAGATATTTCTTGTCTCATAACTTCTGTTGTAATTAACGCATCGCTGTCTTCAAACAGAATTGTAATTGTGTAAATGCATGAGCCATGGGAGTTTGGCTTGATCAGGAAATTATTTAAGAACGATGTTAAATCTGCTGAGAATTCCCCGAATCACTTGGTATTCACATATCCCTTCGAGGATTTTTACAACAAAGATCCGGCGCTTCCACTCATGAGTAACGGTCGAATCGGAGTAAAGAAAAAGTGTGATATGTGGTTTTGATTGCAAACCGAGCTGATGGGACGTCGTATACTTTGTGAAGTTCACCTTCAAGGTTTCCGACCTAGTTATCACAGGTTACACAGCTCCATTCCTAAACTATGTATGTCATATTGTATCATGCACTTCGGTCTTTATATCGTACATGGTTTTGTTGCCATAAATAGAAGTGGTGATGAGGATAAATACAAAAAATGGTCCCGTGCATTGATCGTGCACTATAATAAAATTTCTTCGCAACACTCAGAATCGTATAACGGTATCTATCATCGCATATCTTGGTGAATAGGATTTTCAACGATTACATAGTAGGGGAAGTTTGTCCCCCAAGTATACCATTGGTGTGGAATGGAAACATCCAAACTAAACACGAAATGTCTCTTCCATCTTTGTCCGTAAATTTTTGCATCTTCGATTAGACTTTCTGCTCATGAAACATTATGTGATATACCGAGAGCTACTAGGTCATAATAAGAAAGTCCATTTTGGGGTTCATTATTTAGAAACCCGATATAATCCAGTGGGACATAGTAGAGACATTTTATGGTAAACAAACAATCACCTGCTGAGTGTAACACTCTGTTTACGTGTGCCTTGACCAATTGTAAAGCAAAAATAGCTGAAGAGAAACCAACTTCAAATACTCTTCCTGAAGCGAAGATCCAGGCTTGTCGTGCAGTAATGCAAGCATCACGAAAAGGTGAGTTTGTATCATCCATATATAATGTATGTTGGTTCCTGATCACCCTCACTGTATTGACTAATTTTGCTACCACTTCAGCAACTCTGCCGTGAAGGTATAACAACTAAGATTATTAATAGTTTTTCGGGATCCAGGTCCATAATCATAAATAGTTCCAACAGTGAGGTTTACGAAACTGATAAAACAACTCCCTAACTCTGTTTCACATCCAGGCATATTGGCTGTTTAATGGATCCAATTGAAACTAATCGGCTAACATGGGGAGTTCGTGGGAGCAAGTGTTTGCCAAACAACGGCCAGCATTCTTGCTGAACTGACATTTATATCACAAACTACTTCGTATTGATAGTGGGACAGAATTATTACTACCGCCTTGATGTAGTCAGTCCTACCTGAATTGTAACGATGAACTCGATTAGGAAGTACCCCGAAGTAGGATGTAAGCAAATCATAAGGACAAACGGATTTCACAACATAAACATTTTGAACAGTATCTATTCTGATTAACAGGCTGAAATTCAAAGCAATATCAATCATTTCTGTTTGATTTAATGATTTTCGTTGCACCTGAATAGATTCTTGTCACAGCTACCCAAACAATCAACTAGCAAATTGCTTTCGGTTAGTGGCTTCCTTAACTCTCAGTAGATTTTGCGACGAACCTTTGGGAGTTTCACACTTTATTTTACCTTATGCGAATTGCTGTTGTGGCCCAGAGGCAGACGTTTCTGTGGCATGTTCAAAAAAGTGCAATATGCAGTGTGCATGTCCCGAATACACAAACAGCATAAAAACCGAAAATCCGCTGAGTGTTTTCAAATGTTGTAATTTCGTAATCTTGGGGGAAAAACTAGTAGGTTACGATGTCAAGCTGAATGGAAATTTATGAAATACTTACAAAAATTTTAATTGGGGTATCCTACTTGCAGCGGGATCGCACTTCTTCCCGAGAAGTCGTTCTAGGCTGGCTGAGATAAAATTTAGACAAATCACTTTTCCAAACTCATTTTCACCTCTTTCCGAAGTAAGGATATGGTACTTGATTTGTGAATTCATTTACTCGATGATATTCAGATTAATATGACTAATCAAAATAACCTCGTCAGTTACTCTTGACCTCATCTGTTCATCGTTGTGTTTAACTTGCAGAAGAAATTCGGAAAATTATGCATGATGCAGATGTGGAACGGATGCTTGTGGCTCTCTTGTCACACGATGACGAAAGTGTGCGATCAGCTGCCGCTCAAACCATTGCGGTTCTGGCAGAAAGTTCGGTCTGTCAAAACAGCATATCCGAATTGGGTAAGTACGATGAAATCAAATGAATCTCATGCCTAAATCCGGGTGAAGTTTTCCAGCATTAATGAGAACATCAGAGCGCAACAAATAATTAAAAATATGTATCCGAGGAAACTGCAATTTTTTGTAGTGGGTTCGCCTCCCACAGACAATTCATTCAGTCTCTGTTTCTTTTGATGCTGACGAAGTTCGACTCACGTGTTATCTTGATACGACTAAGGAAATGCTTCATTGGACCATAAATTGTCTTTGAATTTTGATAGTGAAATCATGGTAGCTTTACCTTTGCTTAAATCTCGTAAATTAGTTCGTCCAGAATGATGAATGTGGCCCTTATGCAGGGACCGGGTAGTTTTCCTCACGTTTACTATGTGATTAGTCTAAACCAAGTGTAACGTTATTATGCTGCTTAGTGGATTGTTCCTTCAAGTGTTCAAAAATGCATTCAGTCTAGTGCTTGGTAGTGTAGCGGCTGCACAATATCCTACTTCCTTTAATATGTTTACTGTTAAGAATAGTCGTTGTCTCTGTTTCACACAGAATTCAAACTATTACCAAAACAACACACATGATTACCGTTAGGAATCAAGAGGACAAATAAGATTCACTCCTCGAACACATTTTATGGTGACATTATTCAAAAATGCTGGAAGCGTTCGTCCATAAATAATTCTTCATACTTGTTGGTTAAACGGAAGCAAAACTTACTGATGCGTTTATTAAGTTAAGATTAGAATGAATCGAATTAAGGTCACATTTTCTGTTGAATTTGATCTCGTCGCCAGTATTTTTCTAAACACTGAATACGCACCCAAGATTTATTAATGAAGCCTGGTGCAACAGGTTGCAGAAATTCCACGATCTGTTTGCCGGGAATAACTTATTATTATCATAAGCAATACTAAAGAGGCTTGGTTTTTATATCCAAAACACTGCGTGTAACATGTCACATAGAGCACGGCTTTCCTGATGCCATCCAAAAAACTTCGCTCTTCGCGGATACAAACTAGACTGAAATGTGACATTAAGTTTTGTACGCAGTAGTCAATACAATACATCACTACCTTATATCGAAGCTTTTGCCAAGGAAAACTGGTATGTAGTTTCAATATTTCAGTGGCTAAATTAAGTGCTCCCTGTTTCGCATTTCCAATCAAGGTGGCCTCGAACTCCTCATTCGTATGACAAGAAGCGTTCACAAACTTCCCAAGTCCGCCGGAATTACTGCATTGGCTGCTCTAACCAATCAGAATGGAGCGATTTGTCGGTCAGTAGAGTAACCCGATTTTAATCAACCTTTTTCTGTTTGAAAAAAACCAGCGTCGTGAAATGAAAGTACACATTACAAAAATCGAACTAATGTTGAGTAGAATTTTAAGAAAATGAACACGAAAGCCCATGATGACTTACCTTTTGCTCCACTGTTTATCAGCTTAATACTAATATTGTTACTGCTACTATTCTTGCTATGCTCCAACCATTATCATCACCAATGCCATTATTAAAACAACTACCCTTTTGAGCCATAAAAAATGATATTCTCGTGAGAAAGAGAAGACGGATCGACGAACTAGAGGGCGTGAAATTTAAGAGACTCAGTCCGACCCATAAAAAGACTTAAAATGTCCAATTTGGGTTGTTGGTGAGAACAGAGAATGTTCAACTCTATAGCTGTGATATACCGTGGCCAATAAGGAAGGAAAATAAAAGAGGAATCTAGTAAACCGTTAGTAAGAGAATAAAATTTATGGAAGCAGTTCAGTAAGATTTTCAAGAATAATGCAGACTAATTCACGAACATATCTGTGTGCATTTCATTTTCTGGGAAAAGGAATTTCGTATCCATTGCTTTTGAGTACCTAATCACTATGCGCAAATCCTTTCGTTCAACATATTGAAATTAGACAGCGGATTCTGATTTCTAATCAATTCTCTCACCGGTTGCTCAATGTGACTTGGTACTTGGCAGCTTATTTTTCGATGAGTTAGTCATTGGTAATGGCGTAGCATTTTTTGCGCATCTGCGGTGTAACTCCTTTCCGAAATGTGAACTGTGCCATCGGTTTAGCCTCGACTAGATTACTCAGGTTAGCGTTTTATTCCCCTCCAGTTCGGCTGGGCCATCAGTCGTACGATCGGTCATCTGCACTGGCGGTACGGAGAGACATCTTCGCAACATATCGCGAAGAATGGTGAACTTATAAAGGACTTGTGCATCCTTATTAAGTAGTCAGTGGAAGTAGAAAATTTCCATTCCTAATCGTTATACTTCGAGGATCAGCTAATTTATTATCTGGGGTCATTGACAAGAACTCTCCAGAGGGCTACTGTCACGAGGAGCCAAACAGTCACCACCGTTCCTAACTGAACTGGCAGTGTAAATATTAATGTACATCGGCCGCACGACCAGGCGCTTGTCTGAACGCATCCGTGAGCACCACCCGGCATGGTTAGGCACTGGAACAATTAAGTCACTTAATAGCGCAGTTGTTTCACATCTAGCACAGACTAACCACACCGTGAATGGTAGATCGGCAAGCTTTCCGGACCCTGTATAAGGTCAGAGGTCAACAATCCAGGTTGGCAAAGTGTCGCCTCTTGAGCACTGCGGAAGCTGTCGCAATCCGTCTTCACAATCCTCCACTTTGTTCTCAAAAACAATTTGTGGTTGCGCTTCAACTCCCTTGGCCCACCCCCCGTCGCAATAGAAAGCCCTAGACAACAAAAACAATTCAACACACAAACTCCTTCGCCCCCATATTTGTAAATGACTAATCCAAGCCTTCGTATAGTGAAAATATCTTGTCAAGATATATATATAGTAATGTAATGGCATGAGTACGAATCACTGAAAACGAGCTTGTTCTCCAACTTGTTTTCTAAATATTAATTACGTCACAAGCTGTCAACTGTACAAACATTCCGTAATTAGCTACACCTTTCATATCCTATATTTGCCTGTGCTTGTGTGTGTGTGTGTGTGTGTGTGTGTGTGTGTGTGTGTGTGTGAATGATTTCGTCCGATCTTCCAAACGTTTGACCTATATTTTAAAAATGGTCTCTAACTAAAGTAAAACTAGGTGAAGATGCAGCAAAATGAGCCATAATCTGCGTTGTTAAGCTGCATGCGCATTTTTATAAGCGCTTCTTGTTTTGAACAGCATGGTTCTGCCGAGCAAGTTTGCCGTTTTCCGTTCTGAATTGAATTTGTCATTGCTTTTCCCGCTTAATTTTTTACATTTTTATCGGGATGTTGGCATCAGACTGTCAAAATTATTGTTTGGTAGTAATTCAAGTACGAATGTAATTAGTTTACGTTATAAAATCCGATTTCGCTTCAGCGAAGTCGCTAACCGAAATTCCGGAACTGAGGCTCTGGTTAGTTGTCTACAAGTAAGCGACCCCGAAATTGAGGCCATCGCAGCTGGTGGATTGACAGCAATCACAAATTTGGCCCTGGAAGAAGCAACCAGGACAAAAATTCTACAAGCGGTCTCCAGCAAACTCCTGGTTCCTCTTCTCGAGTCCAAGTAAGTTCATCTCCACATATTGAGCGTAACTGATTAACTTTATCCAGCACTGATTAGTAGGATTACTCACTCGTATTCTTACAGAACTTTTAAAACCAGGACGTTCTTCTCTACCTTATTTGTTCTTTTGACTTCAAACTGGCAAGAACATAAATTAATGACCAAGTGCAAAGCGTTGAGGCAAAACAACTGAATGAATCACAATATCCTATGGAGACATTTCATATGAATTTCCTGAACTGTTCACATATTTTGAATTCGCAACAAGTAAATCGGTAGATATAAATATGATCTTTTGATACACTTTGTCAGACTAATATAATACACAGAAAAATTATTCCGGTCGTGCTTACAGCATGACCTGTAATGGAAACACTAAAAATAGACACTGAATTTCCATGATGTTTTTGGGCGTAAATTTTGAGCTAACGCATCCTATGGTTTTATCAACTGGACCACTTTTCGAAAATTATCAAACTGAGGTCGCTTGACTGATGGAAAGTATTAGTAAGTAGGAGCCAAATGCAGGACTAAAATCATCGCAGTACTTCGCCGGGCAACAGAAGTCAACGAAAAAATAATATGCCAAATGTCGTCCATTTTCGTCCTTTCTCCATATCTACCAACGATTACACGAGGTATATAAGTAACTCCTTCCACGGAAGAGAATATGTGGGTTAGAATTTGGAGACCTGTTCTTCGTAATTAAACATTTCTTGCCCATCCGTGCAAACCACTTGACTAGAGCTTTACAGGGTGAAAGAGCGATAAGTTTACAAATACCACTGTCAAGTCAGGTGTTAGACATGGTATGGGCATCTGATTTTGCAGTTCATTTCGAAGAGCAATGTGAAGAAATTCGAATGACAAACAGGTAAGTGGCATCAGCCTACGGAGGTGTACCAGCATCGCAATCAAGGAAGTTGGTATTTTCACCGTGCTGGTTTAGGTTAACTTAGTTTTGTTATCTGAAGGCCAGATCTGCGATTCCATGTGTCAGGGAATAGTGAAATGGAGGAAACAATGACATTTTGGTAGGATTGGATGATTAACTGTCCTACGACAATAATTTTAAGAATGACAGTAGTTGCAGACGTTAAAATCATTCTGGCCCACAGTAAACAGGTTGTCCTTATTTGGCACCAGATTCGCTGGTTGGAACGATTTCTCTCCATTGCAAGAACGGCAAAATTGCCTGAAATTTCTGAAAACCACCCTCTGGTTACGGAGATTGGTGCTTGTGAGCTTAACAAATCCCTGCAAGAATAAATAGCAAAGACGATTTAGATTATTAGGAGTGTGCATGGGTGATGAGTCCATATGTGAATCATTAAGATGATTTATAGACTGTTTCCGTCAGTCTGTCAAAGAAAATCTTTATAAAAAAGATAACTGGTCCACATTTTTGCTTGATACGCGGCAATAGCCGCGAAAACAGTCGTACTTTTGAGAAAATTCTTCTCTCTCGTCCGCATGTGATTCATTGTGATGCTATTTACAATATCGATAGATGACGTAAACGCATGTCTTCTTTTACGGCTTCCCTTTGAAAATCAACGAAAAACCGTCCACAAATGACCGCTATAACTCATGTATCGAGTCAAAATCTTAGGCTAATACTGTGGATTCGAATGAGAGGAAATCGTTATCTCGCTTATTTACGATACCGTTTACGATAAGATATTGAGCAAACGTTTTCCGCAGGTACACATAGTGGAAGGTTCAGGGAAAAGTTTTCAGATATTGCAAAACCAGTTCATTCAATTCATATCATAAAGTGTGTAAATCCGTCTACGTTCTCCTATTTACGAAACTGTGAATGAATCCGATGGTCCGATTGCAGTACTCTGATGAGCACAAATGCCCATTTGGGATTTCAGGTAGTCATCTACTACTCGATAAGAGAGGAACATAGAACGTCAGTTTCCGTGTGTTGATTACATGTTTATGCATGTCACTATCAGCTGGGATAATAGCTAGGCATCAGCTTAGAGATAAGAAGTATCATTTGTTCAGCAAACGGTATGATCGATAATTTTGCAAAATTCAACTACACATATTAATCAGATAGGATATGCTTCACAAGGTCCATGGAACCATTCCACTAAGTAGCTGGATAGCGCTGGTCATCAAGAGCAGTGCCATTCTTTTATTTGAAATCTGCCAATCTCAACAATTTCTCTTTTTTTTTACCTCTTTTTACTGTTTCCGTTTCAGCCATAATGTTCTATGGATTAGAAAAACGAATCTGAAGTATTACAATGTAATTCAGCTAAACTGAACTGAATTCTTATCAAAAAATATTTTAGCTTTGAACGCCGACCTACAGGGAATCATAAAGGCAACGACTTCTAATTCACCTACCTTGGGCTGCGAAAATTAGGGCTTTCTGTAAACCACTCTCCCCATTGGGGATGGCATTTTAATCAGACCTCACCAACTGAAATTCTAAGTCGGGTACAGTTGCACGTATTCACTGTAACGACAACCGATAAGGGAAGGGACAATTCGGAATCAGTATTTCAATTGTTTTAACTATGGGACAAAGCAATATGAACAGTGTATTAACCGTAAGTTCAAGAAACTAAGTATTTTAAGCCAAATACATACTCAACGTTCTACATCTTTTGTTTTGTAGCGCAGTCAGTTGATAACAAAAAGTCCGGTAAATTTTTAATCTTCATTTGTCTTTTATGAGACCTGGCAAAGCGGTTTTGTGTTTGGCTGTCGTCCATTGTTTTTCGCATTCAATTCACGCATCAACAATTAACTGCTTTATTTAAATTCTAGTTCTGCTCTGGTTCAGACTAAGGCAGCCCTGGCAGTCGCTGCTGTAGTTTGCACTTCAAAAACGGTGCATCAATTCTGCCGTCTAGGCGGTGCAGCCAATCTGATCAAACTTGTGGGTTCTCCAGTTCCCGACGTTCGCCGGGCTGCGTGTTGGGCTATAAGTTCTATCGGAGCACATGAAGAAGGGGCCACAGAGTTGGCACAAATAGGGTGAGCTCATGTGGATTGGAGTTTGCGCTGTCTCAGTAAAATTTGAGCAGTTTTTTTCGCTGAATTAGTGAACGATGAAGTGACAATATGAAGCAAACGTTCTCTGGAGATTTTGTCTCTGTATTTTCATTTTGTTAGGTTTTCAGGTGCAACTATTTTGTATTGTTTCGCAGACCATTTTTAAAGCAAATGAACCAAACGGTTTTCCAAAAAGGAAGGCAAAACCACATAACCCTGTTTGGCTAGTGATGTATACGTGCATAGTTCAAGTCATTGTTAGGATGTTCTTTTGGTTCGTTTTCCCACTATGAACCAAGAAAATACAAGGCGAAATTGGGCACGAAGTACAGTCTATGAGCTAAAATAGTTATTTCTAGTCTGATTCAGTTGGACCGTGTACTGTGATGGAAGTGAACCAGGTCAGCTTAAGGGAACGTAAAAGTAATTTAACTGGTGATATAAGAAACTCGCTTCATCAAACACAGTGAGTAATGTCAGTCAATGTAAAAGCTCAAATGACTAGTAGTGAACCGTTCCAGATGTTAGTTATTTTGAGGCCTTCGAATTACCTAAGCAAGAAATAACGGTGAGATCACTACACGGACCAAACAAACCACGTGCGCAAAACTTCATCATGCACGAGAATGCAGGCATCTTTCTGAAGTAAGATCAAGTTAAGCGAACACGGAAATTACCTTCTCGGACAGGTACCACGAAGATCACAAAAATCCTGTCACGGTTACATACAAATGACTAGTTAATTTCATCTGTATATTTAGGCACATAGTTGGCAATTTCAGACTGGAGATCAGTGTGCTGCACATTGTGGTGTGTAACATCTCAGTTTTCTTATTTTTTTAAATTTCACTATAGCTTTTGTAATTAGAAAGGCAACGAGTTTTTTTCTCGGGTGGTTTAAAATAATCACTTTTCAGCTAATGAAGCTGTTATCAAATTTCGGTGATGAAATATACTCAAAATGTGGATAGATGCATAGACCATTTTAGGACAAAAATGGGCTTTTAAAGTACAAGTTCATATACACACTATCTGTTGTTCGTACTCATTTTGGTTTATTACTATTCTCTTACTTCAGCGTACGTTCACAAACATTTGGAACTTTCATGCATGGCAAAAGTTTTTATCTTAATATGTTTTAGATAAATTACTTTCATTGCAGTGGTATTCAAATCTTGCAAGAAATTAATGCTTCTGTCTCCAAACGCAACGGATTCTCGGAATTGGCTCTTCAGCGTGTACTTGATGCCAACTTGGAAGCAAAATTTGTTCTGACAGGTTATCTGGGTGAGTCACAAGAGCATAATCCCATCTAACAACACTGTATTTTAGATTTCGCAGACAATATTGGTGATCTGTTCTTTGATCCCGGTCAGCTACTGTCTGCCTCAGAAATTCTGAATCTGAACGACTACTTAAAACAACCGCTAAATGACAAAAGGCCTATTTATCTGATCAACGTTCAGGACCCGTACGTTTACGTAAATTAGAAAATGCACTCATTTCCAATGGTGTTAATTTCGCGTAAATGATCTCCTCATGGTATTGCTTTTGATCTAAGATTACCTATTGCGAATTTCTGATCTTACCCCTTCGATAGCTTGCTGCTCCTCATCAGTTAGGCTTGGTTAACACAGCATGTAACTGTTTTCCGTTTCGCTCTCGTCTAGGATATGATTAATTCACACCGTGAGATCCCAATGACTATAATTATTAAATATTGTTCGTTAATCTTGATTTCTGTGGACTTAAACATGATTAGACAGACGATTTCATAAATTACGCGGTTTTTCCCGTCACTGTTTGCAAAAGTACTCACAATACAACTGTGCAGTGTTTGCATTATCATTCATCTTATCTAGACATCCGTTAGGGTGATTATGTTTGCAGCGTTATACAAATCGCACGGAATACTAAATTATCAAGACTTGAACATCTGAGTGTTAAAAATCGATGAAACCCTACCAGAAATCCACCACACAAAATTTATTTGTCAACTGGATTTGCATTCACCTTGGTAGGTACACGCTGAACTTGACATTACACACCTTGGTGAATCCACAGAAACGATACCCATTTATTTTATTCCTGCTTAAAAAGCATTACGCAGAAATAAGGGTTTTAACGTGAGTCTAACGTCTTTAAGGATAGCGATCAAAAAATGCCTTGTTCAAGGCTATTAAAGGTAGTCAGAAGGCTGACTGTTTATTTCAGTTAGAGAAAACGAAGTGTTTGCAGCAGGGGTACAATTTTATTGCCTCATCAGTTTTGCGCTGCTTTTTTTGCTCATTCCAATTCTTTCCGCTGCATAACTCTTGCGAAACCTCCAGTATTCTGAACAGGTGGGATGTCAGACAAGAATGGCACTGCGTTCATTCCTGTAGTGCTTTTATCGTTACAAATCCCAGGCAGGCCAAAGGAGGGCGGCAGTCAGATACATAGTCAAAGTGTCGGGCAAATAAAAAAGCAGAAAAAATTGAAGGGTGGCTAAGTAGCCAGGTTGATTGCTAAATTGACCGGTTGAATCACTGACCGATTGTCTCACTGACTGATTGATTGAATGACACTCGTCATAGGTGGCATTCGATTGGGATCAGGGCCAAAGTTTTGACGTTTAGGCCCATTGAGCCATCATTCTGTGGCTTAATTTTTCCAGTGCGCTGAAGACTTCGTGTGAAATAAAGGTTCATAACAAATTTCTCTATCCTTTAGAAAAGATAGAGAAACCGATCAAGGTTCCGATCTCCCAAGTTCATCAATCACCTCTGAAAGAGACGGATCGGAAAACTTTTCAAATCCGCAGATGGACGTGGTTCCTGTGCCGGTTGATGACGTGTTGAAAAGTTGGTTGGAAAACGTCGTCATGACTATCTTACCAGTTTCTCAACCTATCTGTCAGGCGGAACAACTGGGAAAGTAAGTATTATTTTTCGGAGTGATAGAGCTTGCTTATAGTTCAATTTCTGAAGCGTACTTGGGCAACTACACATCATTAGATGACTATTCCATGAACAGTCGCTTCTTAGGGTTAATATATATGGTGACGGCGAGCAACACATGAGAACACTCAAATTAAGCCATAATTCTTTTCTACAAAGTCCATAGTCATGAACATGACTTGAAGCTGGAGTTAGTTTCAACATTTTAATGGGTAGTAAATGTATGTAGGTACTGACCAGTGACGGGGCAAGCATCTTTGCACAAGCGGTGGATTTCGAACTTTCCAGTGAAATTGCGCAGTTTTTCTTTTGGGTAGAATGAAACCTTATTGAGGTGTAATGTGTTTCAAATTAATTCAAGATTGAAGAAACCTCTACAGAAATAGCAATAGCTATTGCAATAACTATGATCCTGTTTAACGACGACAAGAAAACACACCGAGGTTGACCTCTACATTTAAGGATGTGAAGATAGTATAATTATAATGCAACCAGTGAAGAATCAGATCTTTCAATTCTCCCATGACTTGTAACAGCGATATAAAATACCTTGCCAGCGGCGTTGGGCAACAGTGTTCCACCTCATTACGGTCAGTTACCAAGCGTTGAGTTCATTGTACTACATTAAGACAGCCTTTTGCTGTTGGGTAATAGCAGGTTTAGACTTCATTTGTGGTGGTCCGCTCCTGATTTGTAGCCTGAATTTATCAATCCACGAAAAATACTTCAATAGATCACGCTCATTCATTTTAGTTACGAATAGATTAAACGAACTGGCAGTTGTTATTGTTAACAAAAAGCTCTAGTTGCACCCTTGGTTCTTTTATACATTCGTAATAATTCTTTTTTGCGTGCTGTTGCTTTGATTTGGTCTGGATCATGTGTTTCACCCGCAGTGCGCTGCGAAGATTGCAGACCATATATATATATATATGCGTGTATATATATATATATATGCGTGTATATATATATGTTTATATATATATATGCGTGTATATATATATATATGGCAGACTAGAGAATGATGTTCTTCATCGTAGCTCAGATTCAACGCGATGGTATTGGTTTGTTCGCTGAGCTAGGCAGTTTGATTGCAAACGTTTCATCATCGCCCGAGGTGGCATTGTCAGTGCTATGATATTTTTGCTTAAGAACTTCGCAGTAACCGATTAGTAAAATCATTTACGCATAAAACTTAAATCAACGTTCATATCCAGCACTAGCATAACCAAGAACCAGTAGTCGGAATTAAATATACATTGGAACTCATCTGCTCCCACGGAGCCATTGAATGGTGGATCCGCTTGGTTGATCTCATTAACGTAACAAACTTGCAGCGCATTAGATTGGATTCCGTTTTATTTGCACTACGGATTTCTGGTGCCTATAGATATGAAATAGAAGCAAAATTCTACCGTTGGATTTTATAAACTGATATCCCCCTTATAGATTTGTCGCATCTTGCTACGGTGGTCCAGCGTGCAAAGATGGAAATGCAATGTATTGCCGACTGGAACTGGCAGAAATAAAGTGCAACCTGTGCTCAAATGTGATTCCGTTGGGTTGCGTCAGAAATGGCTCACAGTTTCTTCGCGCTCTACTTTTCAAGGTCAGAATCCAAAATATTGTTTCAATTTCAACTATACATGAATGCCAAATCTTAACATCTTCTTAGATTTATCTTATGTTCAGGGATGGTAGGCTTTTCAACGAAATTGAGAACAATATAAACGATTGAAATTTTAGAGCTAAACTTAGACAGTTAGTGCAGACCACTGAAATTCTCCGTTCAAACTTTCGTGCCCTATCGTAATCGACGGATTTCCATGAAATCTGTTTTAGTCACGTAAAACGTATGGGCAAAAATTTACTTTGTTCCTTGCTGCACGAAAATTTAGGTCTTTATTCGCTGTGCCAAATTCTTGAAAGTTAACGTCCTCGCCCTTACGATGTCTGTTCAGAACCGTGAATTACAATGTTTCCTAGTGGTCTCATTTAATTGCTTTCGTTTGTTGATACCACAAATATACTGACTAGTTCCTGATGATTGCTGTACAACTATGTTCTCTGTGTGACTTGTGGCTGCTATAGAAATGTTCACAAATAGGGGTGTAATACATAGACGCTAAAGAATCTCGTTAGATTAAACGCGGCATTTAAGCCGTAACCAAATTCAGAATACATCAACAGAATGGTAATGGCTTCAAGAAATGACATGTACTGTACTAGAGCTCATCAGGGAGATACGCTTTGGTCCTCCTGATTTGGTGTTATTCGTTGAACATACAGCATTCCTGGTTGTACCATCAGCAACAACTAAAATGTGCATTTCCGTTTTCCCTTTTATTCCTAAAACTGGCCTCATTTATTTAGTTTTGGTTAGTAATTGTAGCAATCTTGTTCCTTTAAGTATGTCCCAATATCAACAACAATAGAAAAACAATTTAAACAATGCGATTATACTTGACACACTATGAATCTTGAGAATTCAGTATGATGCAGTATAAATTACCGGGATCCCGAATATACTTTTTCTCAGAATTAACGCAGCGTCATTGGCTAATCCATAATTTCCATAGAACTGACCTAAGAGTACAAAAGCTTATTTTTCCTAATTCAGTTTTTTGCAGATCGAATTGGACTGCCGGCAAATTTAGTCCGAGGGAATTACGGACGCTCGTACAACGAAATACTCATTGATTCCGCGAAAAAAGTAAGCCAAAGTAGACGAGAAATTTTGCCTCAGTACCCAGTGCCTTTTGGTTGCCGAAATTTGAATTTTATCTCCGTTCTTCCCCTTCCACTTCTTATCATCCGCATTTTACTTAGGCATCAAAACCCATGATGACTACATATGTGGTGGATCTGATGACGTCCCCGGGCACACTAATGGAGTCCAGCTGCAGTCAGGCAAAAGAATACATTAGCATTTTATCGTCTTGATTGAAGAAGACACTTATCCGACCAAGATTATCTTGGTCGAAACAGATGAATTCACCCACTCAAGCGAGGTTAAACATTGGCAAAGACTTCCTTGGTACCTAATAATTTTACATAATCAACCCACTATTATATCACGTCTGTTGTGTCGCTGTTTATTTCGCGAACATTCAAAAGAAACATAACGTCACAGCATTTTTCCAATTCTTAAATGCCGAGAAATTCAACAATTGTTACACACGTTTATATTTTTGTACCATTATAAAAATCAATCTATTTGCGAATAGTTCCACTCAGATTTGAAAGCTTAAAAACTGTCCGAGAAACATTTGTTGCGCTTTGTTTTCCTTGTATCTATCAATATTACCACAGTTCCTCCGATTTTAGGAATGTGTAGAGTTGTGGCCGTTCACGCAAGTACCAAAAAAGAGCTCGAAATATTGACTTGAAGAATGTTTTACTCTAACGAAACTAAGAAAAAATTACGGTTAATTGTAGCCATATCTAGAGGAGCGCACGACTGACAAGCGCATGGGAATCCAAAAATTACAATAAGAATTATTTTCGCCTGTTTAGCTTGATCATGCACTTGTATCGTTTAGCAAAACACCGAGTAATTATGCTGATAGTTGCACTGAGTCCGCCTGCGGTTCCACGTCAGTGGTTATAGCCAAGATAGACCGTAAGTGAATGTGTGCACTTTACATGTATTCCATAAGACATTTGTTCAGTAATATTTTTCGATCTTAATACAATGAGACGATGAAAGTCTTTGGTCAAATTGACACTGTAACCATTTCCGGCAAGGTAGAACTAAATTGATTCCGGCACGCTGTCAACAGATTTGAGGAAAGTCCCCTCACAATGTTCTTCGTTCAACCTGGTTGAGCAAGTTTATAACGGAATTCGCGTTTTGCAGTTTAGCAATTCATCCCAACATGGAAGTCATACGGACGTTTCATGTTCATTCAGCTATTGAAATGACTGAAAGTACGGGGCGCAGAACCAGAGAAATACCATAACTTTATGCTACAACTCGGGTAAACAAGATTATGTGAATCCAACCAACAGGTATTCTTGCGATACACAACAATAACCGCCGATTTTAAAATATAATTTTACACATTGGCATAAAGACCGAAAGCGATGAGAAAAGTCCGGCGTATAAAAACGGAAACATTTAGCAGCCTTGTTTTCCACGGTAGAATGAAAAAGGTCAGCATTCTAAGGTTTCCGCTTGGTTATAATGTTTTCTTGGACATCGACCATCAGCTCAGCAAAAAAGTCCTCATGAGCTAGCTTGAATATTTTGCTGAAACATTGAGAAAAACTCCCCAATTAAACAAAGTCTTGGACTGGTGAAAGATACTACATTTCATCGGTGCAACTGGGTAAATGTGATTCTCAACAAAGATGAAACAGCCGTTTAGTGCTTTCGTAGCTTCTCGGTGGTGATTTGAGCGTTCATACGTGATATATATGTATACATCACAAATATTACAAGTGATATACCACCTGCACCACCGCTAAAAAGGAAATCTTTGAGAGAGAAAGAGAGAAGTAAAACAGCAAAGCATTCGGCTATGCTTTTATGAAACACATCAACCCTCTCATTTCCTTTTTCTACATTGTATATCCCAATCAGAACCATCAAGTTCATGAGTCTCCAGTGAGCTTTCCTTTACCTGGCTGCTCAGATGGAAATAAGGGCTTGTTCCGGGGAGCTCAATCCGAAGCACTGGCCAAAGACCTGATCTACAAGGGCAGCAAAGCGAATTACAAAGTTCGCAAACACCTAAGGGCTGACCCATAGGCTAGTCTATATGGCTTATGGGTAAGTCATATAAGGATCCCAGCGGTTCCTGAGATGTCAAACAGAACCGGTGCCCTAGACGTGTGCTTCATTATTCTCTCCTTAAAATATATTTCTTAGAGAGATGGAGGGTTTATGGCCTTGATGGTTAGCGGGCCACACTCGTCATCAACTGAGTTTTGTGAGCTTTCAGGTAGACCGTTAGCCTGGCTAAAGCTAACTTCGTCCTTGATACCACCAGTTTTTATACGGCCGTTTAATCTGAAAGCATGATCTCAATTATTCCACAGCCAACTAGCACCATGGCCATCTTTACCTCAACGGTAAAATGAAGAAATATCAGTGGCATAAAACTCTACCGCAGGCGTAAACCGAAGACCTCTATGGAAGCGGTCTAATTACAGAACCGTTCTATTGGATGGATGTGCAAGATGGTCCCTGGGGATTTTCCCGGCGGTGGAAGTCACAGCATTTCACTAGGTCACTTTTGAGTAATCATGCATGACGCCCTATGCAAACAATAGTATCAGCTTATCCCTAGTCACCGTCTACTAATGTCTGCTGTGAGTCCACCCCCAATGGTCGAATGCGCGGGACTTTGGTCAACAAGAAAAGACGAAGTGAAAACGAACAGTAGAACATGGTCTGGATGTGCACCTAGACAGAAAGACTTGGTGGTTTATCGCAGGTTTTATTCACTGAGGCTAACCAGAGTCACTTAATCAAAAAAAATCATTCCAATACATGCCATTTTATTCAAATAATGCCTTAGTGAACCTGCCAAAGGATTTTCCGTGATAACTGGTAGAACAAGTTTATTTACGTTTAATAGAGTTGGTCAGTAGTACTCCAAATACGGGAAAATCTTAAACCGCATCAATACGAACACTGAGATTGGGATTGTTTGGACGAACGTCATGGTTCACGTGACAAAGCGGCGGACAACTAGCAAGAATAATTTTTCTGGTGCTGCAACAAACTTCATTGGTCGCTTTGGAGTAAATAAGATCACTGCGCTTTTGTACTTTATCAGAGAAATTGGACATGACCTTGTATCCGAAGAGAAAAATTGGCCAAATTATAGCAAAATGTCCTGTTTTACGACAGTTAAAAACAGCAGAAAATTCTTGCAGGCCAAAAAGTTGGAAGATGCTTTATTCAAAGATAATTGGCATATTGCGCTTTAAACGATAATTGGAATGGGGCACATACTGAAGACGCAACAGAAATCTCTAAGTTGATTCTACCAACAGATTTGCAAAGACTTCGTTTCAGTAGTCTACCCGTTTTGCTGGTGAGTGATCGGTGTACCGAGACCTACAAAAACGTGATTTTTAAGGAGTAATTTTAACTTCAGTTCGTTAACTTGATTACAGCAAGGCAGTCCGCACTTTGCTTGATCGTATGCACTAGGATTCGACGCGTTCCAATCACCGGCTGGCTAAACGATCCGAAATCTTTGACAATCATTCGAAAATTATTTTATAATCACTTCGGTAGTTGTTCTGGGAAATTGATTATTGTGCAGAATAGATAACATTCAAGAATTATCAGTAAATTGAGCGGATGGGCAATTGTATACTAATTCACCCCTATGACCACGAGATTCTGTCAGGTAGCATTTACACCGCTCATGTATCATATCTACTTGGCATTAGGACATCTGAAATTAGATGCACAAGGGAGTATTAGATAAGCAAATTCAACGTAGATACTTTGAAGGATCCGATGTTAGAAGACAGGAATAAAGAAAGTCAAATAGACCAACAACCCATCCGTTGACCCCTCTGCGCGAAAGGCAACATGTTTCATTGGTAACAAACATCACTGCTGATAATTCTAGAGACGCCGTTCTATTATCTCATGCCTTAAATCACAGGTATAGAATGGTTGCCTTATTCAATGAAACTTTACCGTTTTCTACCAATTGCTAGGAAAACCGGAACTTCCCGTCCATGAGTACCACCCAAAGACGGAATCATAACAAGCATAAAGAGATGTCGGGATTATGCAACTAGAATCCTTTGATATGAAATAAATCGTCGGTAGCTCGCATTCTATTCATTTTTAAGTTCATTTGCAATTACTGCATCCTGCAGTTAACAGCACTTAGGCTTAAAGATGAAATCTGTGGTATGTTAAACAAGAAGTCCATCATCTTTGTTGATGAAAAAAGGATTTCCGCATAGAAGATTATGTTCCGATTTTTTATTGGACGAAAGCAAGGACAAATGGTTTCAAAAAACGACTCAGTATTAATATAACATACAAGTGAAACTTTACAGAATGTGGATAACTAAGGGGAAGAGGGAAAAATGATAAACTACAATAAACCATAGCGTGTGGACGCTATTTTCATAAATCAGCCACAGAAAAGGTGATGGCTGACTGAGGAACTGCTTCAATGGAGTTCGTAAGTGAAGCTACAAAAGTGCAACATATTACTGTGGAATACTGTATGCGATTACTGAATTGAATGAAATGCACTATATACGCTACCGGAAATAGAAATTTTACAATAAATGTCAGTAAACTCGGTTTTGACAAGGTACATTTATACAAACGACAGTTGTTTTGTTTAAAATCTGGACTCTAATAAGTTCACAGGATTCCTTTAGAAAAAAGGTAACTGTCAAATGGTCCTTGATCTTTGCATCGTTTTGTTGCCGCTGAACTCTCTACTAGAAGTGAGATAACCTCAGATATATCACATTCCACTACCTAAAATATAGTACGTATTACTGGTCTATGCACTTTTGAAATTAAATTACAAATTTTTAGAATAATTAGACAGCAGGATTTGTTACGGAACCAGCAAATCTCCGAGGCCAGGTGTCCAAAACAAACGTCCTCATGTTTTCAACCTACCGCTTGAGTCGAGTGCGATTTCCTAGTGTATGTAAACATGAAGGAGTGTACGATGACCATTGGCCTCATCACTGGCCCCTTTCAATTGATAAACTAATCAATTTCAGATAATTCTACTTAACTCTGAACGCCCTGTATAATACTGTAACCAGAAAAACAACCATGGAGACATATATCGGACTGGAAATTAAAGCTGGCTATATTCCAGTCTTATGAACGTGTAAGTAATTTTCGTCCAGCTGGTTTCAATAATGAGTCCACTCTGAATGTCACTCTGTGACAATGACGTAATATATTACGCTTTTAAAACCACCCAGGTTATCAGTACGCAAGATGTTTTCGTCCTGCAAACTAAAAAAATTCTATATTCACTAATCCCGATATCAATCGACATGAGTAAGTGAAAAATAGTTGCTGCCGTGCGTGACTCAGCAGTAAAGTGAACTTCATCAAACTTTATTGCAACTAGAATGGGCTTGATGTCCATCGACAGAGATCACTGAAGTATGTCCGCATTCATTTTCACGGAATAGGAGGGAGAGTAACCGAATGGATTCAAAAATTACTAAAGTAATGTTTCAATGGAATATACGTAAAAGTATTTTGTTTATCTGCTTATTCCAACCAACGAAATCGAAAATCAAATGAACAGAAAATGGAGCGGATAAGTGTACGTAAAGAAATAGAAACCACGGTAGCGAAGGAGTGCAGTTCAGCGTCCAAGCCCTCGTTGTTATAGCTCATCATGTTGAACCATACGCTGATATCGATAGGCGAGAGCCGCGTCATAACTGACACTCTGGAAATGAGAACACGATCCAGGAAACGGTTACGGTCAACGGGTAGTGGAGTAAAAGCATTATATCAATAGAGGAAATAACTGCACAGTTGTTTAATGGTTACATTTTAAATGATTTTATGGTTTCCATCCATTTCTAATTAATGCGAACGAAATCTTGGTTTGAAATTGATTAGGCAGACTGTAGGTTACATCTCTCGAAGTTCAAACATGTCCTCTCTTGTGTGCATACAGATCACCGTTGGTGAACACAGTTTGCCCCGTTACGCGAGTCTGTAAAGGATTCCACAGAGTTTCTGGGCGGTGAGCGGGTTACGAAAGCTTCAGTCTTCGCAAGAACTGTTTTCGAGCATGCAGCTCAGGCATTTAGAAACGGATTCTCTCAACCCCGGTTGCAGATTGAACTTGACATTTCACTAGTCTTGGCAGCCTGCTTCGAACGCCTCAGTCGCACTCATCAACCAGCTGGAATCAACCAGGTGTGAACATGCAGCACTCATGATAGTTTTACTCTCTCCAGTGCTTAATCAAGCCGGGTAGTGTTCAGGGTCCCGTCTGAATACGCATTTGATTTGTACGGGGATGCACGCGATCCCAAAGAAACAGGTCAATTTACGTACACAAAATAAGGTTGTAGAACATGGAATGCTACTTGTTCGGTGTGACTGTACATGTATATGGTGTAAGGAACATTTACAACCCCGGACAATCCCCAATAAACGATGCCCCCTGGAGTCTCCCCTTTAAGGAGCAACGTGGTAAACAGGACCCTTTTTACTATCACTGTTGCTTCCATCCTTTTTCAGGCTGTTCGATGGCATTTAGTATAGCCGTTTTGTCTGATTATCCCTTGTAGAAAACTAAACAAATAATCTAAAGCACCCTAAGGGCAAACTCACTAATTTCTTAACTAAGCAAAGCAATAAATTTAGCGTTATTTTAAGTATCATGAAAGCGTTGAACCGAACGTATTGTTTCTTTCAAGGAGCTTTTCTGCGCGCGGACAACTGAGCAGAATCATCAACCTCCGATTTAGATAAACGTCTGAGTGTGCTATCTTGTGAGGATTGAACATTTCGGTGAGCTTTCTAGAGCGCGCGCAATATATGCGTAATGTCGACAGTATCGCTACCAACCGAAATAATATTGTCAACACAACGCTTACGGTGCTAACTGTCTAATCAATCACTGTAATACGATTTGTTCAAATTTCTCCCGAAAGACGGAGGCAAGTAAAGGTGAAGTGTTCAGTCTTTGCAAAAGCTGAGGTTTTAAGCATTCGTCTCTACAATACTAGTTTTGTACCCAAAAACAGTTCTTATAAGTATTGAAGCTTTCTTGACCCACTCACTACCCGGAAATTTCTGGAATCCCTTACAGATCTGCATCACGGACGTGAACTGCATCCCCCCAAATCATAATTTTAACGACGATCCATTTCATGCGTGCAAATTTGCACTCATACATGCACATTCACATGTGCATACAAACACGATAGCGAATGTTTTAACTACCAGAACTGTAACCTATCGTCCCCTCGCATTTACTACAAACCATACTTAACGTTATGCAGTGGCATAGTTACGAACAAATAAAAGGGTGGTTGTTCGCCACACTATGCTGCTTCTCAGACCATAAGTAGCACATTCAGCGAGATAGAAAATGATCGCAAGGCTGAATGTTCACTGCTTAAGCTTCGCATTTTTGCTCGTATCACGTTGGAATCTAGTACCTTAGGCTTCACCACTGGATATTAAAATCCTCACCATAAATATAACCACCTAAGATGGTTGTAGAATAATAACTAGGTCAAACCCTAGGAGTCGAAAAACTATTACAAACGTTTCTGAGGTTCAGATCCACCAATTCAATTGACAATATTTTTATAAGAAAATAATTAGAGTTTTAAATCTTATAAAGAACCGTCGCCGGTTCCCTTCAAAAATGTTTCCTGGAATCGCTTCGAATACGCAAATAAAAACACTGTATTCTCCAAAAAAAATGGTCAATGGATATGTGAACTAGCCGCTCTTACAAATGGGGCGTTGCAGAATCTACCTGGGCATAAACTTGGTCTGAATCACGGCCTTTTCAGTTTTCTTATCAAATCAAATAAACAGCATCTAATGATAAGATTTCTCCCATGGTTTCAAGACTTTAGGCCGGTAATCCATGTCCCGAGATGATTTCATTCTCAAATACTTTCTATGGGTAAAATTCATCCTAATACATTTCTCGGTTGATTTCTCACGCAAACGAAACCAGTGCAGAACCTTCAAATTAACAGCCTCCCAATCCATTTCTACTTTCTCCCTGTTTTAAGGCCTGGTGTACGAAGAAGACCCCTAAGAATGCAATTCAGCAGACCATGCGGATCATTTAGAATAAAACTAAGTGTACTATGAGCGTAACTTTGACACTCCCGATATACCAACGTCCAAAACGAATAATACATTGTTGGTCTTCCTTGTGTGCTGGGTTTACACCGTGAAACGGTAGAGCTTCTGCTAATTGGTCCTACGTTAACGTCCGTATGAGCCACGAGTAAGCTGATCTTATTACAGTCTTCACCAGGTTGATCTACCTAATCTGGCATGCAGTGAATTCTAGTGCTTTAGATTTACGAACCGCTCCGTCATATTGTCCAAATCAAACTGAGACGATTTGGACTCTACATAACACCGAAATGATGTGGAAAGGTGGACATGCAAATCATGCAAGTGAAACGCTGGGAGCTATTTAAATAACACACCTGGGCATACGACCATGATGTTATTCGCGAACTATTTATTACGTTTAATTGTATTGACTCCTTTGATCTTGTGATCTTCCACCAGCTGGTCGAGGTAGTCACGTAACATGCAAATGCAACAAAAAAGTTAAAATTGCGTACTTTCAGCAAACAATACTTGGAATTTTGAATGCCAGCAATGAAGCGCATCGCTTTTCGTCTTACGTCTACACATATCCATCATCATCGAATAAATGATTCTTTCAGTTTATTTTATTGGTTGAAAAATCATTAATTTTCCTCCTAAAAGATGTATTTCACTGAAATGAATTCATTACTTACAAAACAACCCATTCAGGAAACGCTAGTGGTTTCATGTGACTTTGCTCTTCCCCCAAGTACTTCTCTTTTGAAGTTGGTTGAATATTCGCATCGATTATGACAGTACCTCATTCAGAAATATAGTTAGTTTAATAACGGGCAGTCTGTCACGCGTTTTAATCACACCTGAACAGTAAATGGGTGAGAAAATTTCTCAAACACTACCGTAAATCAGGTAAGCTCTTGTCATTTCAACTTTTTCTTGTCTTGAATATTCTACAGAATTGTAGTTTATTTATCCACAACGTGTTTCTTTAAAAGAAAAGATGAATAACATTTTGCTGCTTTCCAATATAAGATACTGGTTCACCCACCAAAAGTGACATGTAGAGGTCACCGTTTAATTGTTTTCAATCTCCTATCGAATAATCTAAAAAATGGGCTTGGTGAAAGCACTGAAATACCGAACCGAGAACAGCTGCTCCTCCGATACTCCGAAGGGAGAAGAAACAGTCTTTTGGGAGACTGAAAGGTGACGGCTATTCCAAAAGATTCCTCTTTATCTACAGTCGAAATAGGGCAAAGGGCGATTCGGTTTATGCAGCCCCGAAGGGATTTTTTTACCTTAGATTGGCTTACATTTGTGACCACCTTAAGAACAAAATGCATTACATACCTGAATCAACCCCAAATCGAATGTTTCCAGCTGCGTAACCTCACCTGCAATGCACTGGGCAGATAAATTAACGTTTGGAAAGTGTTGTTTAACATGTAGTTTATCAGGTCACAGGCAGTTTCTGCGACACATCGGCAGAACACACCGACGTTATCCGCAACGGATTTTTAGACAAGTCCTGGAGTGTCTGATATAGATGATGATGCAAAATATTTGTTAGCCAGCAAAGCCAGAATACAGATTCACCAACGTCCAACTACGTTCAGCAGGATGAACAGAAAGTTGACCCAGAATTTTCCTACAAGCCACCAGCATTTAATCGCAACTGAGAACAATAAGCATTCGGTAAGACACTGCTTATCAGACACTATAATCCACTTTTATGTGCGTAGACGCTGCTGACACAATCAGCTGACTTTTCAAGTTGATTTCGATTCCGTGATTGCGGAATATTCTGAACTTCTTTGTTTCACAAAATTATGAGGTTATCAAATTAGTTCCACTAAGGCAATGTCCTATAAATATCAAATTGCTTTACTCATGAGACAAAACACAGTAGTGGGAAATCACTAAGAATTTGGTAGTGCCTGTCTTCTTTTTGTCCTGATAAACTGGTTAAGCAAACTGGTCCATTTGTGAAATGATCATCTTGATAAACTTTGTTTCTGGTTTTACGAGTTACCGATTGATTAGCCCCTTGTTAAACAGTCTGACTGATGTCCTGATTGTTTGGTGAAATGTGTTTTTGATTGACAGATTGATATACGGTTTGATTAACCATTGAATTGCGCAATGAAATGTTTCGCTGAGTAAGGAAACAAACATTTAATGGATTTATTGGCTTATTTGTCTATCGATCGTCTGAGAATTTCATCGAGTTTCCGACCGATTGGTTGACTCAGCTACGGATGATTTGATTTCACGTGCTAACCGAAACGTTTTAACTTGCAAAATCTTTTGTGAATATTACTTACAAAATGGACACCAGGTTAGCGTAAGAGGAATAACTTTTCAACCTGCTAAATATCCCTAGAAGTGCATTCCATTGAAATCGCATATAATCACAAAACACGATGTCATTTTTTTTAAATACTGGATCAATAGATCTCTGCAATTTGGACAGGTGAAACTCACTTTGGAATAAAGCGTCATGGCTTGGCTCTCGTCTTTTGCTACGCCAAGCCCTTGATGCAAGCATCGAGCATAGATGAAGCAAGCCATTGCTTTTGCTCTTAACTGAAAACTGTTCAGGCATTCGGCAGTGGAACATTCCGAGTCTTTGATGAAATAAATTATTCTGTAAAAACAGATAGGGTGACTATGTCAAAACTGTTGATTTTTTTAACACACCGACGTTTTTACAGTGCATGATGCAACTCAACCAGCAATTTTGCTTTCAATGGATTTGTTTACAGGACCCATTTTACAAAACATGAACCCGTTAAATTTCCGCCCAAAAAATTTCAAGAGTAAATCTAATGGAGACATTATCACAGTTAGGCAGTTTTTCACAGGTAGCTTCTGTTGCTTATTGAATATATAATTAAAAATGATAAAAACGGTTAACTCCTTCGGAATGGTCAGATTTTAAGGTGATGTTTAAAACCAACGTCAGAAAAGGCACGCTTTTTGTGTGTCTGAATGCAGGCTACAAAGTATTCTATTGAATACATAGTACAAAACTCCAATGAAAGAATGACGAACGTAAGTTTGCAACACAGATTCATTGGTCACGATATCTGTTGTTAGAACACATGAACAAAATTTCGTTAGATTTAAGGCACTCACTTGCTGGCAAGTGCAGCTGCGTTGGTGAACATTTTTCGTTTATAGTAAAGGTACACGAGAGAGGCTTTTGCATACAAACTACCGAGACTTGCAGCTTCCGACAAACAGATCAGAGCACTGGTCCAGTCTTGTCCCACACCCAGTCCGTACAGATACATGACTCCGATAGCACCTGTTTGAAGAGAAAGGGTAGATAAGTTGCCGAACTGCCCGTACTTCACCATGCAGCTGCAACAAAGTTCGAAAACATGGATTATAAACTAACTCACTAAGCAGCATAAAAACTCAGTACCATGGCACCAAGGTTGTGCAGAACCACAGTGAAGTCGCATAAACCGATTCTTTGGAAATGTTCACCAGTGCACACCAAACGCGCTTTCCTCAATCTTAAACCTGGAACCATTGAACGCCAGTTCACGGCGGCTTTGAAAACGCGCGTTGACCATAGTTCATTTGTCGTTTAGGCCGCAAACGTTTAAACACCAGTGAAAGTGACATCGGCAACGCAGTAGTGTTATCTAAACGCCAAGCTAAAGGACTAAGACTTCCTAAATATATTAGTTGTAACAGAAAATTGTTCCAGTTTTTTGAGTTTTCCGTTTTCCTTGGGCAATCATAAAATTGTAATTCAGCCAAAGCAAAAATCGAAGTCGTTTAGGGCAGAATACACTAACACTGACAGATGACCCGAATTCATAAAAGCAGTTTATCTAATTTTGTGTTCATTAGTGCACTTCTCACCGATAAATGATGCTTCACTTTGATCAAGTCATATGACTTTGCACGTGCTTTTCGTGGCAAATGCTATACCATAACTTCAAGTAGGAAACACTCGAAAAATAATCCACATAGAAAGCTTGCTTCTTTCTACGTGAAAATGGATAAAGTTTTAAACACTTCATCTTAACACGCTTCCATATTTGTGAGCAATAAAGCGCCCTACTATGAATGAGGTTTAGACTAGAAAAATTAGACGAACTTATTGTAATACTATCCTCCTGCTACTAGCAGTTTTATTTGAAAAAGAAACAAGACACCGATCAAAACGTTGGTTACCATTATATGCTTCTCGATAACCCGTTTAGAAGAGAAGGTTTCGTCACAGTTTATGATAATACAGTTGGCGATAGAACAGCATGGGAAAAACTAGATCATACGTTGGCAACATTTGGTTTCCACGTGGCTTCCTTTTATTTGGAGCTCACAACAACTTGTTATTAGTGTGTGGGATTGGTGTTTTCTATCATCGGTTGACTGCCGCTTGAACTCCATCCTTCTTGCGCTGGGGAAGCGCCAGACTCGAGTTACGCTCCTGCGAGAGCTCATCAATCGTGCATACCCGACAGCTAATCCGGAATTTCAACCCAAGGTTTTCAACTGGAAGGCGTGTGTGTTACCACTGTACCACCGGCTCTCGTTCAGGCCGCTCAGAATTACCGTTTGGGCAAGAAAGGGGTGATAGCGACAATATCCGTTAGTTTCTTCGTTCACCATCAATTATTCTTTTTGCGCTCTTAACTTTATGCCACGGTTTCCATTGGAGCTCGTTGTTTGATATTTTTTATCAGCGAAATGCCAACGTCTACATCCATAAAATGGAAGAGAGACGACCAGAAGCATTCTCTAGTATCTAATAGCTTAATCTTTTTCAATAAACATCTTTAAAGTGTACAAGTCGAGGAAATAGTGATCTGGTAATCAGGAGACCACAGAATGAGTGTAATCCATGAATACCTTTCCTACCATATATCGGGCCCTCGATTTTCAACCAACCTGTCTAATGGTTCTTATCCGCCTCTGTCGGGCTGCTGTTTTGTTGCAGGAAAGAACCGGTTTGGTAATTATCTTTTATCTTTTACTTCCTTAATGAAATAACAGTGTACATCATTTTTCAGGAAGGGGGCCGTGGCCAACGGAGGGCTGCCGTGGAGAAGTTGACCGGCGGTGGTAGGATTCGAGCCCGCCACCATCACTTCCAAACGCTACAATCTCATCCGCTTGGCCATCGTCTGCCAAAACCAGTTAGGTTCTATTCACGTAAAAAGATATGCACGACTGCCTCTGGCTCATTGAAACTGTGTGTACATTCGATGTTCAATATCTACGAAATTTTGGCTGATGAAATAGGCCTTATTCTGCATCAACTGGTCATATGTCCATACGAACTCAACTGTCTCTGGACGACAGCCGTTCTGCTCACCATGACCAGTCCTTGATAAACAAATCTCCGGGCAACAGGGATCACATGTTAACCTTTTCCGTTATATCCAACTAGTCGCATCTGAACGGTCATTTAATTGCATATATCAATGCGTGTGAGCTTACCGTTCCACGGTCTCATAACTGCAGACGCATGGTCATATGCGGTTTTGTTTCTTGGTTCAACCTTACTGCTCGAAGCTAACACCTTTATTTACTTGCCACCGTATTCACTCAAAGATAATTCGTAGCTCCAAAATTTTTTCAATTTTACCCCCATTACTTCAGAATCATTAACACTGGCAATTAGAGCGCTGAAGAACTTGTGCCAATTCTTCCCAGCGATTTTAATAAGGACACCCTTTCTCCTTTCCTTAAAGTAACTTATACCATTTAGAGTCTAGTGGTTAGGACTTGCCTACGCTGTTACATTCCACTCACAAGGAAGAACGTTTAGCTAACGGGCTAAAATATGCTCATGGTTATGCGACCTCAAATGCTACCAATCGCGGCAGAATGGAAAAAAAATGTGCTCGTCTATTTCCCACTCCATTTTTCACGGCCAGCAAACTTGCACGATTACCTTCGATTCTGACCCTAGCCGCAAAGTAATGGCAGTTGCACAAACGTGAGGTCATACGTAATATAACCTCGCTGATGCAGAAAGATTCAAAATTTAGGAAGTCCCTGTACTGTGAAATTTGTCAATATCATTCAAAGTTTGAAACGATCCCGTAAAAGGATCTCCTAGTCCCCGACTTAGCAGTCTAACGCAACTTCTTTGATATAATCCATTGATAATTTTTTCATAACTTGTTTCTATATTGTGTAGTAGCTTCCTTAGCCCACTATTATTTTTGGCCGAAGATAACAGAATACAGTGAGATATTCAGTGTGTGAACTTCCATAGCGCACGTTTCAGTTGTCTTTACTTTGTAAAATTCCGCTAATACATAAAAAATACTTTTCTGTATTTTATTAACTTATACCTGAAGTCAGGGTTATGTTTAAACTTTACACACTGCTGTTACCCCAGATTATTAAAAGTCGCTGGATCTGCCTTATTTCGGAAGACATTTCAGCTTACCTGAGACCACCGGGTAGGATACAACCGACTAAATAGCAAAATTAATTTTCTGCAGCTAACACTACTGTGGGAACAAGGATCCATTGGGGATAAGTACAGTCCAAAAGCCGGACCTTCCATTTGAAGGGGTATGACATCCAAAAATATAGCTATTTAATGGAATAAACATTGTCAAAAAGCACGTGCAACCCACCTAGATTTTTCACCGGGAGCAGGAAATCAGAAAGTCAAATAGTTTACCACCCGTTTCATTATTCTCAAAGTGATTGGGGCTATTTTCATAGTGATTTCAAATATGACGTTTAGGTGATGTAATGATTGAGAGCTAGACTGATGAGCGTCAGCGAACGAGGTGATCCAGAAATAAAGAGTAAGCTTGAGTCCGGCTGTTTATGTGCAAGAGCAGGATAATACGAGAATATTCCTTTGTCACATTCTTCAGTGAATCAGTACTTCTAATCAATCATTCAGGTAAATGTATGGTATCTTCCGACCAAATGGGTATTTAAATAGCACAATTAATTAAAATGAATTAACTGTTGTGATTATTTTAGATGGAACTCATTATAATCGCAAGTTCGCTTCGAAATTTGAGTGCGCTTACACTGTGACTCAACACTGCCGTTCCCACAAGCCTCAGTATGCCAGTAGAAAGACTTTTTCAGATCGCGTTTGCTAGGACCAGCATAGAAATACCCCAATGCCGTTTGAGCGTAAATGCATGCATGTTTATCTCCATCGTTTGCGGCCAGAAGAAAATATCTGTCAATTTGAAGAAAAAATGTTTTTTTTATATTTTTAACCATATAGATCAACTATAAAGCAGAAACGAGAACTTTTGAATTAGTAGTAATACAAATTATCAGGTGGAATAAAACTTCCATTTTCATTGACTGAAAAACAACATTCTCCGCACACGAATTCATCGGGTGGGGAAACAACGTTCTGCTGTAATTTTCTTGCAGTACTTTTTGATACAATATCTTCTATCTAATAAAACGCCCCTTATAAAACTAACTACACGAGGCTCACCCAATCTCAGATTGAAATCCACATCTTTTTCATTCTATTCTGAAGCTATGATTCATTCGTCAGTTCCCACAATATCGAACAAAATTCAGCAAACCCAACGTAAATGCTACATAGCTTGCTCAACATTTCGATATTTCTGTTTGACTGTTTTCTTTTTCTGTTGTTTGTTGTTCGAATCAAGAATAATGTACAAATAAAATCTAATTATTGGTTTATGAATAACTCATTTCTCATCAAGTTAGCATTACGGCAATTCAGAATTCATCAACTCTGAATTTCACTAAATCATATTAGTCCCATTTCCAGTATCTAGTCAGTGCTAATCACTCAACTATACTTTATGCAATCTGAGAAAAAGTCACCGTTTATGAATCTTGAGTCACAGTTTAAGAGCCATTTCTTATTGGTTTATCATGGGATTTGCTTGCTAATCTGCGGTGTGGGGACGTTAAGCCTCACAAAACATTGTTGGCTCCAAAATTTCGGTCATTCACAGTGTTTAGTTGGTTCCGTTCATGAATATGCTGCCCAAATTCTGTAGTATACAAGAGAAAGCAAGTAAATTTGCTAACACGGTTGTCAGAAAACGAAAACGAATTCCATAATTTCAGACCAAAAGACCAGAAACCATCATACGCTAAAAATTGGCCTGATTCGGTTGGAACGACCGTGCTGGTCCACTGATTGTGTACTACTGACCACGCTCAAAAACTTAGCAACGATACTTTGGTAGATTTAATCCATTTCTCAGTGAATCAGAGTTGTCTACTTTCTACTATTGAATTTGAGAACGTAATCGGTTGGGCAGTGAACAGCAAAATAACTGGTCATACTGATACCCGGCTGATCTTAGATGTCGGCAGCAGATAGTCAAGTGAAACTGAGTAAAAGGACTCTTGATAAATTAAAAATCGAGAAAGACGTGACAAAACATCATTTGCTTGGGAGGCGAAATTCGGCGTTGGCCATATATGACCATTACATCATTTTAACAGTGATATGAAAACCTCTCGTTGAAACATTTGGTTACTTGGGTTTTAAGTGATATGAGCAGTTCCTATCGCGGTGCTAGGGTGAGTATTACACTTGGGAAGGATCCTCATTCATAAAAATCGCATGGCAAAATTTATTCCTCGTTTATCACCCGGTGATGTCTGCAATGAAAAAGAAGAGATATCATGCCTTAAGTCAGTGGTTGTTTTGACCTGTCTGAATCACCGAGAAACTTGAACAAAAGACTATCCTGCAAAGTAATGGTCATCCTTGTGCATTTGTGTCTTGTAATTTGTGCCTCAAACACAATTTACACCGGTTCACGTGACGGAATAGAATCTCGGCTATTTATGAATGGTTGCTAAATGCGTAAGTATCCTAAACGTTGAATAAAAATAATTTTGCATGGCATAAATCGTAACAGAAACGGTATTGATAAAATACGACTTCTTTTTTCATTCACATCACACTTCAGCCCACAGACCAAGTAAAGAGCCATTCTAGGGTTAAGCAATAAATAATAAGTTACGCATAATTGTTCTCCCAGGTAAGCACTCCTCACCTGAAAGATAGAATTTAGTCCTAGCGATTAACATCGCAAAGGAAACCGATTAGCGTCTACAAGCTCGCTGAGCACGTCATAACAGCGCAGGAACATTTTGACTCCTGGTTAACATAAATCTACCACGCACTCCGGCATTATTTACTGAACTACGATTCACGAGGTGTTGGAGCTTGTACGTGGCCCATTTTAGCGGATAGCTAGCTGAAAACAATTTTGGGTAATACTCCACTATGTGAAGCGGAGGATCGTTGAAATTTGGCTGGTCTTTTGATCAACCAAACAGATAGAATAAATATATTTCAATTACTTCAGTTTTCATACAAATCTTTCGTATACTGGAATTGGTTTTGACCTCCTCTTGGAAATGCGTTCACCAAGTTACTTTCGTTGAGCTTTTCTTATATTAAACCGAACAGATATTTTTGTGAGTGAATTAGAAAGGAACAATCGTAGAAAGACGAGACAAAAATCGCCAGGCATTTGGTCAATGGATTTGTTTATGTGAACCCCAACCGGTGTTCCTGACTGCGTCCCAAAAACGTTTACTTATGAAATTGTCTTAGACACTGAAGAATTAATCTAGGTCCAGCACCCATCCTAAGGGCATAGCTCCAGTGCCTATACCACCAGATTCGTTGGAGGTCAAATGAAATGAAGCAGATTTCCACCCAACATGTGGGTTTTTCGAAGTCCCACTTACTGCGGACTCAAGAACACCAGACGACCCGAAACATCGCATCCACAATCTGACCGACTGTCAAACGGTCAACATCAAGGAGCATCTGTTTGAATATCTCGGGTTCGAAATCCCTCACACCGGTCAATTTTCTCATATACCAGCTGTTTGTTAGCCACTATTTTCTTGAATATGATACAAATTGTCGTTTCCCTACTAAATAAACCAAAAGGCAAAAGATAAAATTCAGAAGCCAATTGCAAGTATGCACTGTTTTTAATTGAATTAGGATATTTCCTTTTTGGTGAAAGGATGCTCTGCATTTTGCTTTTTTTCCTGATCTGTGATGTTTAAACGTTCCCATTAAAAGGAAGTGCCAGATAAATGGTGCGACATAGCAAATTTCTGCATCTCTTTGCTAGTTTGAATCGAAACCATCAGAACAGGCAATGATTCGTTTGTATTTACTGCCAGAAATATAGATTTTCTGGAAGGTTTTGATGTAACATTTTGATTACGGTGCCTTTCGGAGAAGGCATTTCATTTCCTTTGGTGAACCTCTGATCCACTTCGTTCTTTTGCCCACCACAAATTTTATGGCGTTTTTACTGGCAGTGCCTTCGCCAAATGCCCGGTCAGAAAGTGATTCTAGTTATAAATTGTCTGTCGTGCAATTCGACTTCCTATTTGGAATTGGCTTCTGAATCTCCCTTTATGAGATGTAATGCGATCTTATGGGTGACACATGTAAGCAAACCATTCATTTGATAGCTTTCGAAGAAGAAAAACATTGTGTGTAAATCTTTTCAATGTTTTGATCCTTTACTGCGGGAGAAATGGGTGACAATCACTACAAATTGGGAAGCACTAAAATCCAAAACTGGGTATTACAACTGAAAGTGGCCAGAACCGTCTAAAGCGTGACAACAACCGGAGCTCAGATAAAAGTCAGTCTCTCTAAGAGATTGACTTGTGTTGCTCTGTGCCTGCCCAAATCGTTCTTCTTTCCGAATCTGCCTAAAATGTGAAAGTCGTATAAAAATTTAAAATAGGCTCTACTAAATAGGTTCACTGGATTCGTTGAAACTTCTCTAAACTGCTACTGAAGTGTAGAATAAACAAGCTTCTGTAGAGTAGATAATGAGCCCACTAGATATCGGAAAAATGAAGCGCGGGGGTGGGGGCGTTGGGAAAGCTAACTTGCGTGATATGCGATACATTGCATTTTTCAACTTCGCTCGAAGCTTCCTAATCCATCGTCATATTGTCCGTTGAGCTTCGCTTCTACTCGATTTCACGCAGAAGAATAATGCACGCTGTTATCATATTAAATAAGCCAATGATGTAGTGTAAACTGGGAGATATGTATTAACCCCACAGAGTTTGTAAAACAAAGGAGGGAAGATTTTCTGACGCAGTGAATCTGTTTTGTTATCAGTTTGGTACACACAGAAGAAACACATCAACGTCAACACTAATCGTCAGGGAGCACCATATTGACGTAAGAGTCAAAGGCCCTTGGAGACTGTCCTCATATCAACCGACGATCGACTAGAACGAGCAAGTCCAAAGTGTAATAAATAGGCTCGGAGTTCAAACCGGGCCAATAAGTGAACCCTGTGTTCGTAGCTGCACAACGATTCTGTCGTTGTTTTATGCACTAAGTGAGGACGCGAGATCCAAGGCGAGGTCTTCTACTAGCTTGATTAAGAACACCGGGACGAGCGACAAAGATCTATCGACCACAGCCAACCAACACAAACATGATGTTTTTAATAAAAATAAACATGTTTAACAATATTTCGGGGACTTGGTCGCCTCCTCAAAGGAATCAACGAATTGTTCAAAAAAAGTTCGGAACTAATAACGCATTTCAGTGGGAGAATACCAGATTTAAAAAGAAAATTTTTTTCTACTCATCCCTTATTCAGTACTGAACTTACTACATCCCGAGGGAACGCAGATATTGTAGGAACTTATGATATTCGTGATGTTATCACGCATTCAAGATGGTTCTTCTGGGAGCACACTCATTTTCTGGCTGACGCTGATTTGTTACAGCGTTTTGTCACCTCTGCCAGGCGTTTATTTCCTTCCCTACTTAAGAAATTGCAGCAAATTTGCCAGATATCACTTCGATGTCTACTGAAAAGTACGAATATTCTTACCGTTATTCCGATATCAAACGCTGTCAGTGAATTTCGTCTCTGTTGAAGCACATCAAGTGCTTTAGCTTTGTTAGTGTCGAGTTAAGCGACTGGGTGTCTTTTCAGTTAATTAGTTCGCTGTTCTGCACCAACGACAAGGCTAAATAACAAAAAACGGCAACCAAGTGATAACAAATAAATAGATGTTTAAATCTGCAGGATATCGCACTTGAATTACTTACTCCTCTGCTTTTTCGTCTGATGGATAAACACCAAATCCTTGATGATATGCTCTCCCCAAATTGTAGGCAGCGTGGTAAACAAGCTCTCTCTGACCATCGGGATATTGCGGTCCGAACTTCAGTTGGAGTAGCTCTTCAAACATCTGGCAAGCTACGACCTGCATTGGGTTTATGGATTCTAGTCAAATAAGATGAAAACCTGAGGATTCTGTGTGTCATCGCCTGACTGAGATTCTACAAGGTTGTCATACAGCATTACTCCAGTTTGATATTTGGCACGAGGATCCTCGTAGTCATTCATGGCCATTTGAAAATATTTCCACGCTAGTTTGTATTCTTTCTGTGCTGAATAGATAACTACTCTGACGATTAGCTGGAATTCACCTTCTCAAAATAGATTTGCCCTAACTGGAAAGGGGCTTGACGATCTCCTCTTTCTATTCGTGAGTACAATACATCTTCCAATACAGAATCAACAATTTCGTAGTTCAGAGTTTCCGGATCAAATTTTTCATCACGCTCCAGTATTTCTTTAGTAATACGAAAAGAGGCTTGAGGAAGTTTTGCCGCGGGAATGTCTTTTGGAAGTCCCGAGAGTAAATCGTCCATAATTTTTGCAGTTGCGATAAACGAGTACTATTTTAGGGTATTTCAGGTTAAAATTTATTGCATGCTGAAATGCGTAAATGCTAATAAATGAAACGAAGGTATTTCGCAACCGAAAATAATTTCACAATAACTTGTGAGTTAAAAGCTAATGATGACCTCACTTCTCCAAGTTCCGCTTTTTATATGGTCGTTCTGTACTATGGTCTTTTGATTTTTCAACCTCTATCACGCGATGTTCCAAAGCAGCAATCAAAGTCAGAGCACTTCGTTCGGGATAAATGTCTATGCAAGTTAAACTGACCTGACTTAAACAACGTTCTGCCACAATCATTCTTAGTGCCACCCTGAATGACCCCCCACATCGGTAGAATGGAATTCGCTAAATATGCTAAAGATGCTTGGTTTAAGGGGCACTTTGCGAGATTTCTATTCAAGTGTCTGATCCGACAGGTTACGAGATGTTTTTTCATATATGACTAAGCTCCTTCAGTTCTATTACATAAGTCCTCGTTCCCGATCATGTAGCGTCTAATTTTTCCTGACGCACGAATTACCTTTAGGCCATAATTCATAGCTGATTGTATCAAGGCTCCAGTGGGGCTAGAGTAATGAGACGGAGTAGCATCCTTTGGACTGGGAACTACTCAGATTAGGTGGGCGATATTTATCCAATAGAGTCCGTCGATTTCTCACGAAATCCAGAGGAAACTTGTGTTGTACGCTTAATTCACTTTAGTGGTAGCTAAGAATAGCACATACCATATTCTTAGCTTTCAGATATTCAGTAGCGGATAGGAAAGTAAATGGTCAACCGCAAATCCGTAAATGTCAATTTGTCCAACTTCCCGATTGGTGTGGACAGACTGGATTCTATTTTTATGCGTTTTCTATTGCATTTTAGATTTAAACAAAAACAATTTGTAATTAAATTCATTTTTGGCATTGAAGCTCGTGTTCAGACAAACGGCATTATGGCTTTCAAATCGGTCTAACAGAAGACAAAATCTCACCACGTTAGTGATACAACTACCACTTTCTCGTGTTCAGTTAGTCAGTGCAACAAACTTCAACTTATTTTGAGCCAATAATCATTTGTTGATTCTCCAAACAATCCTAATATGGGAATAGCTCATTCACCTCCCTACTTTGGTAGCAATTTAAATGCGACGGATGGCCGTCTAAAAACCACTTAAGGTGTTGCATCACTGAGAAGCAAAACTTAAGAGAGAAGAAAAAAGTAGAACAGAGCTCCTTTTATGAAAAAATTCCCACTCATTTGTATCGACAAAACGAACTTTTGTTTCGTGTTTGGCTTTAAATAAGAGCTGTACATTCCCACTCTAATGAGTTGATGATACTTCCAAAAGGGTTAGTGATGTACAGTCTGGATTAATTACAACCAAATAAAACATCTGTAAATTTTGTAAAGTTCTAAACTGTGGTAGCTGACTATAGAAGATTTGTTGTAAGTTTCTGTATCCAAGGCAAATTTGGTTTAAAATCGCAATGACAAACCCGGAACAAGATCTACGCCAAGTAAGCAGCAGGAAAACAACCAGGGTTAAATCATGCTATTAGTATTCCAACGACGAGCACAAAATCGTCAACATGGTTTTACCATTTGTTGACTGGTTACGATAAAAATACTCAATTATATTTCTCAAGGTTGGTGAAAAAAGGAATATTTAAACCTGGGATTGTAAAGAGGTAGTCTGTTCGTCTGAGCACTAAAACCAATAACCTTGCACCCAGAAGCTCTGCTTTTCATTGCTACCTTGCAACGTTGTCCAACGGAAGGTGAAGTGAACAGAACTTTTCAAACACAGGAGTAAGTTTCGCGGTTGATGGGTGTTTTAGTGGACTAAATGTTCCAATACAAATATATCACAGACTGTGGTACAAATGCTACATCGTTATGTTGTCGACTACCTGTCGCAAACACTTTGTGGAAACAAACCTGGCAGTTCAACCCAATTGATTATGGTCAAAGTTTCCGGGCCTTTTTACCGCACCATGTGTAGACCATCTCAACCTATCTTTCAACCAATGAGTCACCAAAGGAATCCAACCTGAAAGCAGGCGCAACAAATGCAGTCTCTATCTTTTCACATCCATGCATATCAATTTTACCGTAAATCGGTACAATCACCAACCCATACCAGCTATTCAAAATTTGATTCTTTTCAGAGATGTTTGAGTGATGTTTTATACTGGGGCTTTGCTATTATTAACTTACTTAAAATAAGCATAAAAACTATTTCCTTGGAAATCCCATTTTTATTGAGGATTGTTATTTACCTGCACTGTTTCTCCTGTAAGTGTGACCAAAAAGACCCGTTGAAAGTATATCAACTTGCATCTTTCCTGAAGCGTTCCACGCAACAATTCTGAGTACCTCCCCGACGATTAATCATGGGATGGCAAGATTCCCTGGCAATCTTATCTGCACGTGCGTTTTCCGTACCAGGCTCCTACCTTTTGGTTAAACATCCTTCATTTTTGAGGACTAACAAATCCCAAGATTTAAGGGGTGTCTGTAACTATTTATAGGATACCATTAATCCCCCTTAGACGGTAACTTAAAAATGCTTAGACTCAACAATTACGATCAAAAACTTCAGAATTAAATTTACCTTTTAATATTTACGTGAAAACAAACTGCAAATGAACAGAGGGGACCCTATACAAGAGCAATACCAGTTTCAGGACATCGCTAGCCAATTAGCTTGACTTGAGCCTGGATGCAAAAAGACACGATTAATTCAAACAAAACACCTCATATACATTTGCGCTTTTTGATTGAAATGCTACAGTCTACAAGTGGAAGTCGGGTGACGACAAAACTTCACAGATGACCTATCATTACCCTTTGCAGGATGGACTTCATACACGTTTCTCCTTTCTTAACTGCACTGCATTTTGTTTCCACACTTTATTGTCTGAGTGTCACTTCTGAGACAGACAAGGGGTTACGCAGAGAATGGTTTAAAAAAACTAGAATGCTACTAATTATCTTTTTCACGAAAACTATTTCATGTTCAGTGTGGCTTTAAGAAACGTTTATTTGTGAAAATTTGGACGGCTGTGATATTAAGGGGGGTTTGCTGAAAACCAAACTTTATGATGTTATTTAGTAGCAAAAGAATAAGTTACTCTGGCCAAGTTGGAAGTCAAGATGTTTTGACCTTCATGCGATAGGGAAACAAAATTTCGGTCCAAATATGGGCTGCCAATCCACGAACTGTGAACATAATTCGGGGGTAACATTGCGATATCTCTTATTTGTGTTGCATTTTAATACAGAATCTAACTCAGTTTGAACTCTTTCAAACAAATAGACAAAGCTAAATATCTTGGAGAGACAACCATCAAACTAAAGTTACAGTACAATATTTCTCGACAGAACACCATTTTCCATATAAGCAAAAGGGAGACAACCAAATTACCAAGATAGATGTGGAAAGATGCAAACGTGTAAAAACGTGGTTCTGGAATGGTTTTAATGGAAAACGTTAAGTTTGCAACTGGTTTTTAAACACAAGATGTACTATAAACACTTGATTTACCATCACTTTGAACACCTGGGTAGTCATTGTCATCTCACTTAAAAGACTTGCCTGTGACCTCATTCGTTGTTGACTGATAAAAAGAGTGATGTAAAACGTTAGTGGAAAACGGTAAATTCTGATTTTACCTTACTTTATCAGTGTAATAATGTGCTGTGCTTTTCTATGATGAACATAAGAAGTTTCGACATTTAGGACCATTTTAGAAACAGTTATCTTACTGCTTTCAAGTAAAAAGGGAGATCAGGCGAGTCTCCTCAGAAAACAATTAAGAAATGTTGCTGGACTCACTCTCGTACAGCTTTTACAAACTGCAAATAACTCAGGATCCGTGGAATCCTAGCCATTTTGCCAAACACCTGCAGCAAAAACTGTAATTGGCAAAAAAAAATGTAGAACTCATTCAGGAAGGATTAAAATCATGTGAGCTACCCGAAGAGTAATGCCGTGGTTATATTTGCACACTTACAAATACCTTTGCGCTTCTGAGAATCCGTGAAATGACAGATTATAAAATGTTTATTGTGAGGCCTTCATCTATTCCGTAAAAGACTAATAAGCGCTGACCTTCTTGCTCGAAACAGATAAGAGCCGATATTGCACTGGAAGCTAGTGAAGTCAAATCTCAGAAACAACCTGGATCACATTTCATCCAGTTCACGCACAGCGCAACACGGTTGATAAAATGAACCACTGGCAATTAATTGCATTTTCGATGGAATATTGAACTCTGAAATGCAGTTGGTGACATTGGCAAGAACCTAACGGTGAAGTTGTGACTGAAATTTCCGTCTTAGCTGAGTTTCTTATGCAACATGAAGGCATTCTTCAGTAGTTCTCGTTATTTCACCGAACTGGGCTATATTAATACACGCCTCTTTTCATAATAAGGAGTGTTAATTGGGGGGATTAATGGCCACCAGGATTGTCTGCAAGGATTCTATATTGAAGTCATTCCGCTCTTTCACGGAGTTAAACAAAAACGGAATAATTTAAATTCAGCGAAGAGTTCATTCATCTTGTGTATGAACACTTGTTGGGTAAGCATCAAAAACAACCTTGAAGTACCAAGCTATTGAATTTTGCCTCCAAAAGTTATCCAGGCAGTTCATAACAACAAGCCAAAAGCACTTTTATGTACGATAAAAGAGATGGATGGGAAAATTTCCCCTACAATAGTAAAATATATTAAAATTTGTTCAATCCCACACTAAAAGGTTTAAACAACACATTTTACAAAACGTTAAATCAAACGTTTCAGTTTTTGCAGAAAATAAAGAGGCCTAGGTGACTATGAGCTGGTATTATGTGATGCTTCATTTATAACTTCATCTTTTCTCTCACAGTCTTGTTATCCACGGGTATCGTTATTACGTTCACTTAAATGCAGCTGATAGACGCTCAAAGGTAAAAACATTTATTTCACTAAGCTACATCCGGGTGACGATCAAATCATTGTAAAGGCGATATTCGTGCTGTCTGGGCAACAATATGAGACATTATGGCATTATAGGGGATTATATAAGTTAGAATCATATCATGCCATTTGTAAATGACTTCCAGATATATACATATACATTTTTGTAGCGACTTATAAACAGACACAGCCAATCAGCAAAATCGAGTAAAATTACAAATGGGGGGGAGGAATTAAGTCGAAGTGTTTAACAAAATAAAATTAAAAAGTTTTCCATCTACAAACTTCACTATCTCTGTCGTCTCCAAATTTCTTTCCAATAGTCAATATCTACGGAAGTACGTCAATTTCTTGGAAATCCGTATGACAACAGCATCGACACTTGAATTGTGTTGTCCCTTACATGTACTCTTTTCACTGCACTGAACAGTGGCCTGCCACCCGAAGGTCCTATACACAGAAATGCAACAAGGCGTTTTACAATGCTCAAAAAAGGATGCGCGCGTAATCACACCGGGAAACTATTATGATGTCAAGGGCAACATTGATGAACGGAGAAGTCCCAACGTGATTTGTCTGTTGTCACTGTTCACGAAAATCTTCATTTGTCCATTTCTTTCCAGCCTTCCAGGATAAGACTAGGAGCCTCTCTCGGCTAAACCCACGGCCAACGCAGTAAGGACAACACTAACATTTACTGTTGTTTTGTCTGGTTGGTCGTAGCTTTCACCGGAGCGTCATATGTGACGTTGCAAAGCAGATTTCGAAACCGCAGTTTTCACTATGACGTCTTTCTTCCAGAAACGTTTTCAATCCCATCACTAAACCATCAAAATAACGCGGACGTCATGGGGTTTGGACATGTCACAGTAAACACCAACCATGAATACATGAGAATTCGGCCCCACTATTTGATCAAGATTAGGTCACGATTGTTTGGAAGATCCACACAGTATTGGCACCCAATGAATGTGCAACTGGATCCTCAGGCAACAGCTCAGCCCACTAGTGCACAATTCAAGGGCATTCTGGACACGGCTTTGGGTCCCGAAGTATACATACACTCCACCTTAAAGTACATGTTTACATGTCTGGCGAGGCGTTCTCAAAACTGTGCGTCGATCAAATCAGGAAATATTTGCCCTAATTCTTCCAGCACGATCCGCACATTATCCAAGGAAAGCTGTGGATTGCAGCTTTACAAGCTACAGCCTATGGAGACGCCTTTGGCAACTGAGATTCCACTACATAAACGTTTGAAACAGCAATCCATTTATTTCCATTTCGTAGTCTAAGGGGAAATTTTCTCCGTGTCCACTGATTGACGACATCTCATTCAGCATGTTCAACGCTAGTGCAAATAGTCGTTTTAGACAAAAAGTGGGGAAGTTTTGCCGTAGATTGACGCAGTCTTGTTAAAATGGGGACAATCAAAACTCCTGGCAGAAAGCAAAGCGGTTTTGAGAAACCGCAGCATAAATACTTTAACAATGTAACTATAGGTTGGACTGTACCTCTTCTGATTGTCAAATACAGCAGGAGTACTAAGGTTGTTACCAGACTCTTCCTGAAAATTAAAAGCAGGAGGATGACTGGCGAAGGAACCCGTGAAACAATCGTGACTGATATCATTACACAAACTGTGCATAACCAGATAATCAAAATATTCAACCATACCAGTCAGGGTCATAGAAATGCGATTCAGATTAGTAAAGCACGTTCTCGTCTCCGTCTCTACTGAGTAGTCAGTGGCTTACCTCAAATTCTCCGCCAAGGGAAATAACAGCCACTTGTAGAGTAATGCACGAAATCTATCTGCTAATGATGTATACACCATGCCGCTAAAATACATGCCCAGCAAGCCAACCTTCCGTTCGGTTTTCAATCAGAACGCGGTAAGAAGCGTTCGCAAAATCACATCAAACGAAACAAATTTGAAAAATAAAAATCTCAATGAAATCCAGACATGACCGCAATATATGCCTTACTACACTTCGTTTTGGAAAACACTCAGATAAATGAGTGAAAAAAAGATAAAAAAAACCAAGTCAAACGCTTGTCAAATAAACTCGAATAATGCGCTGCAATGCACTGAGGAGAAATTGATGCGCTCTCTACAACGCCCAAAACCTAATGGAAAAAAATCCAAGCTCCACAGAGACGGTGCCCCTGGTATGAAACAACGGGAATGAAAGGGGATTCCCAGTGACGTATGCATCAATAAATCGAACCAACTTTTCATCTAAAGAGTGTTACAGTTTGAATTTTTTAAATAATCTTATAGGGCATTTATCTAGACTTAAACCTTCCTGGCAATACCCGGGTGGAAGCTAATACTTTAAAAAGGTGTACTTTTTTCACGTCATCTAACGATTTAATTTCCAATGCCTTTTATTTGTCACAGGAAAACGAGGATCCCAGCGATATTTCTCAAACTGCACATTTGCCACTGAGGACTTGCATAACTGAGAAGTAGGTAAATAATGAATATAACTTTTCGTACATTTCCGGTTTTCCTTTTGTTGTGAAGTGTTCTCGTTGTACTACATGCTGTCATTCATTATGATCGTAAGCATATGGTAAGCATATTATTCATTAAAACTTTTCAAGGGCAGGATTTATAAAGGTAGCAATGATAGCACACATTCCACCAAGCAAGACAATAATGAAGAAGCAGAATTCATCGATGAAGGATTACAAAAATTAATACCAAGGCGTTTCCGGATACAAAAAGAAGTATGCAAGGTGTATAAACTTGCTCCCTGAACGGACACTGGATTGAAAAAAGTCCCCAAGGAGGACGAATTTAGTTCCCAAATCGTTCTCAAGTTGCCTCGGTGGGAACGATTTGCAAACAATTTCATTTGCTCTGGAAAATAGTTGGGGACTGAATGTGAAATATTTGTGAACTGTTTACTTCTTGGGTGGCAGTGTGAAGCAAAAATTCGTGAATGAACCTAGGTTACCTCCGGTTGCTTAGGTAAACGGGAGGAAGCAGATGCTTCTTTATGATAAAAAATGCAATTGGAAGTGCTCCCAAAACCAATAACAATCCACTGCTTGATTAGTACTCACCTGTATATTGTATCATAAAGAATTCCACACTTAACACCATTAGTATTATTATTAACCAAAATCTCCCGGCATATGACGAATTATAGTTGTTAATATGATAAAAACTTATTGTACGTGTTAATATATATCAACAATTATATGCATATATATACCAACCCCGGATTACATTATCAGCAATTAAATTCGAAACTATTGGGCTGAAAAATGAAGATCGTACGAAATGCCCATAAATTTGACTTCTGGATCAATTTGAGACAATGTGAATCATCACAACACACAGTACATTGTCCATAATAGCACAGTCTCAAACTTTCTCGTCAGATAAAATGATCCTCTGTAGTTCGAAGGCTCTTCCTGTTACCTTAATTTGCGAAATGTAAAAGAACGGGAGAAAGCTGTTTTGAATTTTCACCGGTTTTAATAGCCCGTAATCATGTCACTTAATGATTAAAACGCACAAGGCAAAACGGTTGCAAAGTTTTGCGCCCGAATATGCTATCGCAAACTCCTCGGCCTTTAACATGATTCCCAAAATGGATGATTGCCTGGTTCTAATTGTACTTGGACAGATAGTGTTCACCGTTGCCCGTTTGGCAGTGGCTTTAGGGGTTAAATCATGGAAAACAGTAAGCAACCTAGATTTCGGTAGACATGACATTTCTGCACGCAAATTTTGTTTTAACTCATTTTAAGGCGAGCTCCGTGTCTCACGGCAGTATACTGTTGCGCGTGATGGCTTCTTCGGTGACCCTGGCCAATTGGGTGGAAGATTCCGTTGCTTCTGGTGGGTGTTGGTACCTCCCTGACCATTGTAAAGATCCCTAAGAGGACTTTTTGACTTTCAAAACCGTTAGTTTTCATGGTTTTGTCACTTTACGACTGAGAGTGCAAAATTTCGGCCACAGAATTTCGGAATGTTTCTTAGTCATTTCTTTGTTAGATGGCCAGTTTTGTTCCATTTCCAGTTTCACTTTCAGTTCCGAATGTCTTCTCGTTGTACCGAACGAGTGTTAAGGATGCCAGCATTGCAGCCCCACCGGGCCCAGTAAGAGTGACGCACAAGGAGTCACAGATGTTAAGGGCAAGCGAAATCCGCGTTAGAACAAGCGTTTCTGCAATCGAGGACAAAAAGTGCATTATCCGGAAGAAGCAGGTTTGGTGACATTTGGATTCTATTTTATGGAGAACCCGAGAGAACAGGGGCAGGACTTAGTCCAGTGACACTACCAATAACAAAGCCTAGTGCAGAACCCGAGGAATGTGAAAGAATCGGGGATGGGGTTAGGGCAGTGACACTGAATCCATAAACAATTGTGCGGTTCAAGGTCGATGTTTCATACGAGAAAACAGTTTCCGTTTCAGTCAAATTATACGGCGAGATGCTTGATCGTCCAGGTTTTTGCACTGAGAGCTTCTTGGATCTGAAGAAGCTTCAACAACAGGAGGGTACATTCGCTCTTCTGTTTCTAGAGTGAAAGTTCGAGTCTTTTTTGCGGATCTGACTCTCACTTCCATCCCCTTCAAGGGGAATGAACTATTGAAATGCTCTGTTCTCTACCATCTCATTGACCATACAATTTACAAACTGTACTTTATAAACACGTTAGCCATACACTGTCTCGTCTCCCTTTGAATCCGCGCAGTGATTCTACCACGACAACTTCCTTCGATAGTTTGTTCCAGTCCCTCACAGCTCGTATGGCAAACGATTTGCTTCTCAAACCGATGATTACGTGTTCTCTCACAATTTCCCCCTAGTCTCCTGATACATCGTTCCCTTTCCTCTGGAACCGGGCTCCCCACTGACCTCGAATCTCGGCCAGACCCCTAATGTTCCTTGAGTCCTGTAATAGGCCAACTCTATCCAGGGATTGCAAGCCGGGTTCCGTTAACCTCCGCTAATATCCCACGTGTATCAAACGTCCAAATAAGTATGTGAAAACACGCTAAACTTATTCCAGCACCTTTCTATCCTATGCCAAATGCGATCTCCATGCCTGGACACAGTTTTCCAAGTGCGGTTGGACAAATTCCTTGAACAGCGGCAGAAGAAAGTTGGGCATCTAGATCCCACGGTCCTTTTACGTTGGCGTAGGGCACACCATAAATTCTTGGCTGCCTTCTGACATTAAAAACTAGGTTTTAATTCCACGCCGAAGACTATCCCGAGCTATCTTGCTTGTTTAGTTTGTTCCATCGTGATCTGACCTCCACGTGGACCCATGTGACGACGGTAACTTCCTTCGTCTTCTATGAGCCGCTAACATTTGTCCAAGTAAAACTGTTTCCAGATCCCTCTGGATGGCCTTACTGTTTGCTGCCGCTAATAGTTTAATGTCGTCAGCAAATATTAGAAACGGATTTTGCAATCCATTAGTCATGTCGTTGACATAAATAAGGAAGAGCAGTGGCCCAAAGACAAATCCCTGAGGCACCCGGTGGACGTTCTTTAACGAGTTGTGAAGTACTGTGTTCCTCAATCATGAAATGCAATTAGTTAATCACGATTACGCTCGCCAGATCCCCGGAAAACAACGGAACAGGAGGAAACATTCTCGGAACTAATGTGGGCATTTTGAAGTCACTGGGAAATCGATCAGTGAGATGAAAAATCCTCGCACCACCCTCCGACGCCTGGACGTCAGGAAGGGTGTGGCTAGAGTGACGTCCACCATTGTGGGTCAGGGAAATTCGTATATCCTGAGAAATGGCATTCCGTATCGTTGCTTGCCGATAATCGCGCTGATCTGCCCGTGTCGGTTGCTATTCATCGGCTTAGTTGATAATAATAACGCAAATTTCCAAATTTGCCACAGGCATGCGCAAGGAAAGATCAGATGTGTACGGGGCTAGTGCAGAGGAAATGCGATTGTCAGAAATCACGAGAAATATGCTGCTGTATGCTGCCCTGGGTTACTCGGAAGGCACACTTGGAGGTGACATCAGACACCGCAACGTAATTCGCAGTGTTCAAGGTTGCTGGCAAAAAAATCAACACTGAACAGGCCGTTTTAATAGATCATACAGGGCTTTCAAATTTGTAGGGTTATTGCAAGTCACGTTGAACAAGCAGTTGAGCATTTGGTTGCAAAAAGTGAAGAAACAGCAAAAGTGGAATATCAAAAGAAACACGGTGTTTATACGCACCGATGATGGGTATCGCATGTGCGGAGTTCAACTGGGCGATGGTGGCTAGCGTGGTGTCTGCAATATTGGGATTTAAATGGTCTATAAAATGGACATGAATTTTTAACTTTCATGAAGAAAGTCTCCAAAGACTTTGAGTGTGATACGAAAGTTTGGTAAAAATTTGGACCGAAAAAGCTGGCGGGAAGAGTACTGATGGCCGACAGATTCCCTGAATTATAGTGGATGTAAGAAGGTGCGTTGGTCATTTTACCATAGATCCTGAGGCCAAGGAAATGATCAAAAGCCTTTTAAAAATGCGAATGGACGAAGAACATTAGCGAAGGGTTTTAGCTATTGTTCGAAGACATGAAGAATGGAAACGTCGTCGGTATTGAGGAGTGAGTATTGATATGATGTGCGCTGAATAATATATCTGACGCTGATAAGCCAGTATGGAACAAAAACGGGATTCTTTGCTCTTTTGTTTGAGTTTGGAGGCTCAGCTGATAGCAAGTGATGGTGTTGTGATAACCGCGGATGCAGAGGGGAGAATCTGGGGCGATTTTCGCGTTAGACGATAATAGCGGTACCTGAAACAGGTAGCTGAGTTTGGGTGCCTTCGTGGAGATTGGATGTCAACGTGGTGGGCATGTTAGCCACGGGCGGGTAGCTCCAGCAGTAAATCTGTGCAATTGGAAGGGCCTGTCTGCGCAAAGAGTCCCAGGCCTTGTGGCTGCCCTTGCGATGGCATGACCGGTAATACCGCGTGTAGCCTGGTTGCATTTTTTGAAGCATAAAAGACAAAGGGTTTTTGGTTTGGGTGTCATTTCGGTGTTTTGGTGTTCAGTAAGCAGAAGACAGATATTGACAACTTCCTGCCTGATGCTGGCCATATGAATGAAAAATTCGAGAGGCGAGTTGCAAGTGTTAATCTCAGCTTCGGTGTAGCAGTAGTGATCACTCTCGGAAACGAAAATTGGCAAAGTAAACCATCAACATTCAAAGCGAAGTACAGGGAATTAAAGTGAGTTGGGGATAAGCCATCCCTTTGCCCTTTGCCGGTGATATATAGAACAGGTTCCCTGGTAAAAATTGGGAGGCTTGTGTGGTTTGATTATCCGGGGTAATCCTTTAGATCAGAAGAGTTATCGTTGAGGTTTCCATAATAATGCAAAGCAATTCAGCTTTTAAAGAGTTTGCTACTATTCCTTAGTACTCGTTGTTTTCTGACGGTTTTCATTGTTTCCATACAATGCGCTGCCTGGGCAGTAATGACTTCAGGGCAGTAAAATGGAAAATTACGAGGGTTGATATGTCGAGAACGGGAGAAATGCTTGGGCCACAGCATGGGTTAATCCATTGGCTTTTCTAAACCTGTTTTTGTTGAAGGTGCGGTGCGGATGGTATAATGGGCAAGTTACTGATGTCCGTATTCTTGAGGCAAATTGCATCAGATCTGCAACACAATGTTTCTATTGCAAAGAAGGTAGTAATTAGATGCGATCAATTACTGGCGGTGTTAGGGGGTTTGAACTTTTTCGGTTAGCAGCAGTGACCCATTCAGTGCCACTAAGCCAGTAATGAAGGTAATATGACATTAGAAGAATGAATTACGAAGGCTGAAGATCCTTAAAATTGAAGAACTTGGTTAGAGAACTGATCCAAAAATGCTGGCACTTTGGTAAGGCCACAATGGAAGCAGTTAGTTAGTCACTTATAGCAACGTTTACAATGGTGTACCACTATCTGGAGAGAGGGTCAAAGTAACCATTAGTGTGAAGGTGCGAGAAAGTGAGATAACAAAATGGGAACTTAACTTTCAGGAATCTCAGCTGGTGAGCGCAGTTGTGGGGATTTCATTCATTGGTTTCATGCACTGGTAGATGAAAGCTGGCCTGATGGGTCCCAAAGGAAAGTAACATTAGCTATGTGCGTCTCACCTGCAAACTTCCGGAAATGACATCGGCAATCGCTAACGTCCTTATTGTAACTTTCCACCACGTTGCGTCTCCGTACAATGCGAAAATTTATTTCATCGATGTTAAGCACCAGAAGATAGGATAGATTCTTGCAGTTAATAGGTCTTTCGACGGACGGCGTGGTGGTGTGTCGCCTGGTGTTGGCGTCCGTTAAATTCGACTTCCATTATTCTACTGCTCATTTTGCTCACCGCATTACGGAGGCAGTAGCCTATTTGTTGCACATATAGCCGCATTGTGAGCGCGTGCCAGCTACATACAGGTGGACTAAATGCATTGCTGTATCAACTTCACGGCAAATGGCGTAAAAGCCGGGTTTAAGTATGTTGATCGAAGTATGTCAGAAAGGTCCCCATTGTTGGACGTGTTTAAACGGTTTGTTCGTTTTGTGCCATGTAGGGCTCGAGGGACAAAGAAGCTTTCTTTGTAAATTAAGGCGTTTTTTTCGGAAGCACAAGCACGTTTGCAGGAAGTAATTCTACACTAAACTACCAGTTAACTAACGACAAAGAATCAAAAATAGTCAAAGACACAATAAGATAATGACCGGAATTTCGCAGAATCTACAGAAAAACCGAGAATGGAAGCTACAAATGCGCTACTTGTTTAGGAAGAATTATGAGTACGTGCCACCTGGAAGACTGCGAGTTCACACTGGACCCGAGTTCCCTGATGGACAACGCCGAATGTGTTTAACGCAGTCCTTGAAGTCGTTTTTGCCCCGCCATATATATCACATTTAGGCAGTAAGATGTATATATGGGCTTCCGTTGCTTGTCGCATTCAGGCATATTTGTTTCCACATTCACTAAAGTCTTACATTTGTTAAAGTGTTGTCGTTGAATAAGATAGGTTCTGCGGAGGAAAAGCGGTGGAATGAAAATAAACGTCGCAACCATAATAATGTGGACCCATGCGCAGTGGAACCTGGGGTGTAAGGTCCTATGGGAATCCTTAATACCTGGTTTTATCGAATGCTTTTCATCCCATCCGTCTTGTCTTTGTTTGTCCATTCCGGCATGACCATTGTGTGCGTTAGAGGGTACACGGATTGATATAGACTGCCTTTCGTTTTGGGTGGCCAAGCGTCGGATAACCGTTAGGAGACAATGATATTTGAAAGGTTCCCGCGGGAGGGCATTCGCCAGTATGACACGTCATGTTCCATCCTTATTTTTACCGCATAAAAGATATGCTTATTTTTAGAGTTGTCTTCTTGATTTTAACATGTCGTTGGAATCAATAGCCCGTCGCCCGTTCCACTGCATTGCTTTTAACCGTGTTCCTCAGGATAAATACGGCGCTTGTATCTGCATCCGGGTGATTCCGGCGTGCTAAAGCCCTCGAGACGTTGGAGGTGCGCTGCGCTGCAGCGCGACGATTGAATCCATAAGTATTTGATGATTAACGTAATTAACGTACCCCAAACCATCCTGGTCAATTTCTGTTACACTTCCGTAACCAGTGAAAGCTAAAAGGTGTTCAGATTTCCTTTGGCGTACGTATTCAATTATATAAGCACGTAGAACATCTAGGTTCGGAAAGCTGTACCAGTGGGTAAGACTAAGCTTACAAAGCGACTGGAGCCTACGGGGCATCCGAGGACCATTAATCTGCCCTCACCGTGACGTTACACGGATATACTTTTACCCCTATTACAAACAGCTGCTAACATCACATGCACCTGCAGTTTGTTTAAGCTTATGGCGGCGTTAATATGTTCACCGGCAGCATAACAAAAGGGAAAGCCAAATTCCTCAATTTTAATATGTAAGCTACACTAACAATGAAATGCGATGCAAGTGACGCCTTCCTGTTGAAGGCTTTCTTTTGTTAAGCACAGCAATATAGCTACTGGCAACATTTTACCAACCACTGATTCGAAAGTCTTTGAATCCGTGCAAGGTAAGGCACATCAAGCAACAAGTTAATAACACTCCAGCCAGCAGAAATGGACGACAAATGTCAACTCGGCAGTGAATGTACTGACTAATGAAAGCAGCTCAGAGCACGGCAAAATGAAAGTCAGAAGGCCATAGGAGTAGCAAAGAGTTTTATTTCACTTTACTATCACGGACAACGTTCTCCGTCAGTTTGTCGCTCTTGAATGTCGCATCCGTCGCTGCTGCCGAAAAATTCCGGAAAATTCAGGTGCTTGTCGGTACACAGTCATTCTAAAAAGAAGCACGTGCTCAGAAATGTGCACAAACATTTCATATGTATCGAGATAGTGGTGTACCAAATTTTGGGCATTGGGGTGATGTAATATTTATCTCACACCGAGAGGGAGAAGGGCGGTTTATGAAAGGCCGCAGAGAAACTTTGCAGCAATGTAATTGCTCCTGTTTTAACCCAACATCTTAAAGCCCTTTCCAAAGCTGCTGTGAAGCTTTCAGTTGGCACACATGAATCAAGTTGGCCTGCTAAGGTTTGCATTAGGACACCTGAGGTTCAGTTGTCTATCTTTTATCTACCTTTTTAGTAGCCTACCGACGTCGTGCGATCTTAGGTTGCAGCGTTCACTGAAACTCTGGTAGAAATTCCTTGCGTACTTTTAAAATTATACTGATCCCACCTACTCTGCTGAGTTCACGATCACGAAAACCGTATATTGAGCAACCGAAAAAATGCACCTGACGAGGGTGACATTTGCTTTATGCCGCTATTACTACAAGACCGAGGGCATGGTCAAATTTAGTGCAATTTCCATTCACCAGTTCCCTTTACAATATTTTGGAATAGTGGCGCCCAACGACGGAATTTCGGATACCCCTTCGAAAACCTTCAAGGACCTATCGGCCTGACAGTTCACTCCTTGCTAGTTATTGTGCTCTCTTATTTTCATGCGAAAATTTGTCTGTCAACAGCCGAAGTTCGTCAAAAAGTGTAAGTAATTGGAAACTGAAAAAGGGTTCCTTAGACTTCATCTGGTATTTATTTATCGAGAGATGCGTATTGGAAAATGTTAAGTGGCAACATAATATATGAATGAGCAGCAGTATGAAAGGCATGTATGCAGCGTTGAACCAACAGTGAACGACAATTTTTATGAGAACAAAAACACCAAACTCTATTTAAGGAACTCCCAAAATCGTTTCTTCCACATTAGGGACAGAGAAAAATTATTATCTGCCAATTAGCAATAAACTGCAATTGGAGCCAAACTTCAAAGGTAATGGAAGTTTGAGACATTTTGTTACCGTCCAAGAAACCATCCGCATAAGTATTACTAATTTTGCTTTGATTAAAACCGCAATACATTGGCTTTTAAACAAATGGCACAACCTGCGGCTTGCAATATCATTGCAGAGCCAGACTGTAGATTTCTGATCTCATATTGCTCGCAGCCGGCTAGGTAATCATCCGTTACCCTGGGTGTATGTAACGCTGCCATAGAGACTCCAATTTTGCACTAAGATACCGCCATTCGAGGGCAGTCAGCGATCACAAGCACCTGGAAAATATGGCGGTGAATTATACAATGGTGTATAAAATCTGAATGTGTCCGGAAAAATATGACGAAGATGGGGTGAAAACAGTTGGAAATAGATGAACTGGTCACGTCCGTTGAGCCCTGGGGATTAGTGGCCACAGGTAGTTTTATTGGGAAGATGGGATGTATCACCCAGCAGGTGACTAGTTCAATAGGAGCCCAAAGCTGAGCCGGGACTAACGATTTCCCAAATGTGTTGCCGCAGTGGTGGGGAGAGACGTAGTTAAACCATCACCTTTCTTTGTGGGACTTTGGTCCCGATATGTGTTACTAACATCTCTAAAACCAAGCTTGGTAATACTTTTTCAGGCAAGCAGCGGCTAATTATGGCTCTAAACTGACGAACAGGGAGACTTTCATCTGTGATACTAATAGGGTTCTTCTATGGTTCAGAACATCTTATAAAGAAAAATTACGCCTGAGGGCCATTCTTGGTTCTTGAATGCGGAGTCGCTACCAAGGAGCTCAGAGTGAGTGAATCACAGGATGGTGGGGACAAATGGTGTCCGAGAACGCGAGGGCTGGTTGATAGTAAATCTTAGGAAAGAGACTTAAGTTGAACCCTTGGAATTGTAGCCGCAAGAGGTCGAGATTGAGCAGGATGATCCTCATCGCTGCTTAAGGACAAAAGTTTCTTTGTGTATTGATTTATAAATGTTTCAGACAGAACCGATAAATTTTTTCATTCTGACGAATGCAGAGGTACAAAAATTCAAAGCGGGCCAGATGATGCTGTTAGGCATTCAGCTTGCAGTCGTGAAGCAGAAGAGGCCTTGAGGTGAGACCAACGTTTCACCTTGCTTCGGAAAACCGTAAAAGGCTTGTCCATTGAAATCAAAGCCGCAAAACCAAGGCGTACACGTGCTCCGAACCGGGAATTTTGGGAAAACTAGTGGGTCAGACGGAACAAGAATGGACGATGCAATGGTTTTATCACTGTCTGTTTTGTTGCACGTTTGTAATGACGTCATTTCGCATATTGCAGAATGCCCATATAATTGCCACCTCTCTCCTAAATTTCTATACTTTCAGGTCATCAAAACCTGGGGAGCGGAGGTCCGGCGACCGAAAAGTAAATGCTAATAAAAGTGGTCATCAGTCTTCGATTTCCGTGATATTTCCTTCTTTTTGCTTCTGAAGAATTCTAGATGCGTTTTCCCCCTTACTCACTCTGCTGCTGTTCGTGTATGAAAGGAACTAAATGAACTGGAAAACGTAAAATTCACTTTTCGAGGTTTAAAATACATACATTTCAGGGATCTAATAATCCATGCATTTGCAAATGATGCAAAATTTGCACCATGTGTGTCATTTAGTTTTATTGTACACAGTTCGTTGTAGTTTACTCAACAGGGTTTAGCTGGCACAGGAAAAGACTCCCATACTGTCGAAAAGGTCGCACCACTGCTGGCTACTAAATCCTCTTCGGTAGCCTTAAATCCACGGCGTCCCGGCTTCGGCTATACAAAAAATTTGCGAAATATCCATTTCACCCCCGAGTTTAGACGGCTGTTGCTTTGTCTTTATTTCTTGGTCTTACGTTGCTAAACACGGATATTTTTTATTTCAAGATACGGAAGCGCTAACATGCTTTGTTCGATTTAAGATCCCATCGCACCTAGAAGACCTTAACGACTCACGATCTTTTTCTTCCTGTTGTCGGTAAAGCTAACGGAGATTCTCAGGACCGCGGGTAAATCTTAAATTTGCTTCTATTCCTCCTTTGCTTTGATTCTAGGTCTACGTGAAAGAAGGTGTCCGAAGGAATTCCAGTAAGGCCTTCGTCCTCCCTTGATGTTTATTAAGGGTTTCCTCCTTCCCATTCTATTGGGAACACTTTGCAATTCCCCTGTTTGGGCCTGTATGAAGTAAATCGTTGAAATTCTGCCGCAAACCTGATCGATTATTACCTTCCAAAGGACCGCTACCGGGCTTGACGACACTTTCTAGGTGAGGCTCAAATAAACCCTGATTCAGCAAGACGTGAGTCTGAGAACCTGAATAGTTCTTTGTTTGGTTGTCGCATTTTCACCACCCCATTTCGAATCTTGCAATTTTGCTCGTTGCATCAGTGGCAAAATACAATCCTTCCAAATTACCATAGCAAGCCCCTGGTTTCTTGGCATTAGGCTGCATTTTCCTGTCAAGCGGTCATCCGATTTCTGCTCACGTGAAGGCATCGATGTTCATGCCCACAACACCAAATTCATTGGGCCAAACAACTTCATGCCTTCAGGCAGTCGAAAGCTGCGATATTGCGGACCCGTAGCTAGATTACCTATCCCTAATGAGAAAGGAGTCTATCCCGGGCTAATCCCTCAGTTTCTGCATTGGCGATTTTCAATAAGCAAGAATTAGCCCCCTTCGGTAAGTTATCGCGGTTGTTGTCATTTGGAGCTCTTTCACAAGCTTTGTCTTACTGCCGCGCTAACCAAAAGCTCTTGGCTTGATCAATATCAAAGTTCTACTTGCTGAAACAAACTCTTAGTAACAGCTGGGGTAACCATATCCTATCTTTAAACAGACCGCGGATTGCTTCATCTGGAAATCATGGTAGGTTCACAAGACAGGGTACCTTTTTGATATTTTCATGTAGTGTTTATCATTACATAGGGCGCATTAGACGCTGATTAATCTGCCTTTAGATGGCAAGTCCCGGTGCCCTGAAGTTACGCTTGCCAAGTTCACCTATTTATAGCCAAACACCTTCGAACACACTGAAGCTGTTATACCAGTCCTTTTGAGCCTCCATGATGAAGTGTTTTCACATGAAACCTGTACTTGTGTCTTGGTTAAATGATGGCCAATGGCTTCTTGCCAGAAGAGAGATATCAGGAATGCCAACTGATTTACGCGCATCTGGTATACCAAAAACTGGCAAACGAAACATACCTCTGGCCTAAGTTTGTCTGCTTCCGGTGGCGAGTTGGCTAGATTAAACTTTCTGTCGGAGGTTGTATCTACTTCAAGGAAGCTCGGAAAAATGATTGGCTTCAGTTAGTAATAATAACAATACTAATAATAACATAAATCTCGATTTGCGAGAGGCATGCGCAAGGCAAGATCGAATTTTTACAATGAAGATGCACGGGAAATGTTAACCATTGAAATCGAATGGGATAAGGGGGT